>OY728152.1:1576667173-1577167173 GCA_963277665.1 Viscum album | reverse complement strand
AAACCGCCGCGAAACGTTCTCCGGCGGTTCTTAAAACCGCCGCCAATAGTTTCCCGACGCCACATTTAGCGGCGGTTTTGAAAAACCGCCGCCAAACCATTTAGCGGCGGTTTAAACCGCCGCGAAACGAAAAAAAAACCGCCGCGAAATACATTTTTTGGTGTAGTGGACTTCATGACTCAACACCCAATGTAAGGGAGTGTGATACCTCCATGATCAATATAACCCTTACAATCATTCCACAACCTATATAAAGGTGTAATAAAATTTATAATAATAATTGAATCCATGAGGCATTACCTCCCATTATTTACATTTAATAAGCCCTTTATCAACAGGGGCATTTCATTTATTATAATTCAAAAATAAGAATGTACTTAAGCATGTAATGATCAGAATAGACTTTCCACCATTTACAATCCCATTTCAATAAATAATTTAATATAAAAAAGTCATATCATTCAAACCTTTTAAATCATTCAAGGAAGGAAATCCCATTTAGTACATTCCATTTAATTAAAAAAACTTTGGAATCCAATTAAAAGGGTCAAGAAGGAATTTATAATGAACCATGAACAAACAGAAATTTACATATTTGGGAAAATAAATTTATGAAGCAAGCCAAGACCTTAGGAGGAGTTTTTTTAGTAGTCAATTAGGTAGGATTGATCTAATCAATTCACTTAGATGATGAAATGGTTCCATTTAAAATTTATAGAAGGAGGTGAATTCCATTTAGAATAAAAATATATTCCATGTACTAAACATTCCTCATGACTAATATTGACATCAAGAATAGTGAAAAACCAATTCAATAAGCCAAACATGATTTAAAACATAAATCACCACCTTTTAATTTTGAAGACAGTGCACCTCATTCGAGGGGTTTTATTATAAAAACATGACATTTTTTATCAAACAATTCATTTAATCATAAATAAGAATATCATCCAAGAATCATAACCTAATTAAAAATTAAGAATAATTCTATAAAATCTACCTAACATGGAAAAAAATACAAGGTTTAACATGGAAATTAGGAGGTGACAAGATCAATTGGAAAATTACCTACAAGGGAAATTAAATTTTAAATCCAAGATGAATGCTTAGAAGGAATTATGGGCATTTAATAAATTAAATATAAATGGTAAATTTAAGAAGGCACACCTAAAGGGTGTCTGTGATCGAGGTTAACATACTCTATATACTAAATAAGGATCATGAAGAGTGTATCTAGGATTGTTTATCAATTGGATATGAAGAACCCAATTAAAAGATAATGCTCGATAAAGGTTGACATGTAACATAATGACACTATTAAAAAAATAATATGAATTAAATGAAATTTTTTTAGACCAACTACCTTATGATTAAGATGTTCCACTCATCCAATATCAAGGTAAAATTCGGTCTCGTTTGTTAGAAATCAAAAAAACCGGAATTTTCCTTGAAAATAGGGAAAATGAGCTCACACCAAAGTAGCATAACAGATCGAAAGATAAACTTAGAAAGGATTCTATTGGAATTGAAATATTACCAATTTAAATCCATAGATATTGATGACATTTGATTCAGTCCTCTGATGAAGGAGTTATCTCTATACCTAGGTTAGATAAGAGGAGATGAGGAACGAGAGAAGGGAGGAGCCCAACAATGGAAATGGGAGGAAAAAGGAGGAGGGTTGTTTTAAAATTTAATTAAAAGAAAAATTGGTTATTCAACCTCAAAACTGGTCCACATGGTTTAGCCATACAGTTTGGCTAAACTATGCGCCAACCATGTGACTCTTGCTTCTTAAGAACCCACCTCACATGGTTTGTCCCGCACAGTTAGCCTAACTATGCACCAACTATGCGATGAATAGTGAGAGGGTACTACCTATGTGGCAATAACGATATGGTCTAGGCACATGGTTTGTGAGAACTATGTGCAGGTTGTGCACTTCACATCTGCTCCTCCGAAATAGACCACACAGTTTGCTGCTGGGGGCCACATGGTTTTATAAAAACCATACACCTCTGTTAAACCACCAAAACCTTGATATTTTAGTGTCTGATGCTCTTAAAACTCAACGGAGCACCCGAGGGATCCTTCAGGCCTTTACCCAAGTCTAAAAAAATCAATTTGAAGTGTTCAAACTCTTAAAATTACTTTACAAAGCTTAGTTTAAAGAACCAATTCACTAAACTCCAAAATTAAATTCCCTTTGAATTTTACCTCGATTCAAAAAACAGGTCGTTATAAATAGTTTGTTTCAAATATTATAGAAACATTAATAGAATTAATTATTTTTTTGATATATTTTTGATAATGAAATATTATTATATGTATCCAATAACATATCTAGTTGTAGAAATATATAAGGTTTTTATACTCATGGACCATCCTCATACCATGATTTTTAGATATCTAAACACCTCCCCATAATATAAAAATTTTCATTAAAACATAATATAAAATATATAACATGAAGTTTATTTGTAAAATTTTGAATCTAGTGTATTAAAAATTGATAAAATTCATTATGTATTGTTGATTTATTGGTAATCCATGCATTTAATCCCATATACTATTTTGATTCGACCTTATATTTCATCTTAATTTTCTATATCAATAATAAAATTCTTTAGTTCATTACTTTTTTCTTTAATTGATAAAGGTCTTACATAAAACATTGAAATGACATACATCATTATCAACATGTATTTTTATAAGATCAAACAACTATGCTACGAAAATTACAATAGAAAGTTCAACCATGTGAAGATCCAAATCATCAGGGAACAACTAGATAAGTGTTTGTATCATGATCAATGTGATTTCCTACTATAAGATGATATTTTGAAAGTTTTTTATTGTGTATAATATCCTCATGGATGTTGAACCTTATACCCTTTACAACATGGTGATGGGTGGGTTCTAATATATATAAATCACAATCAATTTCACACTACAGAATATTAGTAAAGAAAAGGTATTGTTATCTACCTGATTAAATTTTTTCAAAAATAGTTATGAAAATTTTGATTACCTCTTGAAGGTGGACCTTTGAGGGGAATGACTAGCCTCAAATATGGGGGATGGATCTTCATGTAGTGGTTTTTATTGTATTGTTTGTTCTCTTTGATTCATTCCCATTACATTAACTTAAAACTCTTTCTACTAATTAATTTTTTTCTAGAACATTTATTTATGACTACATCTCATCCCTTTTCTTATCTTTATCCACTTGTTAATTTTTTTCTCAAAATATGTTTGAGGTGACACTCCAAAACCCACACCTCTAACATAGACATATTATTTTGGTTGTTTAAAGGGAAATGAAAGTAGTTATTCATCAGGTACAGCTGATGATGATTCTAATGTATAAAATAGATAACAAAATATAGAAAAATAAGTATCCATTTTTATGTAATACCAATTTAACCAAAGAAATTTTTTATTATGTTATACTTATAGATGATTCCCATACTCTTTGTGTTCTTTCATATACTAGTATTCTTTATTTATTTATATGATCCTCTTTCCATATCACACGAAATATAATGGAATTAGATTTGTATTTTGATTCATCAATATGAACATAAACAATGAAATAAATATTTTTTGTTATTTCATTGAATATAAATGTTTTGTGGTAGATTTAAAATGCACACCATTTTTTTCAAGAGAAGCATACCCCATCCTTACTTTATGGTAGGGGTATGTTGGTTTTTATATACACTGCTTATTTTCATCACTCATTTATTGTTTCATAAATTAACAATTATTAATCAATGTTATTATTACATGTATTTACAAGTAAATTATTACCAATCATAATGCACTTGAAATGATGCCTCCTCATGATGGCCAATAAATTTATTCTATGTTTTTGGATTTATTATGTGTGAATATATTTGTGGGGAGTGTGGGATTAATTTTTCTTCAGCATACCTAGGATTATTCTTCATAAGAATTTTTTGAAAGGATATATGAGACTTTATAGTGACCATTAATAAAAATTTCATTCGATGTTTATCAAGTATAAATTCACTCTGCAATGGATAATGAAGAGTAAATAAATGTTTCATTATTTTATTTTATAGTAAAATATAGAAATTATATCACAATGTTTCCCTAATATCTTCCCAAATTATCAACTTCATCATGGAAACAAAAATTTTCCATGTATCTACATCAATCAAAATGTGAATTTGAGTGGTGGCCCCAATGTATCTAATGAAAATAGACTTTTGGGGGTTAACATGTTGGTCATGTTCAGTCCATCAAACCTATAATTTTATTCTTATTCTTCCCTCCTTAATAATTATTATTAATAAAGTCATGTTACGACTCTCCTATTTTTCATATACATATGTTTTTAACCTTCTACAATTTTCTCAATTTCAATATTATAAATATGTTGTTCATTTGGATTTATAGTAGCAACATGTAGAAAACTTGTTATTTTTCTGGTTGGAAACATCAACATGTTGATAAACCTGTTGTTCCTCAAGATTGAGAGAATCGATAGGTGGACAATCCATTATCTATATAATTGGTAAAAAATTAATTAATATTAAATAAAGGAATTAGTTAACACACAATACTATGAGGTAACATAATGTATATTAAAAAAATTACCCATATTATTGAACTCTCTTTTTTTTGTTAGAGGTTTGAGGGATTTTACGCCTCTATCAAGTATTAATGTAACAACCCAATAAAATATTTTTCCTTCAGAATAATTTTTTTCCTAGATCGATTTATACAAAACACCATGTTAATCTTATAAATTTTATCTTTATCTACCTGGAACGATGAGGTTAGTTTGTGTTATGCATAGGACCGAGTTTTACCAAACAATAAAATATTATTAGAAATATTATTATTTAATATAATAAGATATAACCTAGTTTCTAAATTAAAGATTATAATATTAAATAAATTATTAAAATATATAGTTTAATTCATTAGTTACAAATTAATTAGAAATAAATATAATAACAAATTGAATATAAAGAGAATGTTTTTATTAAAAATAAATTTTATGCACAGAAAGCTGTTTTATCCTAATAAATTAAATTAATTAAAATTAGTGAGTGATATTAATGTAATATATATATATATATTATATTCAATCAAATATTTTTTATTCATACCATAGATTTGATAATCATAATATAAGAAGAAACCCAATATTTCACATAAAAGACAATATTTTTCTAAAGGCACTTTTTACACCTTTTACTAGCGAACCTATTTTAAATGAAAATTTTATAACTTTTATAGATATTATATGTAAAAATAAATATCAATTTTTAAGTTTAAACATAATAATTAGGTGAGGGTAAATTTTTGTTATTTTTTAGTGAAGTTTCAGTTTTTAATGAACAATGAAAAATAAGGAATTTTAATTCAAACCTGCTTTTTCATCTCATTTATTTTTAAGGTTAAATTATATTTTTAGATGGTTTAAAATTTTAATTAGATTAATTTTTTATCAATTAATCCAATTTAGGTCATTTTAATTAATTTCACTTTGAAATTGAGTATAAAAACTTAGCAAAAATTTGAACATTTTTACTTTAAAACCCCGCATTGACATCCTATCTATGGGATTGAATTTAAATTAATTTATTTCACTTATGTGATTGGAATTTAGAAAAATGTATTAAATATTTGGAATAAAAATAAATTATAAATTATAATAAATTTATCTTTGTTTTTGACTAAAAATATTAGTGAATGTAATTAAAATTAATTACATCGATTAAGGTACAATTAAGCTTAACAAAGAACTAAACCATAATATTAAGGGGGAAAATGACATATAAACTTGTCCAAAGCCTATTGTATGGAAATATTTTTTTCAATAAACCTATAATATTTCATAATGGTCAATTTTAACACTTGGATAACAAGTAATACTTAGGGAACACACAATTATTTTCCAAAATACCAAGTCTGTCCTCTCCCTCCACTATAAAAAGGAACTCACCTCTCCCACTTACTAACACCTCTCAAGCATCTTTGGATCGAACAAGATCTTCCCAAATAGCTTTTAAAAATACATCCCCTAATCCTAAAAGCCTAACCTTGGGTGTAAATCCATCCAAGGAATCCCTTTGATGCAAAATAAAAAGAAGTTACCAAAATTAGAAGTAACATTCTTCCTCAAGATATTTTATTTTATTTTAATTATACAACCCTAAAATATTATTATTATATGCTTATATAATCACATAAGTATCATAAATATATTAATAGGTTGTTATTATATGGGTTCTACCTGCACTTACACACACTTTCATCTAATGGGTAACGAACTTACCGTTTATGTGTATGGCGAACTACCGCCTCATAAAACGATGTCGTTCATTTTTCATTTACCACATCTGATGGTTGGTAATTATGATGCACACAATATTAATATATTATATATGATATTTATTATGTATTTATTCTTATTTAATTATTTTTTAACACATACCTTTATGCATTCTATTTTGCATAAATATGATAACATCGTTTGTGGAAGTGTGGACTACCGCCTCCTCAAAGCAACATGTCTCATTTACACTATACATGAAACATATAAAGGATGGGTTTAATTAAAAATATGTGAAATAAATGAAATATATATGATATTAATGACATTATTACATTTATAGAAATATAATATATCATTTTTTTATTTCCCTTTTCACACACTGAAAAAGTGATAATGTCATTCGTGGGCATGTGAACTACCACCTCCTTGACACGATGTGAATCCTTTTACATCACATGAATTATATATAATTATATATGAATAAATGTAATATTATTTATGATATAATTATCATTATAAAAATATATAATTTTACTTACATTCTTTCCATAATGATCATTGTAAAATGGTAACGTTACTCATGCATATGTATGACCTATCTCAATGATTGTAACACTGTTTCATTTTTCATAACCATATTCCATGAGGGGTTTTAAAAGTATAATTTTTGTATAAATATGATAATTTTATTATTATTATTATTCTTTATATGTTTATATAATTATCCCTTTGACCATATTTTACCTACCAAATCCATTTTTGACACATAAAACAAATATAGTCAAAACACCTGATGTAAAATTAATTGTTTATGTTGTTGTTTACAATATTTGAATAAGTGAAATAAAGGTAATAATAAACTAGAAAAAGGTTATGAAGTAATTAAATAATTAACATATTTTTATTATTTAGGAAGATATAGACACACATGATAAGTCAAACTCTAGGTAAGTTATTTTGTCTCAGTTTACATTACCTTGAGACTTATTTTCTGTTATGCACCAATTCACTTTTATATGGTGTATATAAAGACCTTTGAAATTTCATGTCATGAATATAATTATTATTGTGACATTATAAGTTTCATTTAATGTTATTACTTTATAGGGATTATGATTCAAATGTTTTAAAGTGATACGGGACATTTTTTAACGTTTAATGATTATTTTTATCAAGAATGTTTTAATGATATTTAAATGGAATTTCCATTCATCGACATAAAAAACCCTTATTGTTACTTATCATATACTTGGTAATTATTGATAAAACTATATTATTTATTCAATATGGACATTTAATTATAAGGAACATTGTTTATTAAATAAATCGATTACTTTACATATGAGGAATGCAATGGATTTTGAATGTGACAGGTGGGGATCACTATAGCCCCTCAATACATCGGTAGGTTTCATAAGACAAACTAGATATGGTTTTGGCCAAGTCCTTACCAATTTATTAGATTCTTTTCATGAATCCTTGATTGTATTAGATTCTTGGCATGAATCCTTGATAGTATTAGATTTTTGGCATGAAGCCTTGATGTTATTAGATTCTTGGAACTAGGCCTCAAAAATATGTTTTAGATATCCATCATTATTAATTACATAATTATGTATTCATTTAATATTATTATATGTGAATATTAAATTATTTATAATATCCATGGTTAAGTTTTATTCTCATATTATTGATTAAATGGAATGTGTTTCAGTTATCTACCTTGTCATATTGATTATTCCTTATTTAGTTATTTTAATGACATTTGTTATTAGTTATTTACATTTCTATATTGATTTATTCTAAATTATTAATTATTTATTCCACTTTAAATACCCTTATTGATTGTTTTAGATCACCCTTATTATGTTTCCTTTCCCTATGTTATGAATATGATTTTTTTGAAAAATATTTCAATGATTCTGTTCGTTTCATTTTATTATGTATCATGTTTTATTATCCATTTACCAATATAAAATGGGTATCATGTATGTAATTTGGATTTCCAAAACTGTTAAACTGATCTATCCTTCAGGATTTGATTCCTTGTAATCTTGCTAATGTAATAAAATAATGCACCAGCTCTAGGATTTTGGGTTTGTGGTGTTAGAATCAAAATCCCCTCATTATGATCTCCGCTAATATACAATAACTCATCTACATTGAGACCACCATGAAATTATTATGAAGTACAAATTAAATTTTCATACTTAGCTGGACTGACATCTAAACCTACATTGGTTTTGGTCGATAATAAAATAATTTACCACTTTATCTTTGAAAGATCTAAGATTTAAAATACTTATACTACCTGTGATTCCATTATGAATGGTTCATCTTGGTACCCTTCCTTAGTGAAATCCACTTTTACAAATCCCAATTTATTTATTTTAACTACACTCTTATTATGAACCCACATTCATTGAAAAAATCAACACCTAGAATATTATATAATCTAACTCTTAATTTTTTTTTGACGATAAAAAAGTATAAAAACATTAAATGAATTGGATTTTTTTCCTTTGTATCCGTAATTTTTTCTGGTATTGTTTTCATCATGTTACTTTTTATATAATTTATTTCCATTAATTTAATAACCCTTATAATATAATTCATGCACACATGGTCCTATGGTTAGCCTTCATAGTCATTCATAAATTGAATCCATATTTGCAATTGACTCTTTAAAAATATATTCTTAAAACCATCCTATAAATTATTGATCATGTGTATTTGATATCCATCTTTGAGAACTTGGTGGATTTAAATTCATTATAATTACTTTTTGGGTTTCAATATATGCAAAAACCTCTAAAATATTATATAAAACAAAAAGGTGAGACTTCTCACACACTGTAATGGTAATTAACACAACATCTATTCCAAAAATTCATTCACCCACAAGTCACCTTATATGACAAGGTTTTGGTAGACCAATGATCTCTACATAGGACAGGTATTCATTACATAATTCAAGGGATTCCTCAATAATATATCACTTTGAAATACAACATTCTATTAAAATATTATTTCAGACATGAATTTTTAAAATCTTCATATAAAATTAAATGGGGTATATCCATATATATTGTTCATGACATCAAAGTCAGATCTATCTAACCCAGTGAACCATCAAGTGAACCATCATATCAAAGAATTAGGGTGGTAAAAAAAATCTCCAATTCAAATAATATGAATGAAATTTCCTTTTCTATAGTTGCAAATTTTGATGTGTTTATAAATATACTGTATATAAATATGAAAAGGAAATAAATCTTAGTTAATGTATGATAGAAATTTTTAGGTAAAATTCAATATAAAGCTACATGAATTAGATCTTACATAAAAACATGTCATTCATGTGATTTTAGGCTGTTTAACTTTATATCAATCTTTGAATTGATATTATTGATATTTTATTAATACCCCTATGGAACCTTTACATCATTTAGGAAGCTACACAAATAATATCTCTTTTCCTAGAAAGAGTGTAAGAAGTCATAGGAATAAAATTCACCCTTTCATGTGATGAACCAAACTTTTATAAATGAAATTACCTTTTGAATGAATAAATTCCTTATTACGTAATGTTGTCATTGAAAACACATAAACTAATTTGGTTTTTTAGACCATTATAAAATATATCCTATTGGATTTAGAAGACTATTAAGAATCAAAAACATTGATAATATAGTCATTGTATAGTGACTGCTAAGATTATCATATATTAAGGGTTATGATAAACTATAATTGTCATAGATAGAAGAAGCAATGGCCTCTACCACTAGGATTGTGCCATATGAAGCACATTTATCGTATAATATGAGGAAGATAAAATCTATGGGATTTACCGATGACTAATCCCAAGGAAAGAAAATAAAGCTCGAGTGAAATCATTTATAGTATAAGTTTAAGATTATAGAGATCATAACCCAAACCATGTTCACTAAAATACCCCAAGAAAGTACCACCATCGCACACCTTACCCTTAGGATATACAATGATGTAGTAAGGGATTATACATCTAAAACCTATTAGTATAAATGAGTATGTTTTATTTGTAAAATAATAGTAATTATATTTATCCATTTTTCCTATTAATTTATTTATACAATTATATAGGATTTGGTGAAAATTATATTTTGATACGGAGAAAGAAAAATTGTATTTTTTTAAAACATATTTTTTTAGTTAAAACAAACTTTTTGATAAATTAAATAATTTTAAAATTAATTTATTTTACCTATAATGTTATAATTAAATAATATTTATTTATATACAAATTATAATATAATTTAATGGAACCCAATGAAATCTTTATAAGGGTCAAAATATTGTTGTTGTAAAAAATAAGTATTTTTCAATAGATCTAAATTTTTATTTAAAGGAATAAATTCTCATATTTATGAAATTATTTTGGTAAAATAAATATTATTTTTTAAATAATCATGTCATAATTAGTCTATGGTGATTTATTTATAATTTTTTGTGACGGTCGAATTTTTGGTTAAAAAAATATGGTACAAATATATAGTCTCTATTACGACATCATAATATCCAAAAACCGATGTAATAAATTATATAAAACGAATACATAAAAAAATATATATTTACCCTTTAAAATAATTAGTTTCTGAAGTTATTTTATTAATTTTATAAACCTTTAATGAATCCTCCAAAACCTATATTATATTTTATGATTTTAAAATCAATTCATTATGAACATGACTCACTTCAAAATCACCAATGGTATAATTTTAATATGTTCAATTCTTGGATTTATAAAATGTTTAAAAATTCTCCCCTTTGGTAGAAACCATCTGAAATAATCATGGGTTTTTTTTAGTTTTTATTATTTTTTCATATAGAGTCGAAAACCTATGTTTATAAATTAATATATAATTCCACTATATTTTTATATAAATACCCACCCTCCTCCCATTTTTCTTCACTCAAAATCCATTTAGTATTAATTTCCTCTCCCTCCCCCTCTAAAATCCCTCCCAATATGTTCCCAATGTCTTAATAATCACCTCATAAGCTTTTAGAATCCCTCTCTCAAGGTAAGGGATTATCTCCACCCCCTCTTTATTCAAGTACTTTCTTTGTATTATGCCTTTTTTATTTAAATTTTTTGACATTCTAATATGTTTTTACACATACATTTACCATCCTTATGATTCCCAATTAATGAGATACCACCTTTTACTCTCATTAAACCATTCAATGAAACTTTATATACAAATGTTATGATATAAAAATTATCCCAAGATTTTACATGCCAAACATTTGTGTTGTGAATACCCATACTCATTTCCACTCAAGGTTATTATATTAGATGTAACTATCCTTCATTTAATGGGTACTTATATTTATGTAAACCAAACTTCTTAATCATGTGTTTAAATGTGATGAAACATGTTCTTATGTTGTATGATCTATGTGGCACACAATTACTTGTACATTATATGAATGTAACAGGAGATCCCACAATTATATATCCCTCCAATGAATTGATTAATGTTTCTATCTCATTATATACCATGTATGGTTCATGGGATTTTATCCTAACCACACTATGTTATGATATCTTGGCATTTATCCTTGACTTATTCTTATTATGTCATGATTTATATTGCTTCCACATTCCTATATTTCCTTGATGTTATTTTATATCATGCAATGATGTTTATGTCTATGATTATCACCCCATTTATATCACCTTGATATTCCTCTTAGATCACATGTATTAATTTCATCCTATTTTTTTATTATTCCCTTACTGGGATTTATAGCTCATCCATTTCTTATATACATCACTAGGTTATCTCATGTAGTATTAGAAGATTAATGGATTTTAATGGCATGTTATGGAGTTCTAAATAATCTTGTTATATCCATATTTCAAGTTATTAGGATATTTATATAATTTCCTAAAGAAAATATGGCTCTCAATATTAATGGATTGTATTATGTGTATCTTTATGTAATAAATTATGAAATAAGGTATGTAAAATATACGGGTAGTCATAGTCGGTATCAAATGAAGTTCTGGTTATATTTTGGGGTTAGGATTAGAAAACTATATTTAAAGCCTTATATACAAGGCTAAACATAGGAAAACATCCCTAAATTTTGGTAAGGTATAGAGTAATTAGCTTAAAAGAAACAAAACACCTCTCTAAATATTGTAAGTGTATGTGGCCATGAAACCTTTGTACCAAGTGGTAATAACCATGAAAATGGAAGATTAGGTATTAACTCAATCATCACATGCTCCATGAAAAGATGTATTTATGCACTCCTAGTTTGATACTATTGGGTAATATGTTTTAGTAAATTCACAAGCTCTTTACAACACACTATAAAGGGAAAAAAAATGCCCATAAAATTTTATGTTAGGAGATATACCATGGATAACTTATATTGAAACCTATAAATTCATAAGTTAATGAATTTATTTCATTTTGAGTTATCCATTCAATATTCATACATTTACCTTTTATGTGTGTAATAGTTTTAAAATTCTACTCCTTGATTTTACATTTATTTTAGTTAATGGTTGAAAATAGGAGGAACTGAGTCAATAACTAATGTGATGGGAAATTTGATGACTTCCCAAATGAGATTCCCAACATTATGGGAGTAGGAGTTGAGAAGTTCATGATAATACTCACTCAATTAACTAAAATTTTGAATAGAACCTTGAATCAAGGGGAAAACCTACACCCCCTAATAAAGATCAAGTTTCAATTGAGATCTTTATGTGAAAAAGGTATCTGAATTTCAATGGATATTATGATCCCTTAATCACAGAACATTGGATCCATTGAAAAGATCTTATTCATAATTTAATTACTTGAGAAAAATATGGTTATTCTAACCATTTATCATATGGAGGGAGAAGCATATCAATGGTGGACATTGAAAAAAAATAAGAATCTTGAGGATGAAATATAAGAGATCGATTGGAAATAATTATGAAAAATGTTTTTTGATAAATATTTCCACCATACTCTTTAACTTAATAAAGAGAGGTATTTCCTTATCCTCAAGCAAAAGGATAATGAATCCATCATGTAATATAAGGAAAACTTACCAATACTTGTATAATATGCCTTCATCTTTTTCATTGGCCTCAAAAGTAAATTTGACCACTTCTATAGTCAGATAAAGATAAATCTATGGAAATATTTTGTTATTCAAGAATTTGAATGTTATGATAAAATAGTTTGATGTTCCCTCAATGTCAAAATACAGATCAAAAAATCTCAATAATTTCATGGATCCATATATATGAAGTAGATAAAAGAGATTAATTCTAGGTTAATGATGGAGAAATATCATGGTGGAAATAAATTCAAATATCCCAATTTTCAAAAGTTTAGGAAGAAGCATCCAAATAATTTCCTAAAGGGGACAAATAAATTCTTTATATGTGTAAAGGGAACCTAGATAGAAAATGATGATGGGATAAATCCACCAATATGATGGTATAAATGAATGCTCTAGTCAACCCTCAATCTATTTCACAATGTTTCAACTACATGGAATAAGGACACTATGTGAATCAATGCACTGAGACAATAGTTTTCAATAATAATCACGATAATAACCAATAAGGCCTAGAAAGAAAGGGCGATCTTATTCCATTATAACTACTAATGTGGATCCTAAAAAGGATGTGGTGATAGGTATTATATTTATTCATTCAAGGATAGTGAATGTATTATTTGATTCTAGTTTTATGCATTCTTTTATATCTTGTAAGTTAGTAGAACCCTTCAAACACCACCTCAAAACATAGAGGTGTAACTATGAGTGAAAATGGAAAATGGAGAAATTATTCCATCCCAAGTATATAAATTCTCCCTTTTCCATATTTTTGGGATAAACTTCCTATAGAACCTTTTGATACTTTCTTTAGCATTATTTGATGCAATTATAAGTATCAATTGTCTTTCCTTGTATAGAGGCAACAAATATTTTCAAGTGATGGAAATCACCCTCTATATCTCAAATCACCCTCTGATTCTATATAAGTGTAAGGAGGAGGATTAATCTCATTTGGGATCATCATCCACTACTATAAATTGAAGATTTATCCACACTTATATAGCCATGGTTTAATAAAATTGTGGCTATAGGTTAAGGTAATTCCACAAGTAAAAAAATACCTGTGGATTTACCCCTTTTCTTTCTATATGCTCACGATCTCCCACCACCTTCCTCCCATGTGCTCGTGATCCCCACCCCATTTCTGCCCTGATCTTCGCTCATGATCTACACCTCCCTCCCTTTCTGCCTCACTCCCTACAACCCTCCTCACTCGGCGGTGTCACCCAAAACTTTTGCCATTATACTCCTCCAATGTAGCCACCCACCTTGGGACGATTCTCCTCCGATGATACAGTCACCCACCTCCCCATCAGTGTTCGTCTGTGCATGGTTTCTATCGAGGCCCATCCTCTTCCATGATCTTCATCCTCTGACACAAAAATCCTACCTCCATGATCCAGATCCAAGTAAGTCCGATTTATTTTAGTTTCACCAACCCATAACGATGCCGGTCGTTACAGTGTTAGGTGTGGTGGCGATGTTGGTATTCCTTAGCTGAAGAGTGGACTTCAAACTGGAGAAATGCATACCTACACTTCATTATCGGTTCTTTTTCTTATTAGATACTAGGTATTTTCTCAATAATGGTTTGTTGTCTATTAGGGTATGTTTTCATGATGTGTGTGAGAAGTTGCTGTGTATTTTTCAGAAATTACATATTTCAAAGGTCTGGAAGTTAGAATGACTGAAATTTGGCTAAGATGTGGTAGTGTGTATGAGTAACTCTGATTTTTCATATGAGTCATATGCTACATGCAGCAACTGAAATTTTTGAAAAGGAAGGAAGCCAAACTAATTTGTAAAATTCATTTGAAAATTCATAAGGGTCATTGATAATAATTCACAAGTGATTTGACAAATCATAAGAGTCAATTTGTTGATACATGAAGTTTTGTAAGGGTCAACTACATAGAAATTTTTTTTAGGAAAAGATGAATTTCCTGAAGATACTTCTATAACATAACTAGCATGATGTTGTGTTTTTTTCAATTATAAAAAATATTAACTAATGAATATGGTTTGATTCAAGTTGGGTTTGTGGATAATTAAAATAGATCACTTCTCGAGGATTCTGAAATTTTCAAATGAAAATATTTGAAAATTATAAACTATGATCACATCTAGATAACTAACAATAATTTTTATTTAAACTAAAATGAGCAGATGAGTATTTGTGGAATTTGAGATCAGGAATGTGGGTAACATATCCAAATGAACAGTTGAATGAGGGAGCTCACAGGAGATCATGGAGTACAAATCAATTGTGGGAATATTCTGGAATATGAGCTGGCGCATAGTTTTTTGAATTTAATTAATTCTGGATTATTCATAAATGAACTATTAAAGAGTAGATTGGTGTGAACTTAAAAATGAGAGACGAAGAGAAAAGTATTGAGGTTGAGATCGGGGGTTTAGAAGTGTGAAGAGAAATCTGCAGAGCCTGAGTATTCAGGGATTTGAAATTGAGAAGAAAAACATCTAAGTTCTGGAAGTAATGAGAAAGATTGACTGATCTAGGATTATAACTTAATATCAGAGTCTGAAGTTCTTGAAGAGGTGAGCACATACTAATTCTTCTTATTTGAAGGCTTTAAGGGAAAGATCACCAACAGAGGCTGAAATAACTCTGAATCTAAAGTGATATTACTCACCCAGTTCTGTTTTAAATTGTACACTTCCTTTGGGTAGAGGACGATACCTCTCGTATCACTTGTAATTGATAATTGATTCTAGTGAAAAATATGTGGTTGGGACTGAAACTGATCACAACAAATAGTAGGTACCCACTTTTGGATTGAACCTAGTAAAAATTGTATGTGTCTTATGTTTCTTTCATTTATGTTCCAATTAGGTAAAGCTGAGATTAAAATTTGAGTGGATAGGATCCTAACACATCACATAGGTTTATTTATAAAGAAAAAAAATCATAAAATAAGTACCATTGATTCAATCCATGCTTCTCAGTTGTGCAACCTATTTCTAGATAACTTGAAGTGGTATCAAAGCATACATAGGTTCCCTATGTTAGATCCTCTCCTTGCTGAATATGGATAATCTAAACACGATCAACAAAAAAGGTATTCCTACCTTTTGTTAGGACTCATAGGTTTGAGTGAGATAGTGAATAAATAGATCAATAATCATATATTCACATTACTATAACTACAAAATCGAGAGGTATAGTAGGTTAGAAGAAGAAGAAGAAGAATGATAAAGAGATATAACTCTGCCCAGAAGAATACCACTCACCCAAGGATGATGGTCAACACCTTCCAAGGTCCAACCCCAACTGCTACCAAGTAGAAATACAAATGAATCGTGTCCCACACTACACCACCTCTCCCCTATTTATTACCCCAATAACTACTAACAGCTCTTACCTGCCCAGCCCCAAAAACTAAGGCTACAAAATATAGAATTTCCCCTGGCAGCCCCATGCACAACAACCCAAACCAGCTCATCCCTGGTAGCCACAATGGCACACACGGGTATGCCTCACCCCTATTCATAACACCTTTTATGGAAAAAACTTTCATGTCGGATGTTACTCTATCTTCTATCATATGGCCTGGAAGTTCAAGATGCAATTACTATGGGATTTACACCAATTGAAAAGGATGCTCCAATGTCTTTTTCTATAATAATAAGAATCTATAGGTTGATGGAAAATATAGAAATATCAATCTCATAGCCATATCATACAAAGTGTACACATAAGTTGTGGGGATTCAAACAAAAAAGGAGGTTTGTGACAAGCTGGAAAGTATCTTTAAAGGAAATGTGAAAGTCAAAGAAGCAAAGCTGTAAATATGGAGAAGCATGTTTGATAATGTAAATATAGATTAAGAAGAAACAATTTATAATTATTTCACAAGAGTTAATGAAATAATCATCAATATCGTAGGCTCTGGAGAAAAGCTGAAAGAAACCACTATTGTCAAAAAAATTGATGAGGAATTTTCCAAACAAGTTTAATACAAAAATTTATACATTATAAGATAGAGATGTTATAGGAGGAGATGGTTTTTAAAGCCATGATAAAACACAAAATAAAGGATAAAAAGGATGAGGATTCTTTTGAATTTGAAGATGAGGAAGAAAATGAAGAATATAATGAGTCCCATGCCAACTGTACCCCTCATGGCTCTAAATAGCCATTGTATTGCAATTGTTGGACCTTTCAAGAATCAATTAGAAAAATGCGGTGAGTTCATTATCTCCCTACACTAGTACATTATTGTCTAGTCTTGTCGATCTAAGTGACCAAAGTAGAAAAATTCTTTTTTCAAATGATAAATATGAATAGAAAGATAATGTCATGAATAAAATAATTATAAACCTTGGCAGGAGCATAAAATCAAGTATTTTAAAAAATTGTGAAGTACATAATACCTTGGCATGAAATGCTTTCCATAAATCAAAAATACAAATTCTATTATCTGACTTGTTGATGAAATTTTTATGTTACTAAAAAACACAAGATAAGGAAAAATATAAATACCAGTCATTTTCTATAACATGGTCACTTTCAAGATAAACAATTCCACCAAGGCTTGACATGGGTCCATTGAGAACAAATCTATTACTAGGATGAAAAAGATTAACCCTATCTTGGAAAAATTGAGCACTGGTGTTTGCTAGAAAATCTGAGAAATGGGGAGCCACTTCCCATGCATCAACTTCAGCACCAGATGATTAACACATGATAATAATTCTATAGAAAAGAAAAACAGTTTCTTTTTATTTAACTTAAAACCAGAAAACCTCCTAACAATAGCTCATATAACATTGGATTAAAAACAAAGTTCTCAAACTGCTCAACAAGAACCACCTAGTTGGTGTAGTCTTTGAGTAGAAAAGATTTAGGTTGTACAACATTGTTTACCCTCAGGTGGTCCTGATTCTTTAGTAAGGAGGTATTTGTATTCTCATGTGTGTTTGATCAGTCTTTCTTTGTGTGGAGTTTCTTCTTATTGGTGTTGGTTATGTGCTTTAGGCGTTTTTTGGTTTTTATTCGATTCATTATGTTTTTAGGTTGGAAAATTCTATGGAATTATGTTTTAGAGTTAAAATATGATGGTGATGTTATGTTTTTTCTTCTAATGTTGTTGGATCCTGGAAGTGTGTTGATCTCATTCCATACCACCTAAATCTATTAGAATTTACCAATGCACAAGATAAATCTCTTTCAATTAACCACATACATGTTATTAGTAGTTGATTGCATTTTTAATATTCATTTTATTTCCAGTAGTGACCTAGAACTCCCTCTTTTCACTTTAGTCTTTCCTCTTCTCCTTTGTATCTCTTTTCCTTTGTATTGTTCTGTGATCATTTTTATATAGGAATCTAGAAAAATTCTTGTAATAGTGTGACACCATTATTCATGGTGTGACATGTATCAAATTATATCCTTTCATTGTGAGACCTATTCCTTCACATTTACTTCTAAGTCAGAAACCAGATTCAAGAAATCTAGTTAATATCTTATATTTATGTCCCTGCAAAATTTGTGAGGATCTTTTAATCTTTAGTGACTTGAAATATTTCTCTCAGGGAATGATCTGTTCCTTCGTGGCTATATATTTCTAATTTCCACTGTTTAATTTAATAATTGTGGCTATACCGTATGTTTTCCTATTTGGTATCAGGGACCCCGATTCGCTACTCTCATGCTCCTCCTGACTTCTCCTCCTCCCAACAAGTTCTCCTCCCCTACCTCTCCTGACCACAGTGCCCTCCTCCCCTGAAAAATTCTCCTCCCCAACATTTTCTCCTCACCGCAGCACCCTCCTCCCTGACGACTTCTCCTTACCGACCTCTCCTCTACGACCTCTCCTCACCGCAGCACCCTCCTCTCTGACGAACTCTCTCACCGTGGTGCCCTCCTCCCGAAGACCTCTCTCATAGTGGCACCCTCCTCCCCGAAGACCTCTCTCACCATGGTGCCCTCCTCTTTGATGACTTGTCACCGCGACGCCCTCCTCCTGGCATCCAATCAACGTAGGTATTTATACCATATTATTTCATCAATGTTCAGATTTTAAGGTTGTACTATTATTTGAATTTCATGTGATGGTTATTTAGATCCCCCTTCCTCTTGTATTTATAGAATACATGGGTATAGTATGAGTAGAAATTGAAGTCATATTGATGTGATGATGTTGAACATATAAGGGAACCATATACAATGATGGTGATATAAGAATTATTGATAATAAAATATATGTTATTGGAGTCCTAGGATGTTTTATGTTGCTTAATGTACTTATTCAATAATTTCTTGGATTTAGAATAGGTTCAAACAGGTTTAAAGATGTTTGGAGAAGGAAAATTCACATCTTGGAAGCATTTATTGTGTTTTTTCATCATCCTTTGTGATTATCTTACTCAAATGGTTTATAGATTGATTTCCTTTTCAAGAGAGGCCACATCAATCTGTTGTCAAGCTTCTCCTAGAAGATTTTTCTAGGCTCTACCTCTCTTCATTATGGTTTAATATATAAATCCATACATGTTTTTTTGAATCATTTGTTTGTCAGGAGATGGGATCACATGGAAGAACATGTTTTTTGATGGATAATTGATGGTTCAGTTTAATGTTTTACCTGGTATTCATGGACTTCTTTGTATGTAAGCTCATCCAATCTTCTTATTTTATTAGAAATTTTAAAATCTTAATTTTCTGGTGCGGTTCAATATCTAGATCATCTTTGTTTGTATAGGGACATAAATTTTTTGATATGAAGGTCTATATTTTGATAATTAGTTTTAGTGTTCTTTTAATTTAATAGGTTTATGGAAAGTGTTCAATATGAATTGCTAATTTTTATTTTTGAAACTATGGATTACCAAGATAATGTAGTTTTACTTCTATATAGATCCTGATCTTTCTTATAAATGTATTTATATATTCTTAAATGTTTTTGTTATACAAAAACTCAGCATATACAAAATGAAAACATTTTATAACATAAAAAAATTATTTATACTTTTCCTTTAAATCATTTTATTTATATTCTTCTTTTGATTCATTTATATTCATTTTCCATTCAGGATAAAATGATATTTGTTCTATTATCAACAAGGAATGATTCTTAGCATATTAGTGTAATAGATGGGATATATAAATACAAGAAGCCTTCAATCCTACCAGCCATCACAGGTAAAATATGGCCACTACTTATTATTCCAAAAGGAAGGTGACAGGTCAACGACATTAATTTTACCATCCATAAGACTAATCTATTTGACAATGTACTCTTAAGGCAATGTACTCATAATGCGCCCTACTGCTCGAAGGTAACATTTTTGCATGTTCATTTATTTCTTATTACCATACTACAAATGTAATTTTTAGATGAGTATTTTCTCATTATTCATTCCTATGGCTGTCTATAATGAAATTCTTGATAAATATGTAAATACCATTATCTGGATTAAAAACTTTGATATGATGGAACTGTCCAACTGTGGACAAGTTAACAATAGCCCTTGTTCGGGGTTTGAAACCTAGAAATTCTTTTCCCTTTTCTTTTCTTTTATTTCCTTTAGTTATTTTACTATTTAATAACATTTTTCTTGTGTTTTCTAGGCAGAAAAAAAGCTGGAAAACACCTCATGCACCTATTGAAGATCGAATCATACTGTTTTTGGAAGCATAAAAAACATCCAGGTTTATGTTTCTACTTTGTTTTCAATGTTTTTTATGTTATCCACCTTCCTCTTTAAATTTTATGTGATACATTTCCCATTTAATTTGAAGGTTTATGTAAAATACATTTAATGTGTAGGCTCCAGGTCACTGTTATCCAAGATTTGATTTAGTGCACTTTGTAATGGATATTTGTGAGACTATTTAGGTAAATATCTCACATACAATGTGTTGTCGCTGATGCTTCCATCGAAGGAATTAGGTAACCCTACCTCCATCAACACAACAAGCCGCTCCAAGAGACACTCAACTCATTCTCCAATTTTCATATTGTATGATTTATTTCATTCAATTTATTGTCTTTATTATTGTCATATCTCCTTCCTGATCTTCGTGCCTCTTTCTTGGTATTTTTAAATTTTTTCGGATGATGGTAACATTAAATTTAGAAATGGTGAATGCTGATCTGTAGGTTTCGGCATCTGCGGAGTATATGGAGAAGACCAACCAGCTTAACCATGCATTTATTGTTGCGACGTCAGGGGCCTTTTCTAATGGTGTTTCTCAGACTATAACTTCATCCCTTGATGTTATCAAGATAAGATTCCAGATCTGACTATAGTTCCATGATTTTCAATTTCTACACAACTGCATTCCTAACAATAGATTATACTCTATGAAAACAATACTCTATAACCTACCTTGTGACATTGAAGAATATATTAGAACAATGTTTATGTTGTATATCAAGGTTCGAAGGTATTAACTACTGGTTGTTACCTAAATAAATTCAGATTTACTAAAATCTGATCATCATAAGATGGTTTGATATGATGATCTTGATGGTATATTATATTTTTGAACAAATGCCACATCCCAGTGTTTTTTTTACGGAAGTATTTCTTAAAATTAAATATAACATCATTTTATCATTTTTATTTTTGATGATCAAAATTCAAACATGAAATTATATTTCTGATTGCAGGTTATTGAACCATAAGTTTCATGAAACCAGTATGTTGTTCATTAATATTGATGAGGTGGTCTCACTTCTAAGATATAGCTTTTAAAGGGGTTCCATATTTGGGTTTTTATAACACAAAAGTTTAGTTCAAGTTCTGATTTTATATCATAAATTTCATATTTTTTTGACATGGAGGCCTTATTTTCCATAATCAAAATTGATTTTGTGGACAATGTTATTATTATAAGTTGATTTCATTGAATCTTGTCTAAATTTATCCTCCATATTTCATATAATATAGAGATTTTGTATGCTTCTATTCTATCTAGGAGCTATACACTAAGCTGTTTGAAAATACTAAAATACTTTTTTAATTTGAATTAAATTTTTTTATGGACAGATTCTCTCCCTATCATTAGAATTCATGCACCTCATGTCTTCTCCCTTATTTGAATTGTAAATAACTCCACCATGTTGTTGCTGTCACAACCAAAGGGAGTTTGAAGTGAACATCAAGTGGTAATTTTCATCTGCTCGTGGATACCCTTAGAAAAACCACTCCATAATCCATTCTCAACCTGAATTGATGCTCAAACTGATGTGAACATAGAATCTTCCAAGCACCTCACATGAAATCAAGTGATTTTTCAGGTAAACTTATTTTAGATTTTTGCTATTCCTTTAATCATACATGTGTGATCCCTCCCTAGATTACAAAAACATTATAGAGGCCCTTCTGTAAGATTCAGGGGGTGGGTGGAGGGGGGCAGGGAGCATGGTGGAGGGGGTAGGGGGCAGGGGGCTGGGTGGAGGGGGATATGGGGTAGGGGCATGGGGCAGGGTGGAGGGGGGCAGGGGGCAGGGGGGATGTCAGCAGGGTAGGGGGGAGGGTGGAGGTCAGCAAGGCAGGGGGGAGGGGGAGGGGTGGGTGGAGGGGGTAGGGTGGAGTGGGGAGGTCTGGAGGGAAGGGGATAGGGGTGTGGTCTGCAGGGGGGTCTGCAGGGCAGGGGTGGGGGAGGGGCAGTGGGGCAGTGGGGCAAGGGGGTGGGGAAGGGGGTTGTAGTTAGTCTCTATAGGTTTCTTTAATCTTAGATGAAGTTGAATAACCATTACAATCCATCTCTAACTCCCCCATTTTTTCATGATTAGGTTTCTCCAAATATTCCCTCCTATTTACAATAGATTTCTTTCACTAAATCATGGCTTGATATTAGTTGCAACAAATCAGATTTTGTATGATACCACTAGTTGTTATTGGTATGGATTTAACACCTTTTATTTTTAAAATCTAGGCCATTATGTCCACCTTTCTCTTCTTTCACATGTTTATTATTGTTCGAAAATTTCATATTCACTTGAGCAATTAGAGAACTCTCAATGTTTTTCATTTTTTTGGTTTATCCTTTTATAAATCATCAGAATATATGATCAAAAATTCTTTATTATCAAGTTAAAACTTATTCATTGGTGTGGATCCATTTTTTGTTATGATATATTCTATTTGAGGGGGCGGGAGTTGGGGGTAGGGGGCATGGGGCAGGGGGCTGGGGGTAGAGGGAAGGGGGTAGGGGGGAGGGGGGAGGGGGAGGGGGGTAGGGGGTAGGGGGAAGGGGGCAGGGTGGAGGGGGGCAGGGGGCAGGGGGCAGGGGGGAGGTGCGTTGTCTGAGAAAACTCACAATGATATTTATGTTGATCTAGTTTCTTAAATTATTGCATTTGATTTGTGATGAATGAGTTTTAGGATAAATTTTAAATATAATTAAATGAATTGTGTGATAAGGCAATGCCATGATTTTATAATAAAACCCCTCCAACGGAGGTTCGTTGTCCTCTAAACCAAAGAGTAGTGATAGTTATTTCTATCATGTTTAGATTTGGTTTGAGTCTTTCATATGCCTCTTGTTGGTGTTTGTTTTGTGGCTAGTTAGTTTTTGTTTTCTTTGAATAATATAAGTTGGCTTATCATACTCGTTTAACTCAAATGACATTTCCCAAGTAGGCATATGCCTTGACCATGACACTTTCCTTTTCACGCTTTGAATATTATAAATAAAATTTCCATGTTTAGGAAAAGTGAATGAATTTGTAAATGGTTTGTGTAGGGTGTATGATTATTTTCTATCATTTTGTTTCCCTTTAGACGTTGCATTATTGTGTTTCTTGCTACAACCTTCTCTGGTGATACCTTGTTATAGAATATTAAATAGTTGATCTTTTTTATCATCTGACGGCGGGGCGACTGTCAAAATGTTGCCCCGCCTCCTCCCACTCCCTTCACTCCTGGACGAAAGATGCTGCCCCGTGGATGTCGCTAGATTGGGCCAACACGCTTCAGTCATGTCGCGGTCACGCCGCGGTCACACCGCGGTCACGCCGCAGTGACACCATGGTAATGCCGTGATTTGGACCTACTCTAGGATGAAACCCCGTGATGGTTCATAGTGATAGTATTCCATGAGTCTTGTGATCAATGTTGAGACTGACTAATCACAATTTCTACTGGCGGGGAGATGACCAGAATGTTGCCCCGCCTCCTCCTGCTCCCTTTGATCCTGGCCGGAAGATGCTTCCCCATGGATGTCGTTGGACCGGGTCAACACGACGCGGTCATGCCGCGGTAACATCGTGGTCACACTGTGATTTGGCCCTGCTCCAGGATGACAACCCGCGACAGTTCGTAGTGATAGTATTCCATGAGTCTTGTGATCACTGTTGGGATGGACTAATCACAATTTCTGCTGGTGAGGTGATGACTGGAATGTTTCCCCGCCTCCCCCCGCTCCCTTTGCTCCTGGCTGAAAGATGCTGCCCCACGGATGTCGCTGGACCAGGACCACACGCCACGGTCACACTGTGGTCACGCCGTGGTAATGCCGTTATTTGGCCCTACTCCAGGAAAACACCCCGTTGCGGTTCGCAGTGATAGTATTCTACGAGTCTTGTGATCAATGTTGAGACTGACTAATCACAATTTCTGCCAGCGGGGCGATGACCAGAATGTTGCCCCACCTCCTCCCGCTCCCTTCACTCCTGGCCGGAAGATTCTGCCCCGTGTATGTAACTGGACTGGGCCAACACGCCGCCATCACGCTGTGGTCACGCCGCGGTCACGCCACGGTCACACCGCGATCATGTTGCGGTAATGCCATGATTTGGCCCTGCTTCAGGATGACACCCCGCGATGGTTCGTAGTGATATTATTCCATGAGTCTTGTGATCAATGTTGAGATTGAATAATCACAATTTCTGCCAGCGGGGCAACAACTGGAATGTTGCCCTACCTCCTCCTACTCCATTCGCTCCTGGACGGAAGATGCTGCCCCGCAGATGTCACTGGACCGGGCCAACATGCCACGGTCACGCCATGGTCATGCTGCGGTCACACCGCGGTCACGCCATGGTAATGCCGTGATTTGGCCCTGCTCTAGCCACATCCAGCCCACACCAGCCCCCTTCCACCTTCATTTCAGCCCGCTGCCATCAACATTCCATCCCACAACAGCCCCCCCCCCCTGCCACCTTCGAATCAGCCCATATCATCCCCCCCGCACTTGTAACCAGCCCCCTTCCACCCGCATTCCAGCCGCCTTCCACCTGCATTCGAGCCCGCACCAGCCCCCAACCACCTGCAATCCAGCCCGCACCAACCACCACACCCGCCCCAACCCCCAGCCTCCTGCAAAACAGTCATGCCAGCCCTCTTCCACTTGCAAAACAGCCCCAACCACCAATTCCAGCCCTCACCATCCCCCGACCTCCAATGTCATGGTGGAATCTCCAAATTTTTTATGGTGATGTCAAAAAGTCTTCTCGGTGGATATATTGTCCCCTAAATCCATGGACATGTGTAAAGAAATTCATAATCATGGGTTAGGGTTTAGATATTTTTTGGGCCATGTATTTTGACATGTATTCCTCACATTTGGTTATAAATCACCACCTCTCACTACTGTAATTCTTGGTATTTGCGACAGCTTATTTACGACGGGATCCCATCGCAAATAAGATTTAGCGATGGGGCCCCGTCACAAATAGCTCGTTGCAGAAAACGATGTCGCAAATACCATTATTTGTTACGGGTTCATCACAAATAATGGTATTTGCGATGGGAAACATCACCGTCGCAAATACATCTCCGATTATATGCATTATATATACATAAACTTTTTCGCGATGGTCCTGTCGCAAATAGTTTTTGCGATGGGCCCGCCGACCCGTCGCAAATATATATATATATATATATATATATATATATAACGTTCTGCGTTGGGCCCATTGCAACAAAGTATTTGCAACGACTAAGTAGTCCCGTCACAAATATGTTTTTAAAATATTTATTTAGACTATTTGCGACGGGGTCCCGTCGCAAAAGGTCCCATCGCAAATAATAAATTAATTTTAAAAAAATTAATTTAATAAAATTACGATTAATGAAAAAATAACATTACTATTATTAAAAAAAAATATTAAAATTCTCAATATTCAAAAAAAAAAATAAAAAAATCATAAAATATTATTATTATTATTATTATTAGTAAATAAACAAACATTAAAATATATAATACTAAAAAAATATATTTAATAAAATAATATTAATATTATTAATGTAATAAAAAAATAAAAAAATTAAAATTCTCAATATTCACAAAAAAATATAAAAAAATATAAAAATATTAAAAATTAAATTATGTAATATTTGCACCGATATAAAAGACAGAAAATGTAAATAATTCATATTACAATGTTAAATTCAAATGTTTTTAACATAAAATAAATCCCTGGGGGGTCATCTTCTGGAGGAGGTGGAGGAGCTGAAGGAGATGGTGGAGGAAACTCCATACCTAAACTATGAGTCAGACGGCGCATGTACTCTATCTGCTCGTGATGCTGTTGCTTCCATCGATGCATCTCCTCCTCATGTTGCTACTGCTGCCATCGACGCATATGATCCTCGTGATGCTACTCCTGCTGCTGCTGCCTTTGGCACATCTCTTCTTGCTGCCTTTTCAAAGTTTCTATAAGTTCAGTCTGAGCTCGCAACTACTCCTGATATTGTGATCCAGAAGATGATGCCTCTCCACGAGATCCTCTTGAGCTGGACGCCGACATCGCAACAGTACCATAATAAGAACCAAGAGTCAAATGAGATCTGATACCAACTACTTTGCCCTTATCAAAGCCATACTGAGTCACCTGCATCCATGCCGCCTCATCGAAATGGTGAGCACTGGTCTGCTCAGTCATCTCGTCCTGACCCTCAGCCTGTGTCTGAGATGTCGCAACCTCATATGACTCCTTCAATTCCAATTTAAAATTAAAATTGTGAAAATATTATATGCAGTTAATTTTCAAACTGAAAAAATAATACTAACCACAATCTGACGCTGGCGATCACCTCTAATCACTCCAGTGGCTGGATCACTGTACATCCTCTGATAAATGCCATACTCCGTAATATCGGGATGCTCAAATTCCTATATAAATATAAAATAAACTGTTTATATTTAAATTTATATAAAATATTTAAAAAATATACTTACCAGATGCTCTTTATGCGAACTGAATGTACGACTACCAGCTCGATGCGTCACCTCCTGTCTCCCCCGGTTCTGTCATCCCACTGAAGATCTCCTCTGAAATTCACCACCCAACCAGTGTAAACATAATTCATCCCAAACATGAGATAAAATGTACTCTGGTCGGTGGGCTCTACACGACTCATCAAATTCTTTCACTCCTGCTTTCTTAATGGCTGTCCTTATCAAATTGTGAAAAAACTGATGGAAACGGTCACACATAGAAACCTACCATGCCGCGTGGATAGCGCCACGCATGCTATCATCGATAGGATACCATAAACCTTACAAATAAATTATAATATCAAGTAGTTAATAAAAAAATTCAAAATAAATATTATTTATTTACGTACCAGCCAATGATGGAACATGTCGCATCACACATCAATGATAATCTGTTTCCATGTGATCCATGGCTGAGAAAAATAATTGCACAAGATAGCGCTCCCCTATCCAATAGAAACATGATCAAAACTGTGAAAAAGGAATAAATAATCAAACAATTAGTATATATATAAATAAATTAATGAAATATAACTAAAATATACAATTTACCATACCTCCGTGTGCTTGGATAAAAACCAAGATGTGGACGTCGCTCGGGGATAGGGTCAAGAATCATTAGTCGTGCAAGACCACACCCCCTCCACGTACCCCCTGAACCGCCAGTAGGCTGAGGGTCAGATGATTCAAAATCCCCCTCATCCAATGGTAGGTCAGCCTCCTGCAACTCGAGATATAGCTCAGGGTCCATCTAAAACACAAAATGATTTTTGTTAGTAGATAGTTGAAAATAACTATTATATATAGATATATATTAGTTATGATTATAACCAGCATTTAACTGTGTCAATGTTCATCTTTATCCTCTTCTCCATAGTTGTCAATGTCAATGTCTTCATCTTCCTCCTCAACATCATCAATATCCATATGAGTTTTAGTTTCAGCATCTCTTGTCATTTCAAATTCATTTGTAACATCATTAACATCTTCATCACCATTAATCCCTAATTGTGGGGTGTCATCATCAATATTTACGTCTCTTTGTGAATCAGATGGATTTTGAGCAGTCTCTTGAAAAATTTCAACTCCTTCCACTTCAGCGGAACCACATTCAGTTTGAGTAAACTGATTTCCTAATATTTCATTTTTATTATGCTCCACCAATCGCTCAAGTATCTTGAAGT
The DNA here is from genome assembly GCA_963277665.1 of Viscum album. NCBI lineage: Eukaryota > Viridiplantae > Streptophyta > Magnoliopsida > Santalales > Viscaceae > Viscum > Viscum album. Next base: position 1,577,138,357 of record OY728152.1, on the reverse strand, counting down.
AGCACTGTACTTTACATAATAAATTTTATGTTCCTGTTAAGCCAATAAAAATGGTTCATTTACTACAAGAAGACTTTTATATTTAATATCGACGATTCTGTGAGTCATATGAACACGCAAGCCTCTCTCAGTATCCAACCACTAACATTTAAACATTGTTATGTAATTCTATCCTATATAACACAGCTTAATAATTTCATCCAAAATGCCATAAAAGTCAACTTCAGTTTCTCTGTGATGTGATCCTCTCAAGAAAAATACACTATTCATTGTTTTTTTGATTCCCCATATGCATGTGTATGAAATCGAAAACCATTCACCACACATGCATTATAAGATTTAACCATTTTGGATGGTGGGTTACTCAATATACACAGTCGCTTATCGATTTTATCAGAAAATTGAGACACCTAAATTTTTTTAAAACAATTATCAATATAATAAATAATAAACGGAATTGATATTAAACCATCAATAATTTATGTTACCAGTTTTTGAAACCATTGAGAAATTTTTTTTTGTCTGCGTTCTTCAAGAGCAGTTGCTGTAATTTGTGGAAGTTGTTTCTTGATATGATTATCATATAACCTAAAAATAAAATTAGTTTAAATAGTGTAACATAAATTATAGAATAAGTGATAGAAGCACTCATAGGACAAATGATGTCATTTCTTTACAGTTGAGCAGAACGTATGTATGAGCTCTGTGGTGTCCATCATCTGAAAGCCATCGTTCATGAACTCCACCAAAACCAAGATTTGGATGATTAAAAAGTGTTAATTTATTATCCATTTCATCATTAACATTTCCCTTGTTTCATCCCATGCGATTATGTTTTGAGGGATATTGAGATTCAAAATAATGAGAGCAGAAAAAAGAAATTTCCTCTTGCAAATAAGCTTCAACAATTGAGCCTTCAACTTATGCTTTGTTACGTACTTTTTTCTTCAATTTCTGCATGAATCTCTCAAATGGGTACATCCATTGAAATTGTACTGGACCTCCACATTTAGCTTCATGTGGAAAATGTTATATCAGATGTTTCATTGAGTCAAAGAAAGCTGGCGGAAAGATTATTTCCAGTTTACATATAATTACAACAACATCTGCTTCCAGTTTTCTTAGCACATCATAGTCTATAGTCACTGTACAAATGTCTTGACAAAAATATGATATGTCTATTATCGAATTCCAAATCATAGAATTCAACAAACCTCTGAATCCAATCAGTATAAGTTTTGCCATTATAACATGATAATAATGACTTTTTAATCGAGAAATATAACCATTCTTAACACATCTTCCCAAATTGGAAGCATAGCCATCTGGAAGTATCAAATCTACAATCCTCTGACAACATAATAAGCGAATCTTTTTGGACATTGTATAAGCTGCTTTTGGCTTCATTAACCTCTGTGATCTGATATTTTCAAATAGTTCAAGTTCTGGTCGCCTGCAAATTTGGGCAAGATCTAATCGTGCCTTTACAGTATCTTTGGTCTTACCTGGTGTATCCAAAACTGTATGAAATAAATTATCAAAATAGTTCTTCTCAATATGCATAACATCCATCATGTGGAAGACCAACAAATCAGACCAATACAGAAGATCCCAAAAAATGCTCCGTTTTATCCAATTGTGTTCTTTCCCAAAGCCATGAATTTTTTGTTGGTTTACTGTTGGTCCAAATGTGATGGGGGGTAATGAAAATAAAACTGATTTTAACTATGTACCTGAGATCATCTTTGGAGGTTCATCCCTTTCAATTGTACCTTTTCTGAAATGAGATTTTTTCCTCCGAAAATGATGATCGGTTGGAAGAAATCTGCGGTGACAATAAAAATAGCAAGGTTTTTTCCATTAACGAGCATAAAGGCTTTGTTTTATTTCATACAGTAATTTCATGATTTCGGACCATGTGTACTCCAACCAGATAACATGCCATATGCTGGAAAGTCACTAATCGTCCACATCAATGCATATTTTAATATGAAATTTTGTTTCGCAACAACATCATATGTATTAACACCATCACTCCACAATGAATTTAACTCATCAACCAATGGTTTCAAATAAACATCAATATTCTTTTTTAGATGTCCTGGGATTAATAGAGTCAAAAAGATATAACGCTCCTTCATCAACATCTATGGAGGCAAATTGTACGGAGTTATAAAGAGTGGCCAACATGAATAATGACTACCATAAGAACCAAACGGACATAAACCATCAGTAAAAAGACCCAATCACACGTTTTGGGATTCTATAGAAAAAGACGGATGCAGACGGTCAAAATTTTTCCATGAATCACCATCAGATGGATGATTCTAGCTTTTATCAGTTGAAATCTTGGTTTTGTGCCATGACATCATTGACACTGTGTTCTATGATATAAATAAATGCTGCAACCTGGGTGTAAGGGGGAAATATCTCAACTGTTTTACTGGAATCGATCTAGACTTCCCTGGTTGAGATTATTTATACCTCGATTGTCCACATGTGGGACAACTATCCAATGATTTGGAAATGCATGAATCTTTCGATAACTAAGGCCCATATTACGAATCAGCCTCTTTATCTCATAGTAATTTGCAGTAAACATATTTCCTTCAGGTAACAGTGTTTTAACCAAAGAAAATATCTAATCAAAACAGTTGTTTGACATTGCATTATCTAATTTAATAGCCATAAATTTTGTAATAGCTTATAATTTTCTTATCTTGCAACCAAGATATAATGCATCCTCAGCAGACCTCAATAACTCAAAAAATTCAGATGGTGCCAACTCAGGAGTTAAATCAATATCATCGTGAGTTTCAGTTTGTTAAACAGATGGACCTGTAACATCATGTACTAAATTTTAAAACCATGATGGATCTCGAATCAAGTTATTAGGATCTTTTCTAGAACTGTGTTCACCATGTTGATACCAAAAAACATAATCTGGTTGAAATCCAAACCACAAGAGATGTCCCTCAACCATGTCAAATGTGTCAAACGTTCTCAGAGCACATTTTTTACAAGGACACTTAATTGTGCCTTCTGAAACATATTCTGTTATTGATGATGCAAATGCTAAGAAAGCTTCAACACCCTCAATATATACAGGATTTAAACCAGAACCATTTGGATTTCTGCACTGATTTATCCAAGCGCGATCATCTAATAATGACTGATGTTGACTTCCTTGTTCCATAATTTTCTATAAAAAATATAAAATCATCACTGTTTTTGAATAATTTGAAATTATAAAAACACTATCTGAAATTATTACAAATTATTGCTAATTATTCCTAATTATTCCTAATTATTAGAAATTTTTACAAATTATTACTAATTTTAGCTAATTATTACTAATTATTACTAGTTATTACTAGTTATTACTAATTATTACAATTTATTACTAATTATTACAATTTATTACTAATTAATACTAATTATTACAATTTATTACTAATTTAGCAATACTTAGAAATAATTAGAAAAATGAAAACTACTTGAATAATGAAAGGAGATTTGGTAATCATCGTTGTGGAGACGATTACAAATTTTCCCTTCATTATCCAAGTAGTTTTAATTTACTAATTATTACTAATAAAAAAAATTATATTATCAATATTTATGAAAAAACAATATTAATATTATTAAAATAATAAAAAATTTATAAAATATTAAAATTATCAATATTCGCAATATGATTTGCTCTATTCTTAACATGTTCAAATCTCAAAGGGTCTCCAATTGTCAGGTTATGCGCAATAAAAAGTTTCTATCAACCATGTCCAATGTAAACTCTATAATTGCACTTACATGGTTGATCACCTCGTAAGTAGTGTTGCAATAGGACGACCAAAGTAATGTCATTCTCGTCTCTAAGAATCAACTCGCTCCCTTTACATAGATCATTTTTCCTTAAAAATTTGAGGGGATATCAGTATCTTTCCCTTAAATTTTCAAGGAAGAATGGTCTATGTAAAGGGTCATGTGAGATAATTTTTATAGATGAGAAGGGCATAACTTGGGTTGTCCTATTGCAACACTACTTGCGAGGTGATCAACCATGCAAGGAAAATTATAGAGTTTACATTGGACATGGTTGACACCAACATTTTATTGCGCCTGACCTGAAAATTGGCGACCCTTTGAGATTTGAACATGTTAAGAATAGAGCAAAGCCTATTGCGAATATTGATAATTTTAATATTTTATAAATTTTTTATTTTTTTAATAATATTAATATTGTTTTTTCATACATATTGATTATATTTTTTTTATTAGTAATTATTACTAATTATATATATCTATATCTAATTATATCTAATTATATCTAATTATATCTAATTATATCTAATTATATCTATTTATATCTAATTACATCTAATTATATATAATTATATCTAATTAAATCTAATTATATCTAATTATATCTAATTATTACTAATTATTACTAATTATTACTAATTATTACTAATTATTACTAATTATTACTAATTATTACTAATTATTACTAATTATTACTAATTATTACTAATTATTACTAATTATTACTAATTATTGCTAATTATTACTAATTATTAATAATTATTACTAATTATTACTAATTATATCTAATTATTACTAATTATATCTAATTATTACTAATTATATCTAATTATTACTAATTATATCTAATTATTACTAATTATATCAAATTATATCAAATTATATCTAATTATATCCAATTATATCCAATTATATCTAATTATTACTAATTATTACTAATTATTACTAATTATTACTAATTATTACCAATTATTACTAATTATGTCTAATTATATCTAATTATATCTAATTATATCTAATTATATCTAATTATATCTAATTATATCTAATTATTACTAATTATTACTAATTATTACTAATTATTACTAATTATTACTAATTATTACTAATTATTACTAATTATTAGTAATTATTACTAATTATTACTAATTATTACTAATTATTACTAATTATTACTAATTATATGTAATTATTACTAGTTATATCTAATTATTACTAATTATATCTAATTATTACCAATTATATCTAATTATTACAAATTATTACTAATTATTACTTATTATTACTAATTATTACTAATTATTACTAATTATATCTAATTATTACTAATTATTACTAATTATTACTAATTATTACTAATTATTACTAAATTATTACTAATTATTACTAATCATATCTAATTATTACTAATTATTACTAATTATTACTAATTAATACTAATTATTACTAATTATTACTAATTATATCTAATTATTACTAATTATATCTAATTATTACTAATTATATCTAATTATATCTAATTATTACTAATTATATCTAATTATTACTAATTATATCTAATTATTACTAATTATATCTAATTATTACTAATTATAACTAATTATTACTAATTATATCTAATTATTACTAATTATAACTAATTATAACTAATTATTAATAATTATTAATAATTATTACTAATTATTACTAATTATTACTAATTATATCTAATTATATCTAATTATATCTAATTATATCTAATTATATCTAATTATATCTAATTATATCTAATTATATCTAATTATTACAAATTATATGTAATTATTTCTAATTATTACTAATTATATCTAATTAGTACTAATTATATCTAATTATTACTAATTATATCTAATTATTTCTAATTATATCTAATTATCACTAATTATTTCTAATTATTACTAATTATATCTAATTATATCTAATTATTACTAATTATTACTAATTATTACTAATTATTACTAATTATTACTAATTATTACTAATTATATCTAATTATTACTAATTATTTCTAATTATATCTAATTTTAGCTAATTATTACTAATTTTAGCTAATTATTACTAATTTTAGCTAATTATTAATAATTATTATTAATTATATCTAATTAATACTAATTATATCTAATTATTACTAATTATATCTATTTATTACTATTTATTACTATTTATATCTATTTAATAGTATTTATATCTATTTAATACTATTTATATCTATTTAATACTAATTATATATGTTTAATACTAATTATATCTATTTATTACTAATTATTACTAATTTTACCTAATTATTACTAATTATTCCTAATTATTACTAATTTTAGCTAATTATTAATAATTATATCTATTTATATCTATTTATATCTATTTATATCTATTTATATCTATTTAATACTAATTATATCTATTTATTACTAATTATATCTATTTATTACCAATTATATCTAATTATTACTAATTATATCTATTTATTACAAATTATTACAAATTATATCTAATTTTAACTAATTATTGCTAATTTTATCTAATTATTACTAATTATTACTAATTATTACTAATTTTAGCTAATTATTACTAATTATATCTAATTATTACTAATTATATCTAATTATTACTAATTATATCTAATTATTACTAATTAGTACTAATTATATCTAATTATTACTAATTATATCTAATTATTACTAATTATATCTAATTATTACTAATTATATCTAATTTTTACTAATTATTACTAATTATTACTAATTATATCTAATTATTACTAATTATATCTAATTATTACTAATTATTACTAATTATATCTAATTATTACTAAATATATCTAATTATTACTAATTATTACTAATTATATCTAATTATATCTAATTATACCTAATTATAGCTAATTATATCTAATTATGTCTAATTATATCTAATTATATCTAATTATATCTAATTATTGCAAATTAAGACTAATTATTTATAATTATCACTAACAATATCAATTTCTTACTAAAAATAAATATAAATAAAAATCAATTGAAATCTAATTTAATTACAACTAATAAACAACAATTAAATTAACATAAAAAAATAAAATAAATATAACAAAAATAAAATATAAATATCTTAAACTTTGATATTCTGAAGGTATTGACGCATTCCAATTGCTCTCGTATAAAAAAATTTAACTAAAAGAAATTTTTTCCTCATTACTGAAGAATGAAAAGAGAGGGAGAGGAAGATCTGAGTGATTTGAAAAAAAAAACGGGTGGGGGTATACATAGGTTAGATTAGTTGCGACGGGGTTATTTGCGACGGGTTTCCCGTCGCAAATGGCGTTATTTGCGATGGGCCCCGTCGCAAATATCCTCGCCCGCATTAATTACAGTCGGCTGTTAAAAGGGTATTTGCGACGGGGCCCGTCGCAAATAGTTCCTGCCGACACTCTTTTTGTGACGGGACGACATCCCGTTGCAAAAAGCTATTAACCACCGTCAGGTATTTGTGATAGGTACCGTCGCAAATACTCTTGCGCGGTTTGGCGCGCAAGGCGCGCCAAACTATTTGCAACCGGAGACATCTCCCCGTCGCAAATAATATTCACACGGTTTGGCGCGCAAGTCGCGCCAAACTATTTGCGATGAGAGACAAAAACCTGTTGCAAATAATTGGTTATTTGCGACGGGGAAATTTCCCCGTTGCAGATAACTTCCTGGACGAGTTATTTGCGACGAGATTTATTCTCGTCGCAAAAAACCCGTTGCAAATATTGATTTTCCCGTAGTGTCTTTGTACCCATTGAAGGTTAATTACGAATTTTGAGATTTTCTAAAATTATTATGTTTGTGTTTCTTGTGTTCTTAGGTGAATTCATGTAAGGATTATCAAAGGAGTGATCAACCTTTTTGGTGCTTTATAATTAGGGTTTTAAGGAGAAAGTGTCCTTGGGGTCCTAATTGATTATCCCTCTTCCCATTTTATTTGCTTTTCACTTCTTTTAATTTCTATTTTTACAACTTCCATCACTTGTGTTTCCACATTTCATCTAATGAATACCCCATATATATATTGTATCATATCAATAGCACACCAAAAACCCACCAAATAGCATAAGATCCCAACATATGCACCACTTACAAACCTGCAGAAGGAATCACAGAAGGTCCCAAGCACAAAACCAACAAGCACTCCTAGGGGAAGTATAACCAAGGAAACAAGGCGACTAAAGGTGAAATATAAAAACCCAAAAAGAAATAGTCACAAATGAGAGAAACCAACAACACACACACATTCATGAAATCACTCACAACCACCCACCCACACACACACACCCACCCACACACAAGTTGCCAAAATCCATCACCCATCCAAAAGTTTAGCTTTATCCAAAGAAATAGAACCACTGAACCCCCAGCCCCATAGCCAACATCAACCAACCAGACCAGCATCCCTAACCAAACAAAGCCTAGAGTGAAAGACCTCTAGACAAACATGACAACTAATGGCCACTACACCAACACCTACTTGCACAAGAACCCTAAACCACACCATATCCATCCACAATAAGCACCTATAGTAGACACAACACCCAAAATATTAGCTAGAAACTAAATCATCCCCAGACCACCATCTGGCCCCATCCATCACCATTTGAACACCTTCCATCAAAATGGACCACCCCACCATAAGAAAGTCTAAAAAACCAGCAGTCAACTAGTACCATCCATCTAAAGTGCCCCGCATCACCCACGCCTAATCCATCATACAACCTAAAGAATCCCCAAGCAGTCCCTGATCCAAATGTGAGCTAATACCCACCCTGAATCCAACACCTCTTGACCCACCAAGTAGTCAACATGAACCCACCCTAGAAAGAGAACCACCCATCTACCAGAAACATGCCTCCCAACCTGCAGCATCCAGCATCTCAAGGGAATTTTTGAACATCCACCACAGAAATCCCTACACCATCAACAGCAAGAATACACAAGATGGGGAAACCGAGCACCATCCAACTGAGCTTACTCCAAACCACCACCTGAAGACCAACCCCAAACTATATCCACCACACTAGACAATCGAAAGAACCAAAATCCTACAATAGCAATCCAAAATAAAGAAGAAACGCCATAAATCCAACCCCTATGCACCCAAAACATGTTACCAACCATAGTAGAAATCACAAACCAACCAGCACCATGCACCAAGTAAGTGTATCCTGTACTACACCATGTATAAAAATCCAAACAGCAACACCCCCAGCTGAAACCCATCTTCAAAGGTCCTATAATTCAAAACAGCAACAAGAAACTCACAACCCCACCTCCTAAATCCTCCACAAGAAACCTATAACCCCACTATGAGAATCTTTGCAAGTCTCTATAGGATAAACCCAGCATCTCCCAGCCTCAACTTTAAGAAGCATCCAAAGTAACCTGCATACCACTCCCTACGAACATACACCCCTCCACCTGAGTAGCCCCTCCCCACCCAACATGAAACCAGGAAGAACCGTAACACACACCTATACACCTCCATATCACTAGCCACACAATGGGGGGGGGGGTGCAAGGGGGGTCCAGTAGGGGGTGGGTGCAAGGGGGGTTCAAGGGGTTGTGTGCAAGGGGTGCAAGGGATGTGTGTGTGTGTGGGGGGGGGGGGGTGGATGCTGTCTAGGGGGGTGCAAGGGGGGAAAGGGGTGTGCAAGGGATGTGTAGGGGGGGGCTGTTGTCCAGGGGGGTCTAGTAGGGGGGCAGCTGTTCAGGGGGGTCCAGTGGGGGGGGGGGGGGCAGCTGTTCAGGGGGGTCCAGAAGGGGGGGTTTTCTATCCAGGGGGTTCATTAGGGGGGAGGGGCTATTTTCCAGGGGGTCTGGGGGGGGGGGGGTGCTGTCTAGGGGGTCCAGGGGGGCTGCTGTCCAGGGGGTCCAGCAGTGTGGGGGGGGGGGCTGCTGTCCAGGGGGGTCCAGTAGGGGGGCTGCACTATTCTTATTTATTGAGTTATATTCTTTGTGAATATTCTAAGATGTTTTGTTTTACCATAATTTTAGGGGATAAACACTACTATGTTCTACCTTGTGTTCTAGGTAATTTTGAGCTGGTTCCAGACTTATTTAATATTTTTTCTTATAGGGAGACTCATGTAAATGAATTTATGTGTTTTTTTATATTTGGATTTGTTTAATTCTTATTATGTAAGAAGATTTCGTGTATAATTTAATTTGGAGGGGACTGGCAGGGGGTAGGGGGGAAACTGGAAGGGGGAGGGGACTGGCAGGCACTACTGGAAAAAGGCCTATACCCACGGTTCAAAACCGTGGGTATAGCCCCCAAAACCGTGGGTATAGGCTATACCCATGATTTTGGGAACCGTGGGCTGGAACGCCGTCGGTATAGGTCCCCAGCCTATACCCACGGTTTTCCAAAACCGTGGGTATAGGTGTTCTGCCACCGTGTCAACAAAACATTCCCAATTTCCACGGTGTCAATGGCTTTTACCCACGGTTTCAAAACCGTGGGTATAGATCCTAAAATAAAGCCGCAGGCGGGTTTCGATCCCACGACCTCCTCGCTGCAAAGTACTGCGTCTACCACTACCCTACCATCAATTATGTATATATATATATATATATTTAGTTAAATATAGTTATATAAACCGTGGGTATAGAGGGAAGAACCGTAGGTATAGGACTCCCGCCAAAAAAAAAAAATCTTTCCCGCGGAATTTTTTTTTCCCCGCTCACACATGGGAAACCTATACCCACGGTTTTTCAAAACCGTGGGTATAGGTTTTTTATCCTATACCTATCCCCACGGTTTTCCTCAAAACCGTGGGGATAGGTACCCCTATACCCACGGTTCTTGAAAACCGTGGGTATATGTCAATTTTCAAGACCTATCCCCACGGTTTTGGAAAACCGTGGGGATATACCCCCCTATGCCCACGGTTTTTGAAAACCGTGGGTACAGGTCTTGAAAATTGACCTATACCCACGGTTTTCCAAAACCGTGGGTATAGGGGGTACCTATCCCCACGGTTTTGAGGAAACCCGTGAGGGTAGGTCCATTTTCCAGTAGTGAGGGGGTGCAAGTGGGGGCTGGTAGTGGGGTGCAAGTGGGGGCTGGCAGGGGTAGGGGGGAGGGGAAACGGGCAAGGTGGGGGGGGGGGTAGGACTGGGGGGTATGGGGGGGTGTCCAGGTTTTGGGGGGTGGGGTGTTCCAGGGTCTGTCAAGGAGTGTGGGGGGTGGCTGTCCCAGGGAGTGGAGGTTTGGGCTATCTAGGGGGATCTGTCCTGGGTCTAGGGGGTGTCCAGGTTCTCGGGGGGGGGGGGGGGGGTGGGGGGTCCAGGGTCTGTCCCGAAGGGTGTGGGGTGGCTGTCCAGGGGAGTGGAGGTCTGGGCTCTCCAGGGAGATCTTTCCAGGGTCTAGGGGGTGTCTAGGGTTTGGGGGGAGGGTGTTCAGGGTCTGTCCGGGGGGGGGGGGTGTCTAGGGTCTGTCTGAGGGGTGTCCAGGGTCTTTCTGGGGGGTGTATAGGGTCTGGGGGGGTGTCTAGGGTCTGTCCGGGGGGTGTCCAGGGTCTTTCTGGGGGGTGTCTAGGGTCTTGGGGGGGGGGTGTCTAGGGTCTGTCCGAGGGGTGTCCAGGGTCAGTCTGGGGGGGTGTCTAGTGTCTGGGGGGGGGGTGTCTAGGGTCTGTCTAGGGGGGTGTCCAGGGTCTGTTCAGGAGGGGGGATTTTCAAGGGGGCTGTCCAGGAGAGGGGGGGGGGTTTATGTAGGGTGGGGGTGTCCAGTGTCCAGGAGGGAGGGTTCTGCAGGGGGGTGGGCTACTGCGGGGGGGGGGGGGGGGTGCAGGGGGGGGGGGGCTATTTTTATGGTTTTTCAGATCCTATAGCCATAGTTTCTAACCATGGATATAGGTTTATTGCGACGGTTAAAAACCATGGCTATAGGTTTAATGCCACTGTTTCTAACCATGGAAATAAATTGTGTCCTTCCTCTAGTATAGCCACGGTTCTAAATAGTGGATATAGAGATATTACCATGGTTAGAACCATGGCTGTATACCTAGATCCATGGTTTTAACTATGGATCTAGACCTATAGCTATGGTTTGGAACCATGGCCATAATTTTAGGCCTATAACCACGCCAAACTTATCCATGACTCCTCAAACCGTGGCTATTACCTATAACCACGGTTTGAAGACCTATAGCCACAGTTTTAAACCGTGGATATAGCCTGAATTTCCAGTAGTGATCTCAATCATTGATATTATTGTCTTACGAGTAAGTATATCTACCTTAAAATATTGATACTAAGGAAAACATCATCCTTGATGACATGCCCACTATGAGAGAATAAGATGATTTGTTTCCCGAATAATTTTATAGCTTTCCTCCTAGTTAATAGGTTTAGTTCTCAGTCAAAATTATACTCAAATATTTTCTAATATCCAAGAATCTATATAAAATGGACATTGTTGAAAATGAAGAGCTAAATAAGAAAATTTAGGAGAATCAAGATAAATGATTTATTTTCCCAAGTGCTTTGTTGTGGGGTTTATCGATCCTTTTTATTAAGAAGAAGGATGGGTTAATGCACCTCTATATTAATTATCAAGATCTCAAAAAGATCATGATAAAGAACTAGTATCCTTTATTATGGATTGATGACTTGTTTTATCAAATATGTGGATACCATTTATTCTCTAAGGTGGATCTTCATTTGGGATATTATCATGTAAAGGAAAAGAAAGAGGATATCCCCAAGAATTATTTTCGTACAAGTTATGGGAACAATGAGTACATAGTGATTCCATTTGGACTCACTAATTATGGCATACTAACTTTTTAAAACATAGAGTTTTCCTTAAATAGTATAATATTTAACAATTCAGAGGATATTTTAAGGGAGTGTATTGAAAATTAGGAGCCTAATACATAAAAATAAACATACATATCCTTCTAATCCACTTTAAAGGATTCATTATAGGTTAATATTAAATTACCTTTACAACATCTCATATCCTGGGGACATACATCAAAATAAATGGGTGGGAATAAATCCTAATAAAGGAATAATCAAAGGATATATCTTGCATAATACCACGAGGCATATCAACAATAAAGAATTATAATAACATAAGACATATTATAAAATAAAAATCATGAATCCTAACATGGAAATGTGGATACATCATAAAAAAGAGACATTCATAAGAATATCACCAAGGTTTATCACTAAGGTGTTGTAAATCATAATTACCAAGGTTATTTACAAAGTTATCATAAAACATGTCATCTATATAGATTAGTTATTTAACCATTTCATTAGAGTACTATCAGGATGAAAAGTTCATATTTCTTAATTCATGTGAGTAGTATTGATCATAATAGATAATTTCATCAATAAAAAGAGGATAATAATGAATAGGTTTCAAATAAAATCATCGAGTACATGAGTGATTACGGATATGAAAATTTCATCATTTTTAACCCAAAAAATGGACTGTGGGTTTTATACATGTAAATACTCAAATAAATATAGTATATTTGCATCTATTTTAATTCTTATTGGTAAGGAAGATGTTTGGATATTTACAATATATGGATATTTCATGAAAGGAAAAAATTTCATAAAATGATTTTGGAAACATAATGGTATACAACATGGATTAAGGAATGGTATATTGAGGGATAATGGATGTATCCAATTGATAAAAAACAATTTGTGTAGTTATAGTAAGATCAAAAGTTCATTAAAAGAAATAATCTTTGACATTAATAAGACTCACAAAAAAGGACATACTTGAATGAAAGTAATAAGCAGATAATTCCTTTACCTTGAAGTGTTGCTTCTTAAAACTGCCAGATGGAACCATGAGGACCTAATAACACCTTTTAGGGACTCTTTGGGAGGTAAAACGACCATAAATTCATGGATTATGGATTTATAGTGGAGAGGATTGGGATTGGGTGGGTATTTATAACAAATAGATGGTAATTCTTTATTAATTAAGTTTTGGACTCTATAAAATAAATTAATCAAAAATATAAACCATATCAGGGTTTTTTCTCATAGTTTCTACCAAAGTGGAGTGTATTTAAGTATTTTATAACACTACTGGAAATGTGGTTTTTACCCACGGTTCTTTAACAACAGTTTGTTTAAATCGTTGGTAAAGGAGGGCTAGGAAACCCTTTCCCAACGGTTCTAGTGAACCATTGGGAAAGGGTACTCCTTTGCCAACAGTTTCATAAAACCGTTGGAAAAGGGGTGTTCAAGTTACCCTTTCCCAACGGTTTCATAAAACCGTTGGGAAAGGGTAACCTTTTACCAATGGTTTAGCAGAACCATTGGGAAAGGGTGCCTTGAATTCCCCTTTACCAATAGTTTTTAAAAACCGTTGGCAAATATTTACCCCAAATATAGTCAGGCCACTGCTCTCCCCCATTCACGACAGAACCCTAGATCTATCCAGCGCTCGGCTCCTCTCACGAATTCCCCCATCCGAACAGGTGAAACTCTATCTGAATCATCTCAAATCAGGTATTTTATTCTTTATACACGTAATATTTAGGTTCTACCTTGTTTTTATTGTTATTCATCTAATATTTTAGTTTTAAGTTTTGATTTTGATGTGATTTCACCCTGAAAAATAGGAAAATGAGTGAATATTATGTTAATTAATTAGTTTCCCATGGAATATCATTTGTGTTATAATGTCCATGCTAAATAAAGGGGTAATGTAATAAAATACCTTGAATAAATTGTGGAAGTTGGGGTAGGTTGCTTCTATGAGAGGTTTTTTGTTGTGTTTTATTGTATGTTGTAGGCTGTTGTATGGTGATTGAGGTGACTAGTTGGGATTTGTGATATGTGGGGTTGTAATGTGATGGTTAGTGGGCATGGATGTGACATGTGAAGTTGTGTGATAGTGATGATGTGTGGTGGTGTTGTGTCGTGTGGAGGTGTTGTGTGACGAGGTTGTGGTGTATGATGTGGTGAGGTGGTTTTGGTTGTGCGGTGGTTGTGATGTGCAATATTTCTGTTGTGATATGTGGTTGTTTTGGTGAGATGGTTGGTATAAGGCCCCATCCTTAAACCTTACTTAATATTGAGTTATTACAAGATTACACATTGAGAATCTTTTCGGGTTTAGATTTTTAGAGAATTAGATCATAAAACTTGCATTACATTCCAAATATAAACAAAGTGGTTACATAAAGATATTATTCTTCATTCCCATCAATGGAAACACATCTAAAATAAAACATGCATTATTTCTTGACACATCCTTGACTCTATCATCTTATCATGTACCTTTCCCTTGACCTGTGAAAAACATTTAAAAAACTTGGGATGAGCATAAAAACTCAGTATGGGTTATAAAAAAAACATGGAAAGGAAACATGAGTTCATATATACATAAGAATGAAATCATACTTTACCCATAAAACATAGGCACTTTAACATACCTCATAAAATCATGAATAAATCATAGAAATCATAAGACATAAAGGTAACTTGAGGCATTCATAACATTCTTACGTAGGGAGTAACCCTCTTGGTTACGTTTGGAATACCCATCACAGTATATTCCCTAAAATCTCTTTGAAGAAACCTTAACATTTCACTCCTTCGCGTTACCCAATGCATTGGAGAGCTATAACGGGCTCACCCGCCCTTAGTTTATCACGGAACCACCCGTCTTCATAATAATGCCCAAGAACCATAACATAATCATATCACATAAAACATGCATAAAGGAAACATAAAATTTCCACATTTCAATCACGAGATATCAATACAACACATTGATATAAAAACATTATGAAAACCATTTTCAATACTAAAATAAAAGAAAAGTAAAGCATGGTATTTATTTTTCTTTTAAAAAGAAGGTATGGATTGTAGAGGAAGCTGAAACTCAAATAACGGTCACGACGACAGAGAAGTCATTGTCGCCGCATACGTACGACAAAAACATTCCCTTTTTTCGTTTAGTAAACGCTTCATATAAAAAAGATTCCTTTTGAATAAACGTAAAAGTCAAAGGGGTTTATACACCGTATAAAAGAAAGTTGTGTATAAAATAAAATATGCCTCAATGAAAGGAGATTGAGACGAAGTCCCATACCTCGTATCCGACTTGACCCGACCGTTCTTTAATATCCTGAATAATAAACTTGAGTTAATCTCTACTTGCTTATGAATCTTTTTCAAGTTCATTATTCCTTTTATACCATGTTATGAACATCATGTAATCAGTTAAGTTAATAATGTTCATTTTGTCGGTATTTGGTTCTTAAGTCAAACATAGACTTCTTACACTTACATGTTGTTAATTTGGTCATAGGTTCGTTAAATCCAGAATTATATTAATGATTTGGATAACATATATATCATATATATTCATCATATACATGTATTTATAATATTACATCACATTTAGAGGTAAGAAATGAAATGCACCGTTCATGGAGACGGTAAGCGGTACGTACGCATGAACGCTACTTCCATTTCTATTTCATATTTTCTGGAATGGAATCATAATTATATAAGAGTATATTATAATTCCAGTATAATAACATATATAATATCATTAACTTTATCCTTTACACATCCCACATATGGTATTAACGAATCAAATCATTTTCAGGGGGCGGTAGTCCGCACTTCCTAAAATGAAGATATCGTGTTTACCCATAATGGAAACCATAAAGGTATGCCCAAAATGAAAAAAACAGAAGCTTAAGGAAAACATAAACATATTATATATCATATATAAAAATAGTGACATCATAATGGCCATCTTTGAAGGTGTTAAATGAGTATTGAACAATCATCGTTTCGGGAGGCAGAATTTCGCCATCCACGGAAACCGTATGTTCTTTAACCATTTGATGTAGTTGTGTGAGTGTGTAGCTCAAATATATCTTATAACAACATCCTATTATATTTAAGATACTGGTTTTGTTACAAAAGAAGTAAATAAAAAGAGTTTAGGGGGTTGGAGAAGAAAAATAAAACAAATGAACATGAGAGAATAAATTACCTTAAAAAGTTTAATTCCTTTTGATTTGAGCCTAAAGGCTTCCTTTGGAAGGATTCTGCCCAAAGGGAATCCTCTAGGATGAGGAGAGGGATGTGGAGAGAGTAAATGGGAAGGGTTTGGCCGAGCCAAAGGCTTGAGTAGTGTGTGAAATGAGGTAGAGGTGGGGGCCTTTTATAAGAGGAGAGGAGGGGCACTTTTGGAAAGTAAAGAAATATTACTTTATTTGAAAATGTTTTTCGGCTTTAAAAGGTCCCACATTGATATAATTTGTGGATAAGGTGATAAGGGTTCGAAATACCCTCATCCAATTGGTTTTGGCCATGTGTAGTTCATAGATTTTACATTGTCTTTCCATTTTATTTAAATCGTCAAATAATGATGTCATCGCTGGATCATTATTATGACATAAATAATTTAATTTATTTAATGTCTAAAAATCATAAAAAAATACTATGATGTAGGAAATATTTTTAGATTTCCAATTATTATTTATAATCAAATATCTGATCTTTATAACCCCATGTAAAAATTGTTTTCGTAAAACGTATTATGTTTGTGTCATTTTTACTTTTACATTAAATAAAAAGTTATTTATGTCATTTACTAACCAAAATGTCTCCATGGGGTCCCCAAGTTGACCCATGGATTGTATTGGTCGGCCATGACACAAAAAATAAGGTTGGGACATGTGTCTAGGTCATTTCATATTATTAAAGCATTATTTATACCTTAAACTACACTAATTACCACTAATCGCGATTAAAAACTTAATAAGTTACTATTCACCAAAAAATTATTTTAATATCATTGAACCACATTTTACTTCTTAATGACAACCATGTATGTCGGATTTTCAAAATTCAATACACATTAGTGGTAAACTTTCATTTAACTGAAAAATCAGTTTTTATAAGTACCACTTAGTGGTTTCACTATTCATCAAAAATTGAAGTTTTTCAGAAAATTACCAAAAATTCACCCTAAGCTATATTTGATATTCCGAATTCAAAAATGAAGTCTATTTTACAAAATTCAAAACATATAAGTCACATTAATTAATTTAATAATTAATTCCCGCTGTCAGAGCAAATAGCGTGTTTTTATGAAACAATAAGTATCAAAAGATTGACACTAGTTTAAGTCCAATTTCAAAGTGAAATTGATTCCAATGACCACCATTGGATTAAATGGTAAAAATATATTCATATTACACATTAAGACCAATTCAAAAGATAATCTAATCATATAAATAAATTAGATTAAAAAGCAGTTTTGATGTAAAATGCAATATTTTTCACTATTCATTAAAAAATGAACATTGTCAGAAAAATACCAAAAATTCACACAAAGTAAATTTTGATGTCCCAATCATAAAGAATAAGTTTATTTTGTCAAAAATAGTTTATAAAATTGTCAAAATATAGATTCAAAAATGGTTTGCCATCAAAAGGCACTAAAACAATCTTTTAAGAATATTAGTGTATTCCATGCATAAGATTGTATTTATTTTCATTTTAAGCCTCTATAACACTATCTTAATCATTAATAGACATAGATAAAAATATCTATTATTAATTACTTACTTGGGATGTTACATCCTTCCCCCCTTTAGAAAATTGCGTCCCCGCAATTTATTTACTTATCGAATAAATGGAAGTACTTATCCCTCATTGCATTTTCAGATTCCCATGTTGCCTCTTCAATCATGTGGTTTTTCCTCAAAACCTTTACCTGATGAATCACCTTATTTCGTAACACTTGCTCCCTGTGGTCAAGAATCTGGACCGGTTGTTCCTCATAAGATAGTTTCTCTTCTAGCTGAACTACCTCTAGACTCAAAACATGAGATGGATCTGGCATATACTTTCTCAACATCGAAATGTGAAAAACATTGTGTACCTGAGATAAACTCGGATGTAAAGCCACTCGGTATGCAACTGATCCAACTCTCTCCAGAATTTTGTATGGTCCAATGAACCTTGGACTCAACTTTCCTTTCTTACCAAATCTCATCACACTTTTCCAAGGAGAAACCTTGAGAAAAACATGATCAACTACCTCGAAAGATAGATCCTTCCTCCGGTTATCCGCATAACTCTTCTGCCTGCTCTGAGCTGTTCTCATGTGTTTCTGAATCAGATGAACTTTTTCTGCCATCTTTTCTACCAATTCTGGTCCCATCAACTTTCTTTCACCCACTTCATCCCAGAAAGGTGGAGTTCGACACCGCTTCCCATATAATGCCTGAAATGGTGCCATCTGTATACTGGAATGAAAACTGTTATTATATGAAAACTCAACCAAAGAAAGATGTTGGTCCCAACTTCCCTGATAATCCATAGAACAAGCTCGTAGCATATCCTCCGATGTCTGAATTGTTCGTTCTGACTGCCCATCTGATTGAGGATGAAAAGCTGTACTAAAATTTAATTCAGTACCCAACGACTTCTGAAGGCCTTTCCAAAAGTTAGAAGTAAACCTGGGATCATGATCCGATACAATGGAGAGAGGAAATCCATGTAACCTGACTATCTCTTTAAGATACAAACGGGAAAGTTGATCAAGAGAGAAAGTATCTCGTATAGCAAGGAAATGAGCAGATTTGGTCAAGCGATCAACAATAACCCATATTGCATTATTACCTTGAGATGTCTTCGGTAATCCAACAACAAAGTCCATGGATATATTCTCCCATTTCCACTCTGGCACTGGTAAAGGCTGAAGCATCCCTTTCGGTAACTGCCGCTCTGCTTTAACCTACTGACAAGTCAAACACTTCACAGTAAAATCAGCAATATCTCTTTCCATTCCATCCCACCAGTAATACTCCCGCAGATCTCTATACATCTTAGTAATGCCCAGATGAACTGAAAACGGAAAACTATGAGCTTCACATAACAACTCTCTCTTCAACTGTGAATCACAAGGCACACACAATCTCTTCCCAAATCTCAAAACGCAATCATTATCAATGTTGAATTCAGGCAACTTACCTTTCTGAACCAGCTCTACCTTTTTCTGCAACTCACTATCTTGCTTCTGTGCTTTCTTGATTCTATCTGATAGAGATTATCTCACTGATACCTGAAACAAAACAAAAGGAATTCCTGCACCAACAACTTCTATGCCAAAGTTCATCAAATCCTTAACCAAAGGATCACGTTCCAAATTCAACATTGTTAATGAAGCATTACTTTTTCGACTCAAAGCATCAGCCACTTTATTTGCTTTTCCCGGATGGTAATGAATTGTACAATCATAATCTTTGATTAATTCTAGCCATCTCCTTTGTCTCATGTTTAACTCTTTCTGAGTGAATATATACTTTAAACTTTTGTGATCGGTATATATTTCAAACTTTACTCCATACAAATGATGCCTCAAAATTTTTAAAGCAAAAACAACAGCAGCTAATTCCAAATCATGTGTAGGGTAATTTTCCTCATGAGTTTTCAACTGTCGTGAAGCATAAGCAATTACCTGATCATTCTGCATTAGGACGCAACCAAGTCCTTTCAATGAAGCATCACTGTATATAACAAACTCACCATTCCTGGAAGGTAGTTCCAAAACTGGAGCATTCACCAATCTTCTTTTCAATTCCTGAAAACAATCATCACATTCTTTTGTCCAGATAAACTTAACACCCTTCCGAGTTAGCTTAGTCATTGGACTAGATAACCGTGAAAAATTTCTAACAAACCTTCGGTAATAGCCCGCCAAACCAAGGAAGCTACGAATCTCGGTTACATTTGTGGGTCTTGGACATTCTTCCACAACTTTTGTTTTTGCAGGATCAACAGTTATTCCATCTTTAGAAACAATGTGACCAAGGAAAGAAATTTGTTGCAACCAAAACTCACACTTGCTGAATTTCCCATACAGTTTATTTTCTTTTAAGGTTTGAAAGATAACCCTTAAATGTTTTTCATGCTCCTCTTTACTTTTAGAAAACACCAAAATATCATCAATGAAAACCACTACAAACTTATCCAAGAACTCATGGAAAATTCTATTCATTAAGTCCATGTATACAGCAGGTGCATTGGTTAGCCCAAAAGGCATTACTACAAATTCATAATGGCCATATCTCATACGGAACGTGGTCTTCGGAATATCTGCCTCCTTTACCTTCAGCTGATGGTACCCCGATCTCAAGTCAATCTTTGAAAAAAACTGAGCTCCCTGGAGCTGATCAAACAAATCATCGATATGAGGCAAAGGATATTTGTTCTTAACAGTGATATTATTCAAGACTCTATAATCAATGCAAAGTCTCATAGAACCATCTTTCTTTTTAACAAATAAAACAGGAGCACCCCATGGTGATGTGCTAGGTCTAATGAAACCTTTCTCTAATAAATCTTGCAATTGATCCTTCAACTCTAAAAGTTCAATTTGTGCCATTCGATAAGGGGGTTTTGAAATTGGCTTAGCATCAGGAACTAAGTCAACAGTAAACTCAACTTCCCGATCTGGTATTATTCCAGGCAACTCATCCGGAAAAACATCAGGATACTCATTTACCACTGGAACATCATTAATCTGAATAGTTCCTTTATTTTCAACGACGTGTGAAAGGTAACATTCATTTCCATCTTTTACAAGTTTCTCGGCCTCTTTATATGTTATCAAAAGTAAGGGTTCATTCTTGTAAACAAACTGAAAGTCTTTCTGAAAAGAAACTTCTTTAGCTCTACAGTCAATCTTAGCATGGTAAATAGAGAGCCAATCCATACCCAGGATAACATCAAACTCTACTATAGGTAGAATAATAAGGTTTGCAAGTAGGTTCTTTCCACAGATAAGGATAGGAAGATTCTTATAAATTCTTTTTGCCTCGACACTTCCCCCAGGTGTTTTTACCAAAAGTTCAGGAGTCATTTCTTGAGATGGTATTCCCATTTTACTAGAAAAGGTTTCAGAGATGAAAGAATGTGTAGACCCCAAATCAAACAACACACTGACATAATCTGAAAAAACAAACAAAGTACCTGATACAACTTCATTTGATGGCCCGACATCTGCTGAAGTAGTTGCAAAGGATTTCACCACCCCTTTCTGCTTGTAGTATAACTGCTTCCCATCACTCAAGCTCCTTGTCGGACACTCGTTTGAATAGTGACCCATCTCATTTCACTAACTGCAAATCAAATTTGTTCTTACCTTCACCTTGATCCTTTTCAGTGCAATCACGAGCCTTATGTCCCATCTTACCACATCGGTAGCACTTCCCAGAATTCAGAAGACATTCCCCAGCATGCATTTTGCCACATTTATCACAAACTGGAAACTTAGTTCTCTTACCATCATACTTTTTTGAAGAATTCTTACCTTTCTCCTGCCACCTCGGTCTCTTCTTCTGCTGGTTGTTATAGAAAACTTGGTCATCGACAAACTCCATTTCCACCTTCTCAGCACATCGAACAAGCTTTTCATAACTTTTAAACTCACGAGAAGATAATGCCCTTCGATATTTTGGCTTTAATCCTGAGTAAAAATGATTGATTTTACTATCAAGGTCTCGGATAAAATTTGGAGCATACCTTGCCAATCGAGTGAACCTTTCTTCATAGGTAGCCACTGAGTCTTCCTCTTGCCTCAATTCCAAGAATTGCTTTTCCATCCTAAGTCGAACAACCTTAGGAAAATACTTCTCAAGAAATATACCTTTGAATTCATCCCAGTCAAGAGCATCAATCTCATCGGCATCCCTGATATTTTTAACCATCGACCACCACTGATCTGCCTCACCCTCCAAACGGTAAATAGCAAGACTAACCTTTTGATTGTCTGAACACCCCATGACATCGAAAATCTTCTCCAGTGCTTTAATCCACCCTTCAGCTAGCACAGGGTCAGATGATCCTCTGAATGATGGGGGATGTTGCCTCATGAAATGTTCCACCACTGACATGTTCCTCTGCGGTTGATCTGGCTGATCTCGTGCATGGATACCACCACCATTTATCGCTTGAGTCAACTGCGCCATTACTGCAACAAACTGTTCAGTTCCAATTCCGACCATTTCTGGATGCTGATTCGGAAGGTTATTTCCTTCTGTATGCCTTCCTAGCACTGCTTCCCTGTTTCCTCTGCGGAAAACCATTCTGAACAAACATGTCTTAGATGAAGCAACATGGTAATCTTTAAATGCTATATCATTTCGAAAAAAAATATTTTTGGATAATCATTTAATAGAATTCTAACTCCTAAAGTTATCTAAACCGACCTTTGATACCAACTATAAGGCCCAATCCTTAAACCTTACTTAATCTTGAGTTATTACAAGATTACACATTGAGGATCTTTTCGGGTTTAGATTTTTAGAGAATTAGATCATAAAACTTGCATTACATTCCACATATAAACAAAGTGGTTACATAAAGATAGTATTCTTCATTCCCATCAATGGAAACACATATAAAATAAAACATGGATTATTTCTTGACACATCCTTGACTCTATCATCTTATCATGTACCTTTCCCTTGACCTGTGAAAAACATTTCAAAAACTTGGGATGAGCATAAAAACTCAGTATGGGTTATAAAAAAAACATAGAAAGGAAACATGAGTTCATATATACATAAGAATGAAATCATACTCTACCTATAAAACATAGGCACTTTAACATACCTCATAAAATCATGAATAAATCATAGAAATCATAAGACATAAAGGTAACTTGAGGCATTCATAACATTCTTACGTAGGGAGTAACCCTCTTGGTTACGTTTGGAATACCCATCACAATATATTCCCTAAAATCTCTTCGGAGAAACATTAACGTTTCACTCCTTCGCCTTACCCAATGCATTGGAGAGCTATAACGGGCTCACCGGCCCTTAGTTTATCATGGAACCACCTGTCTTCATAATAATGCCCAAGAACCATAACATAATCATATCACATAAAACATGCATAAGGGAAACATAAAATTTCCACATTTCAATCACGAGATATCAATACAACACATTGATATAAAAACATTATGAAAAACATTTTCAGTACTAAAATAAAAGAAAAGTAAAACATGGTATTTATTTTTCTTTTAAAAAGAAGGTATGGCTTGTAGAGGAAGCCGAAACTCAAATAACGGTCACGACGGCGGAGAAGTCGTTGTCGCCGCATACGTACGACAAAAACATTCCCTTTTTTCATTTAGTAAACACTTCGTATAAAAAAGATTCCTTTTGAATAAAAGTAAAAGTCAAAGGGGTTTATACACCGTATAAAAGAAATTTGTGTATAAAATAAAATATGCCTCAATGAAAGGAGACTGAGACGAAGTCCCATACCTCGTATCCGACTTGACCCGACCGTTCTTTAATCTCCTGAATAATAAACTTGAGTTAATCTCTACTTGATTATGAATCTTTTTCAAGTTCATTATTCCTTTTATACCATGTTATGAACATCATGTAATCAGTTAAGTTAATAATGTTCATTTTGTCGGTATTTGGTTCTTAAGTCAAACATAGACTTCTTACACTTACATGTTGTTAATTTGGTCATAGGTTTGTTATATCCAGAATGATATTAATGATTTGGATAACATATATATCATATATATTCATCATATACATGTATTTATAATATTACATCACATTTAGAGGTAATAAATGAAATGCACCGTTCATGGAGACGGTAAGCCGTACGTACGCATGAACGCTACTTCCATTTCTATTTCATATTTTCTGGAATGGTATCATAATTATATAAGAGTATATTATAATTCCAGTATAATAACATATATAATATCATTAACTTTATCCTTTACCCATCCCACATATGGTATTAACGAATCAAATCATTTTCAGGGGGCGGTAGTCCGCACTTCCTAAAATGAAGATATCGTGTTTACCCATAATGGAAACCATAAAGGTATGCCCAAAATGAAAAAAATAGAAGCTTAAGGAAAACATAAACATATTATATATCATATATAAAAATAGTGACATCATAATGGCCACCTTTGAAGGTGTTAAATGAGTATTGAACAATCATCGTTTCGGGAGGCAGAATTTCACCATCCACGGAAACCGTATGCTCTTTAACCATTTGATGTAGTTGTGTGAGAGTGTAGCTCAAATATATCTTATAACAACATCCTAGTATATTGAATATACTGGTTTTGTTACAAAAGAAGTAAATAAAAATAGTTTAGGGGGTTGGAGAAGCAAAATAAAACAAATGAACATGAGAGAATGAATTACCTTAAAAAGTGTAACTCCTTTTGATTTGAGCCTAAAGGCTTACTTTGAAAGGATTCTGCCCAAAGGGAATCCTCTAGGATGAGGAGAGGGATGTGGAGAGAGTAAATGGGAAGGGGTTGGCCGAGCCAAAGGCTTGAGTAGTGTGTGAAATGAGGTAGAGGTGGGGGCCTTTTATAAGAGGAGAGGAGGGGCACTTTTGGAAAGTAAAGAAATATTACTTTATTTGAAAATGTTTTTCGGTTTTAAAAGGTTCCACATTGATATAATTTGTGGATAAGGTGATAAGGGTTCTAAATAAACTCATCCAATTGGTTTTGGCCATGTGTAGTTCATAGAGTTTACATTGTCTTTCCATTTTATTTAAATCGTCAAATAATGATGTCATCGCTGCATCATTATTATGTCATAAATAATTTAATTTATTTAATGTCTAAAAATCATAAAAAAAATACTATGATGTAGGAAATCTTCTTAGCTTTCCAATTACTATTTATAATCAAATATCTGATCTTTATAACCCCATGTAAAAATTGTTTTCGTAAAACGTATTATGTTTGTGTCATTTTTACTTTTACATTAAATAAAAAGTTATTTATGTCATTTCCCAACCAAAATGTCTCCATGGGGTCCCCAAGTTGACCCATGGCTTGTCTTGGTCGGCCATGACACAAAAAATAAGGTTGGGACATGTGTCTAGGTCATTTCATATTATTAAAGCATTATTTATACCTTAAACTACACTAATTACCACTAATCGCGATTAAAAACTTAATAAGTTACTATTCACCAAAAAATTATTTTAATCTCATTGAACCACATTTTACTTCTTAATGACAACCATGTATGTCAGATTTTCAAAATTCAATACACATTAGTGGTAAACTTTCATTTAACTGAAAAATCAGTTTTTATAAGTACCACTTAGTGGTTTCACTATTCATCAAAAATTGAAGTTTTTCAGAAAATTACAAAAAATTCACCCTAAGCTATATTTGATATTCTGAATTCAAAAATGAAGTCTATTTTACAAAATTCAAAACATATAAGTCACATTAATTAATTTAATAATTAATTCCCGCTGTCAGAGCAAATAGCGTGTTTTTATGAAACAATAAGTATCAAAAGATTGACACTAGTTTAAGTCCAATTTCAAAGTGAAATTGATTCCAATGACCACCATTGGATTAAATGGTAAAAATATATTCACATTACACATTAAGACCAATTCAAAAGATAATCTAATCATATAAATAAATTAGATTGATAAGCAGTTTTGATGTAAAATGCAATATTTTTCACTATTCATTAAAAAATGAACATTGTCAGAAAAATACCAAAAATTCACACAAAGTAAAATTTGATGTCCCAATCATAAAGAATAAGTTTATTTTGACAAACATAGTTTATAAAATTGTCAAAATATAGATTCAAAAATGGTTTGCCATCAAAAGGCACTAAAACAATCTTTTAAGAATATTAGTGTATTCCATGCATAAGATTGTATTTATTTTCATTTTAAGCCTCTATAACACTATCTTAATCATTAATAGACATAGATAAAAATATCTATTATTAATTACTTACTTGGGATGTTACAGTTGGCCGATGTAACATGGAGATGATGGTTATTGTGAGATGGCACTACTACAAATATGCCCTTTATTAGCGCTAAAAAGGGACTTTAACAGTGCTAGGAAAAGCGCTGTTAAAGCTGGCGAAGATAAAGGGGGGTCCCCTTTATCAGCACTCAAAAAAAGCGCTGATAAAGACCCCTTTTATCAGTGCTAAAAAAAGTGCTGATAAAAGGGGTCTTTTATGATCACTTTTTTTAGCACTGATAAAGGGGTCCTATATCAGTGCTTCCTTTATCAGTGCTTTCGTTTTAGTGCTGATAAAGGGCCCATTTATCTGCGCTTTTAAAAAAGAATTGATAAAAGTTAAAAAAAATAAATTTTTTTTTAAAAAATTTAAAAAAATTTAAAAAAAATTACAAAAAATTAAAAAAATCATGTCAATCATGGGGGGGGGGCTTTTATAGTGCTTGATCCCCCTTTTAACAACGCTTTTTAGCCCCTACAACACCCGCATGCACCCCCTCCACCCTTTATCAGTGATAGCCCCCAACATACACCCCCATGAGCGTGCCTCTACCTCCAACAGGTTTTGAACTCGAGACCTCCCCCCTACGCGCCTAAGTCCTTACCACTACTCTATTTTGATTTGTTTTCTATTTCATGACATCTCTCTATATATATATATAGTTATATTTATTTGTATAGTAATATATATTTATATTAATATATATATATAGTTATATTAATATATATATATAGTTTTATTAATATATATATAGTTATATTAATATATATATAGTTATATTAATATATATATATAGTTATATTAATATATATCTCTATTTATATATATATATATATAGTTATATTTATTCGTATAGTACTATATATTTAAATTAATATACATATATATATATAGTTATATGAATATATATATTTATAGTGATATTAATATATATATTTATAGTGATATTAATATATATATTTATAGTGATATTAATATATATATATAGTAATATTAATATATATGTAGTTATATTAATATATATATAGCTAGATTAATATATATATATATAGTTATATTAATATATAGTAGTTATATAAATATTCATATATTGGTATTTTAAATAAAATGGATATTAGTTATTATTTATATAGAGCTAATATATTTTATATGTAAATATGTTTAATTATTTATTTTAAAAATTTAATTTTTAGGTGTGAATATATAAAAAATATGTACATATAGTTATATATTTGATTATAAATAGTAGTGCATTATAAAAAACGATAAAATTTCAAAGACATAATATCAATATGAATGTAATACCTTGGAATAAATTTAGTCCCCACCAAAATAGCCTGTAACGCCCCGACCCCAGCTACCCAGAGTCGGTGCATTACTTCGTAACATTGGCATGATCACAAAAGATCAAGTCTCGAAAGACCGATTAGTTTAGTAGCCTTGGAAACACTAGATACATTCATAAGTCTTTAATTACATCAAAATTAAACAAACTACAATAACATGGTCTTCATAGTCCACACTCATATCTTCACTGACTATCCTTGCAAGTCAGTCATAATACACTTCTTCACATCTTGGAAAATATTTAAACATTGAAAGGGGTGAGCTCAGATGCTTAGTAAGGATAACAATATTGCGGAAGCTTTTATAAGAAAACATAAGCATTTAAGGCAATGTATAACTAAAACAAAAGCCTTATTGAACTTGAACTTCAGCATAATATGGCAAAAGTAAAATAAAATAATGCCATTACTTACTCACATGGATATTCTACTAGACGAATAATCACATGAAATATCAATAACCACTTTCATAATGAGGGAATGTATAATGCCAGACATTCTGAAACATTTTGTCAAGGCCTCGGCCAAGACGTCTAAAATGATTAAGGCCTCGGCCAAAACCATAAATCAAATTGGGAAAGGGCCTCGGCCAATTCCACGTCTAGTTGTCTCATGAGACCTACCGATGCATCGAGGAGCTATAGCGGGCTCCACCCGTCACATATTAAGTCCAATACATTCCTCATATGAATAGGTTTAAACATAACATAAATATTCGTATTAAAACTAGCATACGAAATGTCAACAATTTCTCCATAAACTATGGATGGTATAAAAATAACACATCCACAATCAAATATTTCACAAAATGTTCAATGGAAGTTTTGTATCACAAATCAATTTCAATTGAACTTAAAACCCATCAAAGGATGTTGACATAGATGAAATCAAAGCTATTTGAGAGAAATATCTCTTCTTTTTGAAATCATTTAAAAGCCCCATAATTATAAAATAATACATTTACTTTGAAGATATTCTTATAAGCTTGTTAGGGAAGCTTCGATGAAGTTATAATGGTGGAAAATAGTCACACCCTTCGTATAAGTAAAAAAAACCATTCTTACCTTATATTTGTCAAAAAGGTCAAAAAGTACATTGTTTGGAAAACGACGGTAAGATTCCTTTCAAAAACGTATAAGGGTATAAATGACTTTAACCCATTTTCCATTTAATAGTAAAAATGTTTTTAAAGACATTTTTTAGAAACATGGATTTGGATGATAACGAGGTCCCAGTAGATAATTATGTATAAACAACCTTGGATAATGAAGAGGTTGTGAAGTAAACCCTTACCTTGTACTTTTCCTTGGTTGGGGTAGGTTAACCTCCTCTTCTTCGGGTTCTTCCTTTTGATTTGATCAAAAGGACTCCTTAGGATTTCTTTCTGACTAAAGTAAATCTTCTAGGATGAAGGGAGAGAAGTTGGGAGAGTATTTGGGCAGGGGTTGGCCGAACCAAAAGGCTTGGAAGTGTGAATAAGGTGGTAGAGGTGGGGGCCTTTTATAAGAGGAGAGGAGGGGCACTTTTGGAAAGATTGAAATGTTACATTATTTCACAATGCTTTTAGGATTCTAAAGGTCCCACACTTATATAATTAGAGGCTAAGGTGATAAGGTTTCTAAATCTCCTCATCCAATAGGCTTTGGACAAGTGTAAGCCTTGGATTTTGCATTATCTTCTCATTTTATTTAAATCGTTAAATAATGAGGTCATCGCTGCATCATAATGATGTCATAAATAATTTAATTTATTTAATGTCTAAAAATTATAAAAAAAATACTATGATGTAGGAAATCTTTTTAGTATTCTAATGAATATTTATAGTCAAAATTTGGACTTGTGTAACCCCACTTAAAAACTGTTTTAGTAAAATAACTCATGTTTGTGTCAATTTAATTTTAACATTAAATAAATATATATTAATGTCATTTTCCAACTAAAGTGGCTCCATGGGGTCCCCAAGTTGACCCATGAGTTGTCTTGGTCGGCCATGACTCATCCAATAGGAGTAGGACAAGTTTCATGCTCATCTCATATTATTAAAACATTATTTGTAACTTAAACTACATTAATTACCTCTAATCGCGATTAAGAACTTAAAAGTTACTATTCACCAAAAAATTATTTTAATCTCATTGAACCACATTTTACTTCTTAATTACAACCTGTATGTCGGATTTTTGAAAATCAAATCACAGAAGTGGTGATATTTCATTTTAACGAAAAATCAGTTTTTAACAACCACTTAGTGGTTTCACTATTCATCAAAAATTGAAGTTTTTCAGAATAAGGCCAAAATTTCACCCTAAGCTATAATTGATATTCCGAATTAAAAAATGATGTCTATTTTAAAAAATTCCAAACATATATGTTGTATTAATTAATTTTATAATTAATTCCCGCTGTTACAACAAATAGCGTGTTTTTAAGAAACAATTTATATCAAAAGTTTGGCAATTGTTTATGTCCAATTTCAATGTTAAATTAATTCTAATGACCACCATTGGATAAAATGGTAAAAATATATTCTAATTATACTTTAAAACCACTAAATATTATAATTTATCACTATAAATTATTTTGATTAAAAAAGTTGTTTTAGTATTTTTCACTATTCATAAAAATTTAGAAGTTCTCAGAAAAATACCAAAAATTCAACATAGGCTAATTTCAATATTCCGAATCCAAAAATGAAGTCCATTTTGATAAATAAAATTTATAAAATTTCAAAAAGTAGGTATTACTATTCACAACGGCTAGTTTAATTAGTTGTGGTGTGTGTTAGAGCTCGAGGTTGCGTACAACACACGCTATTGCATTATTCGAAGGGAAACGTACAATGGAAGCTTGGGGTGTTACATTCCCCCCTCCTTCAAATAATTGCGTCCTCGCAATTTCTAGGGTATTACTGCATAAAAAGACTCGGGTGGTTTTTCATCATAAATTCCTCAGGTTCCCACGTTGCCTCTTCCATTTTATGATTTCTCCACAAAACCTTCACCAGACGAGTCGTCCGGTTTCTCAGCACCTGCTCCCTCACATCAAGAATCCTGACGGGCTCTTCACAATAGGAAAGATCGGGTTCCAGTTCTAATTCCTCATAGGTGAGTACATGCGTTGGGTCAGGCATGTATTTTCTCAACAGAGATACGTGGAACACATCGTGAAATTTGGAGAGACTTGGAGGCATTGCCAAACGGTAAGCTACAGCCCCAATTCGTTCTAGAATTTCGAAAGGTCCGATGTACCTGGGACTCAATTTAACTTTCTTACCAAAACGTATGACTCCCTTCCATGGAGATACCTTCAGGAAAACATGATCACCGACTTGAAATTCCAAATCCTTCCTTCGATTATCGGCATAGCTCTTCTGCCTACTTTGAGCTGCTTTGATGTGATTTTGGATTACTTTCACCTTTTCCACCGTTTCCTCCACCAGTTCTGGGCCTACAAGTTTTCTTTCACCAACGTCATCCCAACAGGTTGGTGTACGACATCTCTTTCCGTATAACGCTTCATATGGTGCCATTTGAATACTCGAATGGAAGCTATTGTTATAGGAAAATTCTACCAGTGGTAAATATTGATCCCACATACCCTGAAAGTCAAGAGAGCATGATCTCAACATGTCTTCTAAGGTTTGAATAGTCCGTTCTGATTGTCCATCTGTTTGAGGGTGATAGGCAGTGCTCAAACGAAGTTCAGTATCCAAGGCCTTTTGAAGACTTTTCCAGAATCTTGAAGTAAAACGAGGATCACGATCAGAAACAATCGATAGGTGTACTCCATGAAGTCTTACAACTTCATTAATATATAGTCTTGCTAGACGTTCAAGTGGTAGATCCTCCCGTATAGCCAGAAAATGTGCTGACTTAGTAAGTCGATCAACAATGACCCATATTGCATCATTCCTTCTAGGAGTCTTTGGTAGTCCCATGACAAAGTCCATCGTAATATTATCCCATTTCCACTCAGGTATGGGAAGAGGTTGCAATACTCCACCAGGATGTTGCCTTCCAGCTTTCACTTGTTGACAAACCATACACCTCGACACAAAATCAGCAATCTCCCTCTTCATATTGTCCCACCAAAAATGTTCCTTCAAATATCTATACATTTTGGTGCTCCCAGGGTTTATAGAGAAGTTGGAACTATGAGCATCATCCAGCAATTCCCTTTTTAGATCAGGTATATCGGGAACACAAAGTCTCTTCCCGAATTTCAAAATTCCATCCTTATACACAAAGTCCCTCAATTTTCCATCATTCACACCTTTAATCTTCTTCTGAAATTCTTCATCATTGGTCTGAGAACTCTTAATCCTTTCTAGTAATGATGGTTTGGCAACCATTTGAAAAATCATTGATGTTTCACCTTCCCTAGTTATTCCCATGTCCATATTCACTAGATCCAAGAAAATTGGATCCCTTTCAATTCTCATCACATTCAAAACTCCATGGTCTTTTCTACTCAAAGCATCTGCCACCTTGTTTGCCTTCCCCGAGTGGTAATGTATCGTGAAATCATAATCCTTGAGTAGTTCAAGCCATCGCCTTTGCCTCATGTTGAGTTCTTTTTGTGTGAAAATATACTTCAAACTCTTGTGATCAGTATAAATCTCACATTTTTCACCATAGAGGTAATGTCTCCATATCTTTAAAGCAAAGATCATAGCTGCTAACTTAAGATCATGAGTAGGATAGTTTTTCTCATGAATTTTTAGCTGTCGTGATGCATAGGCAATGACCTTATCATTCTGCATAAGGACACAACCGAGTCCTTTCTTCGATGCATCACTATAAATAACAAACCCATCATTCCCCGATGGTAGAGTCAATACAGGGGCATTGACTAATCTTCTCTTTAGTTCTTGAAAACATTCTTCACACTCTTTTGTCCAGAAAAATTTAATCCCTTTACGTGTGAGCTTTGTTAATGGGTTAGCCAATCTGGCAAAATTCTGGACGAAACGTCGATAATAACCTGCTAAACCAATAAAACTGCGTTCCTCAGTTATACTTGTCGGTGCTGGCCATTCTTGGATTGCCTTGGTTTTAGAAGGATCAACGGAAATTCCATCCTTAGAGACAATATGGCCAAGAAAAGAAATCTCATGAAGCCAGAATTCACACTTGCTAAATTTCCCATATAATTCATGTCTTCTAAGAGTCTTCAGGATAATGCGTAAGTGATTTTCATGATCTTCGTGGCTTTTGTAGTATACCAAGATATCATCAATAAATACCACTACAAAGTCATCAAGATATTCCTTGAAAACTCTATTCATTAGATCCATGAAAACAGAGGGTGCATTAGTCAATCCAAAAGGCATTACTGTAAACTCGTAATGCCCGTACCTTGTTCGAAATGCTGTCTTTGGAACGTCTTCCTTCTTCACACACAACTGATGGTATCCAGACCGAAGGTCAATCTTTGAAAAGTATTGAGCTCCATGCAGTTGGTCAAACAAATCATCAATGCGAGGTAGGGGATACTTATTCTTTATTGTTATAGCATTGATCTCCCTATAATCAATGCACAACCTCATAGATCCATCTTTCTTCTTAACAAAAAGAACAGGGGCTCCCCAAGGAGAAACACTAGGGCGAATAAATCCCTTATTACTCAATTCCTCTAGTTGTTTCTTTAGTTCAACTAATTCCACAGTGGCCATTCTATAAGGGGTCTTCGATATGGGCCTTGATCCAGGAATTAAATCAATGGAAAACTCAACTTCTCGTTCTGGAGGATGTCCAGGTAAATCTTCCGGAAACACATCAACATATTCTCTGACAATAGGTACATCCTCTATTTGAATATTCCTTTCCTCATCCTCAGTAATTTCCTTCTCTTCCTCCCCAATAATTGAATTTAGTTGAGCTACTGGGGGTGGATCAAGATAAGAATTATGTGGCGATGATTCTGCTCTAAAGATAAGGTGTTCCTTATCATCATCATCAAGAATCGTAACCTCTTTCCTCTTACAATAAATTTTTACATCATGGTCCGAAAGCCAATCCATACCGAGGATTATATCAAATTCAATCATGGGTATGACGATGAGATCAGCAGGTAAAGAACATTTAGGTTCTCTAATGGGAACTAATCGACAAAACTTTGTTGCAACAATACTTCCCTTAGGGGTTTTGACTGACAACTCCCTTGTTAAATCAAATTGGAAATATCTAATTTTCTTAGCAAACTGGGAAGATATGAAACAATGCGATGATCCAGAATCAAATAATGCATTTGCTAAACTTGAGGAAACCATTAAATTACCTGCCACCATGTCTTTCAGAGCTTCCACCTCAGCAGTAGTGATAGCATAAGCCTGGCCTTGATCCCTTGGCCTCTTCTGAGGTAAGTTCCCCTGACACTTAGGACATTCATTTGCATAATGTCCCTTCTCTCTACAATTATAACATTCCACGTTGACATCCGCTTTCTTTCCCTTGCATTCATGAGCTTGGTGGCCTTTTTCACCACACTTGTAACATACTCCTTTTCCTTTTAGACAGGCACCAGGGTGCTTCCTACCACAATTATCACAGGGTGGAAATTCATTTCTACCCTTCTTCCCTGTTTCCTTATTTCCTTTCCCAGAGTTTTCAGTGGATCTCTTCTTATCTTGCTTTGATTTAAAGTCATAAGACTTAGAGAATTCCTTTTCCATCTTGATAGCGCACGAGACAATACCTTCGTATGAAGAGAAGGTTTGTGATACTAAAGCTCGACGGAGAAATGGTTTCAACCCATCAAAGAAACGATAAGTCTTACTTCTTGGGTTACGTATGTAATCTGCAGCATACCTTGATAACCTTGTAAAGTTAGCCTCATACTTTGCGACATTCTCATCCTCCTTCTGCCTCAGACTCAGAAATTGACTTTCCATATCCGCTCGATGGTCTCGAGGAAAGTATTTTTCTAAGAACAGCTCTTTGAACTCCTGCCATTCCATGTTTGTTAATTCATCATCTTCCTTTGTGTTTTGAATTAGTGACCACCATTGATCGGCATCTCCAGTGAGGCGGTAAACTGTCATGACAACATTCTCCCTTTCACTACTCCCCAAGGCATGGAATATTTTCTCTAAGGAATTTATCTATTGCTCAGCTACTATAGGATTTGTACTCCTATTGAAGGTTGGCGGTTGTTGCCTCATGAAACGGTCTAGCATTGATCCTCCACGTTGCGGATCAGGGTGCTCCATACGAGTAAGGTTGTTATTCATAACCTGCGTGAGTTGTCCCAGTACGGTGAGAAGCTGATCAGCACCAGTTGTATCACTAGCTCCACCATAATTATCCTGAGCAGGAGGGAAATCCCTACACGGAGTGCATGCATTGATACGGTTTCCATTCCTTCCACTAGGCGCCATTTCTAAATAATGGCATAAACTAGATTAGTTCATGAATCAAAATACATAATTCCATACTTGTAAAACACTTAACATAAATTGAACTAATTATGGATATAATCCATAATTATAAAAATGTTTTCTTTGAGGAAGTATATACTCGTAACCCTTTATAGTGGTTTGTAAAGAAAATGGGAATTATCCAAAGCATATCCCCCGGGAGTGTCGTAACCAAGAGTGCAGCAAGGCCCGTTGTCGTGCACCAGTTCCCGTTCGAGTCTAGCTCAAAGCGGTGTTTTCGGGTTTTACCCCTAGGTACATCTGTGCCAGAGCCGCCTCTACATGCTCGTATCCAGACAGGAATTTATTGCTCGGAAAACTCACAACATCTCAACAATACCAAAATTCTAGGAAGTTCTTCTATACTAATCCTCAAAGTCTATCTTCGGGATATGTGCTCTAATCAGAGTTTATCTAAATCTAGCTTCCAAGGTTAGTACTAAACTGCCTCTGATACCAACTGTAACGCCCCGACCCCAGCTACCCAGAGTCGGTGCATTACTTCGTAACATTGGCATGATCACAAAAGATCAAGTCTCGAAAGACCGATTAGTTTAGTAGCCTTGGAAACACTAGATACATTCATAAGTCTTTCATTACATCAAAATTAAAAAAACTACAATAACATGGTCTTCATAGTCCACACTCATATCTTCACTGACTATCCTTGAAAGTCAGTCATAATACACTTCTTCACATCCTGGAAAATATTTAAACATTGAAAGGGGTGAGCTCAGATGCTCAGTAAGGATAACAATATTGCGGAAGCTTTTATAAGAAAACATAAGCATTTAAGGCAATGTATAACTAAAACAAAAGCCTTATTGAACTTGAACTTCAGCATAATATGGAAAAAGTAAAATAAAATAATGCCATTACTTACTCACATGGATATTCTACTAGAAGAATAATCACATGAAATATCAATAACCACTTTCATAATGAGGGAATGTATAATGCCAGACATTCTGAAACATTTTGTCAAGGCCTCGGCCAAGACGTCTAAAATGATTAAGGCCTCGGCCAAAACCATAAATCAAATTGGGAAAGGGCCTCGGCCAATTCCACGTCTAGTTGTCTCATGAGACCTACCGATGCATCGAGGAGCTATAGCGGGCTCCACCCGTCACATATTAAGTCCAATACATTCCTCATATGAATAGGTTTAAACAGAACATAAATATTCATATTAAAACTAGCATACGAAATGTCAACAATTTCTCCATAAACTATGGATGGTATAAAAATAACACATCCACAATCAAATATTTCACAAAATGTTCAATGGAAGTTTTGTATCACAAATCAATTTCAATTGAACTTAAAACCCATCAAAGGATGTTGACATAGATGAAATCAAAGCTATTTGAGAGAAATATCTCTTCTTTTTGAAATCATTTAAACGCCCCATAATTATAAAATAATACATTTACTTTGAAGATATTCTTATAAGCTTGTTAGGGAAGCTTCGACGAAGTTATAATGGCGGAAAATAGTCACACCCGTCGTATAAGTAAAAAAAAACATTCTTACCTTATATTTGTCAAAAGGTCAAAAAGTACATTGTTTGGAAAATGACGGTAAGATTCCTTTCAAAAACGTATAAGGGTATAAATGAATTTAACCCATTTTCCATTTAATAGTAAAAATGTTTTGAAAAACATTTTTAAGAAACATGGATTTGGATGATAACGAGGTCCCAGTAGATAATTATGTATAAACAACCTTGGATAATGAAGAGGTTGTGAAGTAAACCCTTACCTTGTACTTTTCCTTGGTTGGGGTAGGTTAACCTCCTCTTCTTCGGGTTCTTCCTTTTGATTTGATCAAAAGGACTCCTTAGGATTTCTTTCTGACTAAAGTAAAGCTTCTAGGATGAAGGGAGAGAAGTTGGGAGAGTATTTGGGCAGGGGTTGGCCGAACCAAAAGGCTTGGAAGTGTGAATAAGGTGGTAGAGGTGGGGGCCTTTTATAAGAGGAGAGGAGGGGCACTTTTGGAAAGATTGAAATGTTACATTATTTCACAATGCTTTTCGGATTCTAAAGGTCCCACACTTATATAATTCGAGGCTAAGGTGATAAGGTTTCTAAATCTCCTCATCCAATAGGCTTTGGACAAGTGTAAGCCTTGGATTTTGCATTATCTTCTCATTTTATTTAAATCGTTAAATAATGAGGTCATCGCTGCATCATAATTATGTCATAAATAATTTAATTTATTTAATGTATAAAAATTATAAAAAAATACTATGATTTAGTAAATCTTTTTAGCTTTCTA
This sequence comes from Viscum album, assembly GCA_963277665.1. Lineage (NCBI taxonomy): Eukaryota > Viridiplantae > Streptophyta > Magnoliopsida > Santalales > Viscaceae > Viscum > Viscum album. The sequence goes on along the minus strand of OY728152.1, from coordinate 1,577,100,631 downwards.
ATGAATATTTATAGTCAAAATTTGGACTTGTGTAACCCCACTTAAAAACTGTTTTAGTAAAATAACTCATGTTTGTGTCAATTTAATTTTAACATTAAATAAATATATATTAATGTCATTTTCCAACTAAAGTGGCTCCATGGGGTCCCCAAGTTGACCCATGGGTTGTCTTGGTCGGCCATGACTCATCCAATAGGAGTAGGACAAGTGTCATGCTCATCTCATATTATTAAAACATTATTTGTACCTTAAACTACATTAATTACCTCTAATCGCGATTAAGAACTTAAAAGTTACTATTCACCAAAAAATTATTTTAATCTCATTGAACCACATTTTACTTCTTAATGACAACCATGTATGTCGGATTTTTGAAAATCAAATCACAGAATTGGTGATATTTCATTTTAAAGAAAAATCAGTTTTTAACAACCACTTAGTGGTTTCACTATTCATCAAAAATTGAAGTTTTTCAGAATAAGGCCAAAATTTCACCCTAAGCTATAATTGATATTCCGAATTCAAAAATGATGTCTATTTTACAAAATTCAAAACATATAAGTTGTATTAATTAATTGTATAATTAATTCCCGCTGTTACAACAAATAGCGTGTTTTTAAGAAACAATTTATATCAAAAGTTTGGCAATTGTTTATGTCCAATTTAAATGTTAAATTAATTCTAATGACCGCCATTAGATAAAATGGTAAAAATATATTCTAATTATACTTTAAAACCACTAAATATTATAATTTATCACTATAAATTATTTTGATTAAAAAAGTTGTTTTAAGTATTTTTCACTATTCATAAAAATTTAGAAGTTCTCAGAAAAATACCAAAAATTCAACATAGGCTAATTTCAATATTCCGAATCCAAAAATTAAGTCCATTTTGATAAATAAAATTTATAAAATTTCAAAAAGTAGGTATTACTATTCACAACGGCTAGTTTAATTAGTTGTGGTGTGTGTTAGAGCTCGAGGTTGCGTACAACACACGCTATTGCATTATTCGAAGGGAAACGTACAGTGGAAGCTTGGGGTGTTACATAGCCAATAATACCCCCTCAAACGAGGCTGAAAACCCACAAAATGTTAAAAAATCTGGGTACCCCGACTAAAAACTCAGTTTTGGAGGCCTTATGGGCCTCTTTTGGCCTTGAAAAACGCTTGACCAAGGTCCTGCCCGGTCACAACAATGTAGAGCTCGTCGCAGGCTTCGATTTGATATGTGGTAGAGCTCAAACAGACACCTGGATCAAAAGTTATGGCCATTTGAAGTTTGAGTTGCGTTTTCAACTTATTTTGGATCTTTTTTTAATTTTTTTAATTTTTTTAGTCTTCAAATTGTTATTAAATGACTACTACTCCATAGTAATTAGTAAATTATTAATTAAAAATATTTTTCTAATTTTTTAAGAAGTCATTTTCACTAAATATCTTATATATTAAATATATTAAGTGTTAATGTACATTTATACTTATCTAAAATATATTTAAAAATTATATATTATATCTATATCAATATAACTATATTTATATATTAATATATTAAAATATTTTTTTTAATTTTTTTTAATTTTTTTTTGAATTCGACCCTTTATCAGCGCTACTAAACAAGCGCTGATAAATGGGGTCCCTTTATCAGCGCTAAAAAAAGCACTGATAAGGGGGGGGGGATTTATCAGTGCTAAAAAAAGCGCTGATAAAGGGGTACTTTTATCAGTGCTTTTTTTATCGCTGACAAAGGCACCCTTTATCAGCGCTTTTTTGAGCGCTGATAAAGCCCCCCCCCCCTTTATCAGTGCTTTTTCGTTAGCGCTGATAAGGGGGGGGGGGCGCTGGGAAAAACTGTTTTTGTGATATGTGAGTTGTTGTGTGGTGGTTTTATTAGTTTCCTGGTTATCTATGGAATAAATTATGCTGTTAAAACAAAAAAACAAGATAGTAAATAAATGATATGGAATAGAAATGGATGTGTGGTAAATGGATTTAATTAATTTAACATTAAATGAATGGACAATGTAAGTGTGAATGAAGTGGCTTATAAATGAAAGTGGGAAATTCGATGTGTCTAGTGTGGTGGTGGTGTGGTGTGTTGCATATAATGGTGAAAGTGGTTGTGATGGTTTATATGTTGTATGGTAGTAGTGAAGTGTGTGATTATGTAGTTAATGTGAACCCATAGGTTGGGTATTTTGTGCTATCTATATATCATGTATTTTATATTATTTCTACACATTCCCAACCAGAGTTGGATAAACTTACCAACGATTAGAGGTTTTGAGTTATGGGTATTTTTTCTAATATCTAGGATGGTGGTTATATGGTTGGATAGCTACCATGTCTTCCCTACTCTTCCTTCATAAGTGATTGACCATGTGTTTTTAGGCAAGATGCGATGTGATTGTCCATGTGTCTTCAGGTGAGATGTACAATGATTTCCCTAGTGTTTTCAGGTGAGGTGCGACGTGATAAGGCGATAATAAGATGTGGCATGTGGTTGGGGTCATGTAAGGTAGGAGGATGGAACAAGTTTGATGTTATTCATGTTCATGATATCCTACTAATATAGTTATAGGATGAGGCATGCTGTGATGTGATAACACATTAAGTTATTGTTGGTTTTACATTTTTTCAATAACACATTAGTATGTTTTTTTCACATGTGTAGTTGATACATTGATTATTTTATTCCTTTATAATTTACTTACATGTATTTTCTATTAAAGTTCAATCCTATTGAATTGTTTATGAAAAATTACTTATATAAATTCTTTTTACAGAATGGACAAAAGTTGGATGTATGAAACCGATCGGATCTCAAGCGATTTTCAAAACAATTTGGAGAACTTTATAGATTTTTCATTTCACAATGCTTCAGATAGTGGTCACATCTACTTTCTATGTTCCAATTGTGTTGGTAGACCTTGGTTGAGACGTGAAGAAGTCAGCTACCACATAACCAAAAATGGTTTTCAAGCAAACTACTTTGTGTGGTATCACAATGGGGAGAAAATAAAATCTCAAATTAGTGATGATCGAAATGAAAGGACTGGAATTGAGAATTTGTTAGATGATCGCTTTCTGTTTATTCTTCATCATGAAAAAGAAAGGATTTCAACTCAAGAATACTTCGATATGAGGACAGCTGATGCATCTAGTGAAAATGATGATATTGATAGGGTGAAAAAATTGAATGATGCTGCCACGACTCCAGTATATCGACAATGCGATAAAATGAAAAGATGGAATTTTTAATCTGATTGTTTCATGGGAAAACTATGTATGAGATTTCTAATACAGTAATCGATTACATTCTTACCCTCTTAAAGGATTCACTTCCATATGATGTAGATATTCCCTCAAACCACTATATGGCATGGAAGTTAGTTGAGGAACTTGGATTTTCAAGAAACAAAATTCATGCTTGCCTGAAAGATTGTAGTTTATTCTGGGAGGAAACCACTGAACGAAATGATTGTATAAAATGCGGCACATCCCACTGGAAGTCAAAATATGATGGAACACCATCCCTCGTTCCACAAAAAGTAATGTGGCACTTTCCATTGATCCCCAGACTCCAGAATCTTTTTATGTCTGATGAAATATCAATAAAAATGAGATGGCATGATACTGAGAGAAATAAGACTAATGATGAGTTGGTTCATCCTGCAGATGGATTTGCATGGAAGAGATTTGATGCTTGACATTCTTATTTTGCATCTGATGTGCATAATGTGAGGATGAGTCTTTCATGCGATGATTTTAATCTGTTTGGGCAGATGCTTACTTCGCACAACACATGGCCAGTTTTTATACAAATTTAGAATCTTCCCCCATGGTTGTGTATGAAAAAACCTTTCACCTTCATGAGTATACTCATATCTGGTCCTTCTGATCCTGACATTGATATTGATGTATACATGAAACCTTTAATAAAAGAGTTGAAACTTCTTTGGGATGTGGGTGTGTGCACATACGATGCATGTTTGAAAGACATATTTTAGATGCGTGCTGCACTTATGTGGACGATCAATGATTTTTCAGCTTATGCAATGATGTATGGATGGAGCACGAAGGGAAAACTATCATGCCTAGTTTGTATGAAGAATACATGATCCAGAAGACTGAAATATCATTATAGTTTCAGTTTTATGGGACATTGACGATTCTTGCCAAATGATCATCCATATAGAACAAATCATTGAAGATTTGATAATACCATAGAGACTGGTGCTCCACCTCAGCGTATGTCTGGAACTGATGTGCTTAATGAATTGAAATATTTTAGTTTTTCATTCGGGAAGGGTCAAATAAAATCTGGAAAGAGAAAGAATGTTTCCACTAAAACCTGTTACAATTGGAGGAAAAAGAGTATCTTTTTTTATTTTCCTTATTGGTCAACCAATTTTTTACATCATTACTTAGAAGTAATTCATATTGAAAAGAATATATGTGAAATGTTGCTTTCGGTTCTTCTAAATGTCAAGGGGAAGACAAAAGATGATTTATGATCTCGGCGTGACTTGGTGGATTGGGGCATCAGACCAGAATTGCATCCTTTCCGTATCAGTAATAATAAATGGTAACTTCCATGTGCTTCTTATGTGATGAAACCTATGAAAAAAAACAATTTCTGGAAGTATTAGATACTATTATAGTTCTTGATGGCTATTCAAGCAACATATCTAAACAGGTCAATAGAAGAGAGTTGAAGCTAAAATCTTTGAAGACTCATCCTTATCACGTTCTACTGCATGAGTTTCTTCCAATAGCAATCCATCATCTTTTGTCCAATAATGTAAGGGTGACTGTTATTCGGTTGTGCCATTTTTTTAGAGATGTTTGTGCTAAGAAGTTGTCCAAGTCTTTCTTGTAAAAAATGTTGACAGATGCCCCATTAATTTTGTGTGAGTTGGAGAAAATATTTCCTCCATCATTTTTCACATGCATACTGCATCTGACTATCCATATTCCCACTGAAATAATTCTCACAGGACCTATTTCTTTTCATTGGATGTATCCAAATAAAAGAAATATGCACACATTAAAGTATTATGTCCAAAACAGGAATCATCCCGAAGGTTCTATCGTGAATGATTACTTGGCTCAAGAATGTATGGATTTTTGCTTGATGTATTTGTCTGATCTTACTAAAAGAATGAAAAAACCAATGAAAAATGAAGAAGAACAGTATGATCAAATTGAACCCAATTTTTCATCACTTCCTCAAACAGGATGAATTCCTGGATCATATACATTGAAGACATTAAGCCATGAAGAGTGGGAGATGTCACATCGCACAGTTTTGTTCAACTGTGATTTGTTCGATGACTATATCAGGTAACTAAATTGAATATGTATATCTTACATATATATCTTTTAAACTATTCATATTTTTTATCTACAGGGAACATAAAATAATGATAAATAGGAAGCATCGTTCTTTATCTTTGAGAAGGAGAGAGACTTTTCATAGTAAAGAGTTTTCTGCTTGGTTAAAATTGAAGGTAAAAATATTACTGTTTAAAATAATTATATCAATATTTAACTAAGTTTAACAGTCATTTATATTGTAGGTATTGAGTTTTTCTGCTGACTCTGTCTATGAGGAAATAAGAGCTTTGGATTTTGGTCCTAATACCGTGGTTCGTGACTGTAAATCAATTGTTATCAATGGGTACAAATTTATTTTCACTGAATGAGCAAAGAACATGAGAACACAACATGATGGTGTTATGGTTACTTCCACAACAGATTGTTATGCCAGTGCATCAGATAGTAGACCACAATTTGAAAATGTGGGTTATTATGGAGTCATTGAAAAAATAATAATATTGGATTATTACTATCATGGATGAGTCACAATGATTAAATTCCATTGGTTTGATTCTATGAATTGACATGGCACATTTATTGATGATTGTGGATTTCGAGTAATTAATATGACTCATACTCTTACTACCGAAGAACCATATGTGTTGGAATCAATGGCTAAACAAGTTTTTTATGTAAAAGACCAACTTCGACCTGAATTTGGTGTCATAGTTGAAGTAATTCCAAGACATATTTTTGATGAATGCGATGATGGAATTGACACTGTCTGTAGTGCCATTGGAACCAATCCATTTATTTCTTTTGATGACTCCAATAGATCAATTGTCAGAGTTGATTGTGAACCTAAAGTTGTGGTTGAAAATATATAGAATCATTCATCCATGTTCTCAATTATTTTGGTTTACCTCGATTTGGGTTGTTAAGGTTGGTAATATTCAAATTGATTTAGTATTGATCACAAATATGTTTTAGCCTACTTGACTGTTATGTGAATTTTAAATGTTTATTGGTTGCAGTTTTATTTGAATTGCATTTTCTAATTTGGAATTGAACTGTATTCAAACCTAGTAAAACAATATTTCTAACTTGGTGAACATTACAACTTGTATGATTTATTAAATCTATTCAAGATCATCTAAAACAATTGATAGCTAAATTACCAATGAATCCACTTATTCCCTCATATATTCAGTTTTTTTGGGTTACACATTAGTTTCCTTGTTAAGGTTGGTAATATTCAAATTGATTTAGTATTAATCACAAATATGTTTTAGCTGACTTGACCATTATGTGAATTTTCAATGTTTATTGGTTACAGTTTTATTTGAATTGCATTTTCTAATTTGGAATTGAACTATATTCAAACCTAGTCAAACAATATTTCTAACTTGGTGAACATTACAACTTGTATGATTTATTAAATCCATTCAAGCTCTTCTAAAACAATTGATAGCTAAATTACCAATTAATCCCCTTATTCCCTCATATATTTAGTTTTTTGGGTTACACATTAGTTTCATTTTTCTAATTAATCACATATTTGTTTTTAAAAGCAGGAAATGCAGCCAATTCAAGAGAGAAGAAGGAAAAAAAATAATGGAGAACAATCGTCGAATGGTGGAGTTGGGAATTCCACCATTAGTGCCTACAATGAGTACTTTATTTCAAATATATATATTTAAAGAATATATAATGTCATGTGATTAATTTTTTTGTAAAACTTTTTGTAGGATCCACCTATACGTTGACAGTTATTCGACGAGGAGCCTAGTACAAGTCCTAATACTCAGGCCGGTGGTACGAGGAGGGTTCGTACCAGAGGTGGACGAGCAGCTGTGTGTACCCGACTAGACCCTGCCCCTCCCACTGACATGTCATCATTCCCACATTCTAATCCCATTGTCTCGTTAGGGACACACGGGATATTTAGGCCTCCCATGTTTTCGCCACCTTTTGCATCTTTTGGCCCATCATTTTCACATCCCATGATGATTCCCACTCCCCAGTCAAAATCCGGCCATACAGCTATCCCATCTTCTTTTCCTTCTACTTCTGTCTCTCCGAGCTTCTATATTCCATCGTCTTCAACTCCTGTTCCACCACAGGGTGTTCCATCAGTTTCTGTGGATCCAGTGACGCTCAATGATCAGACTGGCATAGGTATATTTATAGAACCCTAACAAATTTTTCTAACAATATTTATTTTCATTATAACATGTTTTGATAAAATATTTGTTTTTATTTCATGAAAAATACATCTACTAACAGGAGGCGGGGGTGGGGGCGTACACGCATGTGTTCGGTGTGGAACCACCGCACACAGGTTATGATGGATTACAATGAAGACAACCAAATTGTTGAGAAAACAGGGCAGCAATGTTGGAGTATTTTGGCGACGCTTTCCAAATACTCCGACATCATTCCTGTTAGCCAGCTATCATGGAGACATTTTCCACATGAGGTCAAGGATAGAGCTTGGGCAGAGATATGGGTAAAAAAATCTGTTGTATTTAATGCCATGAATTATTTTTTGTATTTATATGAATTAATATTTTGATGTCAGCTTCGATTTAATTTTCCCGATGGTGAGGGTGCACGACCGGAATGTCTAAATGATTTAGGTGAGCTTTGGAGATCCTACAAGCATGATTTGTATATTGGCTAGTGTGATAGAGTTGGAACTCAGTTAGAGGCTATACCAGTTGTGGATGATTGTCCTATAGAGCAGTATCGTCAGATGATTACTCATTGGACGAGTACCCAATTTAAGGTATGAATTACATTTGAGGTATTTAAATAATAACTTTCATGTTTTGCATTAATATTATCCTTTGAATTATCGAATTTTATTTAGTAATCATCTGGAAAAAATAAAAAAAACATTGATGCAAAAATATACCTCCACACACTAGGACGTACTTCGATGCCAGATCATGAGAGGAAGCAGGAATGACAATTGTTTATAAGTTTTCTTTATGACTTACATTTTCTTTTGTTTCCTCAATTATTTAATCTTTTGCTAAAGTTTTCATATAACTTTATTTTTCAATGTCATTGTAGAGGAAAATACAGAATATTGAAGGACATGTGCCTCGAGCAAAACTGTTTTTCTCAAGTAGACGAAAAAAGGATGGAAGTGCCGTCAATGAAGCAACTCAGCAGTAGATTGTAAGTTTTAATTTGTTGATTTTATTTTTTAATATCTATTTTTTAACTTAATAATATATTTATATTTTTAACAGGCTGCTTTAGAGGACCTCGATGCCCAAGAACCAGACAATTTTGGGCCAACTGATCACTTACATCAGGTGTTGGGAGAGGAGCATCCTGGCAGAGTATGCTGCCGACCTAGGATAGCCCCGACGAGGTATTGGCCCTCCTCAGGTATGAGTTGTAGTGCCACCGAGCCACAAAAAGTTAGGGCATAGGCAGAACAGGCTGAGAAAAGGTCTACAGAGATGGAAGAACAGTCTTCTAGGGAAAACAGTGCATTTATGAAATTTATTAAAGTTCTACATCAAACACTTCCAGCAGAAGCCAGCCCAGATTTTGATTAATATATGTCATCAATACGTTCTATATATGGTGCACCAGGTGGCAGTTCTAGTGGTGGTCAGGACGATTTACAGCTTGAAGATGATGATGGCATGGAGTCTGATGCGGAAGACGAGGGAGAGGAGGAGGTCGGGGTGGATGGTGAGGGTGAGGAGGAGGGAGAGGGCGAGGAGGAGGGCACTGAGGAGGGTGAGGATGATGATGGGGATGGGGACGAGGGTGATGATGATGGTGATGATGGTGATGGTGATGTTGGAAAAATTTATTCGTTACATTTTTGACTAATATTACTGAGATTTGATGTTTAATATATTCTAGTTTTTGGTTTTATCTAGACCTGTAGTATAGTATTGGAGTTGAGTTATTTTTATATATTGTTTGTTTTTATAGATGTTGTTTTCTTTTAGTGGTTGTGTGTTTGAGAACTCCCTGGACATCCCCCCTCCTTCCAGGACCCTGGACAACCCCCCACCATCCTCCTTGGACCCCGGATAGCCCCCCGGACAGCCCCCCACCATTCTCCTTGGTCCCTAGACAGCCCCCAGACACCCTCTGGACAGCCCCCAGACAACCCCCCACCCTCCTCCTTGAACCCTGGACATCCCCCCAGATAGCCCCCCAGACAGCCCCCCGGACAGCCCCCCACCCTCCTCCTTGGACCCCAGACAACCCCCTGTACACTCACTACTGAAGAAAAACCTATACCCATTGTTCAAAACCGTGGGTATAGCTCCCAAAACCGTGGGTATAACCTATACCCACAGTTTTGGGAATCGTGGGCTGGAATGACGTCAGTATAGGGGTCTCAACCTATACCCACGGTTTACATTAAACCATGGGTATAGGTTTTTCAAAGTGTAGAGCATTCTGTTCCAACCTGGCACGCAACAGTCCCCACGTTTTGAAAAACCATGGTGTATTAAAATTCAAAAATCGGGGGTGCTGTGATTCGAACCCACACCATTCGAGATACCTCCTAGCCGCGCCACACCAACAAACCAGCAGAGCTATGAATTTCAATTGTTATATTCGCATATATCTAATTATATATATTAATATTATCACTGCGCGGTATTTGAAAATGGAAAACAGGGATTTGAAAGAATTTGAAAATGCAACACAGGATTGGAAAATTAAAGACGTAGGATTTTGAAAACTGAAGCTGCAGAGATTTGAACCGCCGACCTAAAGCAATAAGGCGCCGCACATAACCAACCAAGCTGTGGAGCTTTTTGATGAATATATATATATATATATATTATTATACTTATATTAATAATGGTTATATATTAGAAAAAAATTTCACCGAGATTCGATCCTAGAATCGTGAGATTTAACAAACGGCCGTAACCAACTCAGCTACAATATTTTTAACATTTATTATTTCTATCTGCCTAATTATATTAATCCCGATCGTCTTCCTGCCAAATTTTTTTTGTTGTCCCACGTAATTTTTTTTCCGCCTAATGGCAGGAAAGCTATACCCATGGTTCTTTAAAACCGTGGGTATAGGTCTTCAAAAAAAAAAAAAATACCCCAATACCCACGGTTTGGCCAAAACCGTGGGTATATTTCTTATAAAAAGGCACCTATACCCACGGTTTGGCCAAACCATGGGTATTGGTCTTTAAAATTAAGCTATACCCATGGTTTTTTCCAAAACCGTGGGTATAGGTACCAATATGATACCTATACCCACGGTTTTCGAAAACTATGGGTATAGGGGTACCCTATACCCACGGTTTTTTTGCAAAGCCGTGGGTATAGGCCCGTTTTCCAGTAGTGACCCCCCGGACAGCCCCCCGGACAGCCCCCACCCTCCTCCTTGGTCCCTGGACAGCCCCCTGGACACCCACCAGACAACCCCCACCCTCCTTGATTTCATTTAATACTAGAAAATCTATAATATATATTTTATTTATTTTCATCATGATAATCAATGTAAATCACATTTACACATCTAATCAATATCATAGATTCTTGGTATGTTATAAAAGGGATGTATTCATTGGGCATGGCATTGTTAGCTCTGAAATGTTTCATAACATGATAAACTAAAATCTAATCCATACTAATAATGATATAAAAATATTCTATATGAATTTACACAAGATTTTAAGTAAATACCATTCCACTAATAGACACATGAGGATTCTCATAAATCATGTTTACTTTAATATTTCCACAAGGATTTTAAGTAAAAGTTTTATCTTCTATTAATTTTATGATATTCTCATTTTAAATGTATTTTTTTCATAAATAAATTAATTTAAAGACCCATAGTCAAATAGTGTATTTGAATAATGTGAATAAACAACTAACATAGAACTCTAACTGTGTCTCTTTTATTTAAAATGGACAGGATTATAAGTGAAAAGAACAACTGGTATACGGAAAACTGACCAAAAACACTCGGATTTTGTTGATAATTTATCACAATGATCCATGGGTAATATGGGATGTGTACGAGCCAACCTGGGTTCAATCCGAGTCGCGGTGTGGCCGGGATCAGTCTAAGTGTCTCTCTTTAGTTTAAAATGGACAACATTTTAAGTATATACGGAAAACTGACCAAACACATTTAAATTTTTTTGATGCTTTAGAACAATGATCCATGAGTCATATGTGACCTGTACGAGTCAACCCCGCTTCAATCCAAGGTGTGGTGTGGCCGACACCATTCATAGTGTCTCTCTTTTGTTTAAAATGGACAGGATTATAAGTGAAAAGAACAACTGACATACGAAAAACTGACCAAATGCATTCGAAACGTGTTGATTCTTTAGGAAAATGATCCATGGGTCATATGTGACATGTACGAGTCAACCCTATCTTAATCCGAGGTACGGTGTGGCCGAGATCACTCAAAGTGGCTCTCTTTTGTTTAAAATGGACAATATTTTAAGTACATACGGAAAAATGACCAAAAGGATTCTGATTGTGTTGATACTTTAGAACAACGATCCATGGGTCATATGTGATGTGTACGAATCAACCCCGCCTCAATATAAGACGTGGTTTGACCAGCACCACTCAAAGTGTCTCTCTTTTGTTTAAAATGGACATCATTTGAAGTGAAAACAACAACTGACGTACGAAAAACTGACCAAACGCATTAGAAATATGTTGATGATTTAGGAAAAAAATCCAAGGGTCATATGTAATGTGTAAGAGTCAACAACGCCTCAATCCGAGGCATAGTGTGGTCGGGATCACTCTAAGTGGATCTCTTTTGTTTAAAATGGACAACATTTTATGTAGATATGGAAAACAGACCAAAAAGATTCTGATTGTGTTGATACTTTAGCACAATGATCCATGGGTCATATGTGACGTGTAAGAATCAATCTTGCCTCAATCGGAGACGCGGTGCAGTCGGCACCACTCAAAGTGTCTGTATTTTGTTTCAAAAGGACATCATTTTAAGTGAAAAACATTAACTGGCATACAGAAAACTGACCAAACACATCCGGATTATGTCAATACTTTAGAAAAATGATCCATGGGTCATATATGATGTGTACGAGTCAAGACCACCTCAATAATAGGAGCAGTGTGGCCGTCACCATTCATAGTGTCTCTCTTTTGTTTAAAATGGACATCATTTTAAGTGAAAACAACAAATGACATACGGAAAACTAAACAAACACATTTGAAATGTGTTGATGCTTTAGGACAACAATCCAAGGGATATATGTGATGTGTACGAGTCAACCCCGCCTCAATGCGAGGCTCGGTGTGGCTGGGATCACTCTAAGTGTCTCTCTTTTGTTTAAAATGGACAACATTTTAAGTACATACGGAAAAATGACCAAACGAATTCTGATTGGGTTGATACTTTAGCACAATGATCCATGGGTCATATGTGACATGTACAAATCAACCCTGCCTCAATTGGAGACGCGGTGTGGATAGCACCAGTCAAAGTGTCTGTCTTTTGTTTCAAAAGGATATCATTTTAAGTGAAAAACATCAACTGGCATACGGAAAACTGACCAAATGCATTCAGATTGTGTCGATACTTTAGAAAAATGATCCATGGGTCATATGTGACGTGTATGAGTCAACCCTGCCTCAATATGAGGCATGGTGTGGCCAACACCATTCATAGTGTCTCTCTTTTGTTTAAAATGAACATCATTTTAAGTGAAAACAACAACTGATGTATGAAAAACTGACCAAACACATTAGAAATGTGTTGATGCTTTAGGAAAACGATTCAAGGGTCATATGTGACATGTAAGAGTCAAACTTGCCTCAATATGAGGCATGGTGTGGCTAGGATCACTCTAAGTGGCTCTCTTTTGTTTAAAATGGACAACATTTTAAGTACATACAGAAAACTGACCAAACAGATTCTGATTGTGTTGATACTTTATCAAAACGATCCATGAGTCATATGTGACATGTAAAAATAAACCTCTCCTTAATCGGAGACATGGTGTGGCCGACACCACTCAAAGTGTCTGTCTTTTGTTTCAAAAGGACATCATTTTTTCGTGAAAAACATTAACTGGCATACAGAAAACCAAACAAACGCATTAGGATTCTATCGATACTTTAGCACAAATATCCATGGGTCATATGTAATGTGTACGAGTCAACCCCACCTCAATCCAAGGCGGGGTGTGGCCGACACCATTCATAGTGTCTCTCTTTTGTTTAAAATGGACATGATTATAAGTGAAAAGAACAACTGACATACGAAAAACTGACCAAACGCATTAAAAATGTGTTGATGCTTTAGGATAACGATACAAGGGTCATATGTGACGTGTACGAGTCAACCCCACCTCAATCTGAGGCACAGTGTGGCCGGGATCACTCTAAGTGGCTCTCTTTTGTTTAAAATGGACGACATTTTAAGTACATATGAAAAACTGACCAAATGGATTCTTATTGTGTTGATACTTTATAAGAACGATACATGGGTCATATGTGACGTGTACAAATCAACCTTGCCTCAATCGGAGATGCGGTGTGGCCAAAACCACTCAAAGTGTCTGTGTTTTGTTTCAAAAGGACATCATTTTAAGTAAAAAACATCAACTGGAATACGGAAAACCAACCAAACGCATTCATATTGTGTCGATCCTTTAGCACAATGATCCATGGGTCATATGTGACGTGTAAGGGTCAACCCCGCCTCAATCTGAGGCATGGTGTGGATGACACCATTCATAGTGTCTCTCTTTTGTTTAAATTGGACAGGATTATAAGTGAAAAAAACAACTGATATACGAAAAACTGACCAAACGCATTCAAAATGTGTTGATGATTTAGGAAAAAAATCCATGGGTCATATGTGACGTGTACGAGTCAACCTTTCCTAAATCCGAGGCACGATGTGACCAGGATCACTCTAAGTGGATTTCTTTTGTTTAAAATGGACAACATTTTAAGTACATATAGAAAACTGACCAAACGGATTCTAATTGTGTTGATAATTTAGCACAATTATCCATGGGTCATATGTGACATGTATGAATCAACCCCGCCTCAATATGAGACACAGTGTGGCAAGCACCACTCAAAGTGTCTGTCTTTTGTTTCAAAAGGATGTCATTTTAAGTGAAAAACATCAAATGGAATATGGAAAACCGACCAAACGCATTCGGATTGTGTCGATGCTTTAGAAAAATGATCCATGGGTCATATGTGACGGGCACGACTCAACCCCACCTCAATACGAGGTGCGGTGTGGCCGACACCACTCATAGCGTCTCTCTTTTGTATAAAATGGACATCTTTTAAAGTGAAAACAACAACTGACGTACGAAAAACTAACCAAACACATTCGAAATGTGTTGATGCTTTAATAAAATGATCCAAGGGTCATATGTGATGTGTAAGAGTCAAACCCACCTCAATCCAAGGCACGGTGTGGTCGGGATCACTCTAAGTGACTCTCTTTTGTTTAAAATGGACAAAATTTTAAGTACATATGGACAACTAAGAAAATGGATTATAATTGTGTTGATACTTTAGAACAATGATCCATGGGTCATATGTGATGTGTACGAATCAACCCCGCTTCAATTTGAGACACGGTGTGGCCAGCACCACTCAAAGTGTCTGTCTTTTGTTTCAAAAGGACATCATTTTAAGTGAAAAACATCAATTGACATACGTAAAAACTGACCAAACACATTCAGATTGTGTAGATACTTTATCAAAACAATCCATGGGTCATATGTGATGTGTACGAGTAAACCTAGCCTCAATACGAGGTGCGGTGTGGCCAAAACCCTTCATAGTGTCTCTCTTTTGTTTAAAATGGACATCATTTTAAGTGAAAACAACAACTGACATATGGAAAACTGACCAAACACATTCAAAATGTGTTGGTGCTTTAGGAAAACGATACAAGGGTCATATGTGATGTGTACGAGTCAACCCCGCCTCAATCTGAGGCACAGTGTGGCCGGGATCACTCTAAGTGGATCACTTTTGTTTAAAATGGATAACATTTTAAGTACTTATGGAAAACTGACCAAATAGATTCTGATTGTGTTGATACTTTAAGACAAAGATCCATGGGTCATATGTGACATGTAAGAATCAACCTTGCCTCAATCGGAGATGTGGTGTGGCCGGCACCACTCAAAGTGTCTCTCTTTTGTTTCAAAAGGACATCATTTTAAGTGAAAAACATCAACTGGCATATGGAAAACCGACCAAATGCATTCGGATTGTGTTGATACTTTAGGAAAATGATCCATGGGTCCTTTGAGGCGTGTAAGAGTCAACCTCGTCTAAATCCGAGTCATGGTGTGGCCGACACCACTCTAACTGTGTCTCTTTTGTTTAAAATGGACACAATTATAAGTGAAAAAAACAACCGGCATATGGAAAACCAACCAAACGCATTCGGAATCTGTTGAAATTTTAGGAAAACGATCCATGGGTCATATTTTACGTGTACGAGTCAACCATTCCTCAATACAAGTCGTGGTGTGGCTGAGACCACCCAAAATGTCTCTCTTATGTTTAAAATGGACAACATTTTAAGTACATACAGAAAACTGACCAAACGGATTCTGATTGTGTTGATATTTTAGCACAACGATCCATGGGTTGTTTGTGATGTGTACGAGTTAACCCCACCTCAATCCAAGGCATGGTGTGGCTAGCACGATTCAAAGTGTCTCTCTTTTCTTTAAAAAGCACTTCCTTTTAAGTGAAAACAACAACTGACATATGGAAAACCGACCAAAAACTTTCAGAATATGTTGATACTTTAGGACAACGATCGATGGGTCATTTTTGACGTGTACGAGTTAATATCTCCCCAATACAAGGCACGGTGTGGCCAGTATCACTCCAGGTGTATGCATTTTGTTTAAAATGGACATCATTTCAGGTAAAAATATATGGTATACGAAAAACCGATCAAATTATGAATTGAATTCTGGATTCCACATATAATTTTCATCTAAATTTTAAATTGAATTCTAAATGAATTATGTATGTTTATAATTTCATTATGAATTCTAATTTAATTATGGATGTGTATAGTTCCAGGATGCATTATATGTTAAATGTGTATGAATTTGTTCCCTATATGTATGTGTTAGTTGGTTATTGCAGGTACAATAATTGTATAAGTATGTGTTAGTCTATTTTAGGTACAATAATTGGATTGAAAATGAGAGGGAATGAACAAAATGAGACCTGCTGTGCAAATTTCACAAAATGAGAGCTGCTGTGCAAATTGCAGGCTGCTGCGCAATTTGCACAGCATAGGCTATGCCAATGGTTTCAAACCGTTGGCATAGCCTCTCTGAGTTTTTTACCAATGGTTCATAGAACCGTTGGTAAAAATCCTTTCCCAATGGTTTAGAAACTGTTGGGAAAGAAGAGAGTTCTTGGTTTTCCCAACAGTTCAAGCCAAACCATTGGGAAAAACTATCCCAATGGTTTGGCACAACTGTTGGGACAGGTTAATTTTTTCCCAACCTATCCCAATGGTTCACTGTAAACCGTTGGGAAAAGCTTTCCCAACGGCTTACTTCCCTACGGTTTGCAGAACCATTGGTATAACATATACCAATGGTTCTTCAACCTTTCCCAACGGTTCAGAACTGTTGGGAAAACTTGTATTTCCCATAGTGTAAGTTTAAGAACCAAGATCCTTTAAATAATATCCTTTGTAATGTGGAAGTGAGTCATGTTTATAAATAATTGGTTTAAAAACTTTAAAATACAATATAGGTTTTGTAGGATTCATTAAGGGTTTATAAAATTAATCAAATAAAAAATAAATTATTTTAAAGGTGAAAAATATATTTTATCGTGGGTATATTTTATGGAATACATTACACCACTTTTGATTTATTATGATGTTATAATACATACCGTATAATTATACCATATTTAATTTTGACAAAAAAAATCATATATGTCTGAAAATTATGAATAAAATAACTATTGAATAATTTAGATGTTTTTATTTCAAAAATAATATTTATTTTATCCATAAAATTCCCTAATATTGAGAATTTACACTTTTAAATGAAAAAATCACATTTATTAAAAAATACTATTTTTTACAATAACAATTTTCTAACCCTTAAAAAATTATTTTTGACTCTATAAAATTATATAATAATTTTATATTTAATAAATATTATTTAATAATATTATTAAGATATTTTTTTCTATAAATTAATTAATTATTAAAATTAGTTTCTTGATTGAAACTATATATTTCCCAAAAATACAATTTTTGTTTCATCACATCAAAAATCTAATTTTTATCATACTTATTATTTTATAATTATAAAGTAATAATAAAATATAAATATAATCATTATTTTATTAAAAATAAAAACATAAAAATTCATACTAGTTAGGGTCCAGATACGCATCCCTTTAACACACCAATGAAATACCCAAGGGTAAGGTGTTCAATGGTGAGATTTTCTCAGGGTGATTCTACATACATGTTTTGGGTTGTGATCATGATGATCTTGGATTTCTCTCAGAAAGAGTTTTTATCATGATTTGGTTATTTAATCACAGCTTGGGCTAGGTTAAGGGAAAATCCAAGTGATGTCATCTCCCTCAAAATATTTGATAAATAGGTTTTATAGGCAATGATCCTACTATTCGAGGCCATCACTCCTTCCTTCTATATCAATTGGATTTATCATAACCATTAATATATACTAGTCATATAATAACTATATAAGGACTATATTATCAATTATTATGATTTTTAATGATATTTTAAATTAATACATGATATAACTTATAATAGTATAAAATAACCGAAGTAGTGCATGCGTTTTTTGTAATTGTATTAATTGATAAGGAATTTATTCCTTAAAAAGGAAGTTTCATTTATAAAATTTTAGTTCATTACATTCTTCCCCATTCATAAATTTATCCCTCAAAATTTTTATACACTAAAACAGATGAGAGTACGTTTATTTCATAACTTCTTCGAGTTCCCAAGTTGCTTCATCAAACTTGTGGTTCTTCCAAAAAACTTTGACCAGGTGTGTTTTCTTGTTTCATAGAATATTGTCTCTACAATCCAGTATCTTCATCGAATACTACTCGTATGAAAGATAATTTTCCAAAGGTTCCAGCTTTGGATTCAGTACATGTTATTGATCATGTATGTACTTCCTCAAGAGAGATATATGAAATAAATCATGAACTTAATCCAAGTTTAGTGGAAGTGCTAGCTGATAGGCCCATGATCCTATGAGACCAAGGATCTAAAAGGTAAAAATATACCTCGGTAAAGATTTTCTTTATTTCCAAACCATATGAATTTATTCTATAGTGAAATTCAAAGGAATGATTTATCCCCAACATCAAACTCCAAGTCACTGTAACAGTTGTTGACATATCTCTTTTACTGAATCCGAGTAACGTTTATATGTTGTTATATAGATTTAATTTTTTTTCATATATAAAACAATTTCACGTAAAATTATATTCCATTCACACACTTCATCCCAACATTTAGATGTTCTAAATCACTTCCCATAAAGAACTTCATATATATTCATTTTAATACTAGAGTGGAAGTTGTTGTTATAATAGAAGTTAACTAATGGGAGATGTTAATCCCATGAAACTTTAAATTTCATTAAGAAAGATCTTATCATGTCATAAACATTATGAATGAGCCTTTCATATTTAACATCAGTTTTTGGGTGTTATTTCATACTGAAATTAATTTCAACACTCAAAACAAGTTGAAGGCTTCTCCTGAACATAGAAGTGAACCTTGGATCATGATAAAAAATGATTAAAAGTGGTACCCCATATATCCTCACCACTTAATTTATGTACATATTAAAGATTTAGTCAAGATATAAATCTTTCAAAAATAGAGATGAAGTTATAATTATTGGTAAGTTTATCTACCATAAACTATATCGCATTGTTTCCTCTCAATGATTTCAGGAGACCAGTGACAAAGTATTTGGTGATGTTCTCCCATTTCCATGTGGGAATGGGAAATGGTTTCATCATAACTTTAGTATTATATCACTATTCTATAACTTGATAGCATATCAAGAAAATTTAAGTATACTTAATTATATCCCTCTTCATGTTGTCCCATAATAATTGATCTTGAAGTTCATAGTACATCTTTGGGCTTCTATGATGGATGGAGAAAGATGAGCTATGTGAATTATCCAATAGATATTTATTTATCTTAAGTGACGAAGGAACATAAATTATATTTCCAAACTGAATTAAACCATATTAATGAATATTTAATTCATGAATATTTCCCTCATTTACTAGTTTCACCTTCTTTTGAAGATACATATTATCCCTTTGTGACTCCTTGATCCTCTCTTGTATAGATGGTTATGAAATGATTTGGGAAAGTTAGGATGTATTGCTTGTTTTTATGACTTAAAAATAATTTTTTTAATATAAAAGAAGATATATTATTTATGAATCTACATCATGGAAAATGTAACAAGTTCCTTTCTACTAAAATCATCAACTACTTTATTTTCCTTTCCAATATTATATTGAATGGATAAATCATAATCCTTGATTAGATCTAATCATATTCATTGAAACATATTGAGATCCTTATGTGTGAATATATACTTCAATTTTTTTGGTTTTTACATATATCACATATTTACCCATAAATATAGTGTCTCTATATATTCAGAGAAAATATGAATGAAATTAGCTCCAAGTTGTGTGTTGGATAATTATTCTCATGATAATTTAACTATCATGATGCATAAGAAATAAATTTGTCATTTTTCATGAGTAAAAAAACAATTCCTTTTGAGGATGAAACACTATAAATGAAAAATCCTTCCCTATTATAGGGTAATTTTATCTTAAGTATACTAACCAACCTCCTTTTCAGTTCCTGAAAACTTTTTTCACATTCCTTTATCTAGGAAAAATTAACTCCCTTTCTTGTTAACCTGGTTAGTGTATTATAAATACATGAAACGTTTTTCACAAAACTTCTATAGTATCTTTATAGACTAAGGGAACTAAGAATATCAGTTGCAATAGCAGGACATGGACACTTATCCATAGCCTTTATCTTGGTAGGATTAACTAAGATTTCTTCACAGGTCATGATGTGCCCCAAGAATTCAACTTGTTGTCACTGTAATTCCCATTTTTTGAATTTACCAAGTAAATTATCCTTCCTAAAAGTTTATAATATGAACCTTAGATGATCCTCATGTTCCTCATAACTTTGGGTATATACCATAATATCACCAATAAAGACTACCATGAACTTATCAAGGAAATCCTTAAAAACTCTATTAATAAAATCCATAAATATAGTAGGATAATTAGTCAAGATAAAGGGATTAACAAAAAACGCATAATGTTCACAACTTTTTTATAAGGCATTATTTGAGATATATTCTTTATTCACCCTCAACTGATGATACCCACATCAAAGATCAATCTTGGAAAAGAATTGGTCTCCCCAAATCCAGTCAAACAAATAACTAGTCCCTGGAAGGGGGTATTTATTATCCACTATGATCCCATTACATTCTCTATAGTCAATGCATATCCACATTTATTCATACTTCCTCTTAAAAATGAGAATATTTTCTCCCTAATCAGACACACTTGGTTGAATAAAATCCTTTTCCAAAATATATTGAAGTTTCGTATTTAATTCCTCTCACTCTACATATTCCATTCTATATGGGTTCTTACATATTGGATGAGATCCAAGTATGAGTTAAATTGAGAACTATACCTATATTTCTTGGGTATTTCTAGGTAACTCTTTAAAAAAACACATCAAATTATTCTAGAATAATGAGAATATTTTCTATATGTATACTTTAATTTTCTACTCCTTCTCCAATCATCTCCATAAAGAAGGATATAAGAGGTTCTTCTAGAAAATGGAAATGCTAGGATATATCTCCTTTGAAAATAACTATAGGTTTTCCATTGAATACCACCAAAATTTATTTTATTCTATAGTTGATCTTAGCATTATAATTTGAGATCCATTAAATCCCTAGTATAGTGTTGATTTACAACATGGGATTGACCACTAGATTTGTAATAGTATTTTACATAACAAATTTGATACTAGAGTTTCTATACACCTTTGATTCTTGGATAATTTCTTTGGGAGTATAACTGATAACTCTACTTTTAAAAGTTCTTGGTTTGTTTCTACATTATTTGAAAAATTTAATGAGGTTTATGGTGCTTTAAATCCATTATATTTTGATTTATACATTTATTTGAGAATTTCTCAAGATGTACACACTTGAATAATTAAACTTCAGGTTGTACTTGCACCATCTTACCATTTTTTTGCATTGGGATATTGAGGCTTCACCTCGCTATGATAGTTTCAAGATATATATCCACATCATCCAAACTTGTAACACCTTACTCTCCCAAGATTTTGGTTTTCCAAATATTTCTTGTGAAATTTTTTATACATGGGGAAAATAAGTTTCTTTTCTTCTCTCCCATGATCAAAATTCTTCCCTTGTTTTCCCTCTATTACTATATTATTTTCATTAGGACTATTTGAACATTGTGTTTCTACAAAATCCTTTTTAATCTTAATATCACTCTATAAAATCTCATCATAGATTTCGTAGTCTTGATTTTCTATATTCCTCTGAATATGGGGTCTCAGTGTACATAAAATATATCAACCTTTCCCTTAAGATCCATAACAAAGTTAGAGGCATAACGAGAAATTCTTGTAATGTTCATTTCATTATTCCCAATTATTCATTTTCTTTATTATTCAGTTCCAAGAAATCCTTCTCCATTTTTTTCTCATGAAACAAGGAAAATATTTATTGAAAAATATTCTTCTGAACTCTTCCCACTCCATATCATCAATCTATCCTCTTGGATTTGTGTTCTTAATCAGTATTCTACCAAGATGAATTTATTTATCTTTAAATAATGAAGTATATAAAATATCTTCTTTATATAGAAAATCAATTGTTTGGAAATTAATGGATCAGTATATCTACTAAAGGAAAGTGGTCGTTAATGCATAAAGGAATCAACCGAAAGTTATTAATTTTAAGGTGAATCTGAACACTCAGCATGTTTCATGTTATTATTCATAACCCAGGATAATGAATTCATCATCCTCATGATTTTTCTATTCTAGCTTCCATCACATTAATAAGGTCATTAGTGCATCATCTATTGCACTCATCATTTATATGTTTCCTCCTATTTCCCACTAGTTTTCTAAAATAAAAGAACCTTAGTGAGAACCATATTAATTTTAGTAACAATGAAATTCCAAATTATGTTTAAGTATAAGAAAAAAATTCTGAAATACATTATTCTTTAATATCATATAATAATAATTAAATTATTTATACTTCATAAGGGTTCGTACAAATCATGTGATTTACCAAACTTATCCCCTAAGAGTGTCAAACCATGTGTGAAGCAATGACTGTTGTTGTTAACCAAGTGATGATTGATTCTATATCAATGATCCCTTTTCAGGGTTATTACCCCTAGGTAAATCTTGGCCAAATCCATATTCACTTATAGTATCTAGAAAGTTATTTAATTTCTTGTAAAACAATCACTTAATAATTCACAAGAAATTCCATGATGTTTTCTTAAATTTATACTTATCCATAGGTTTTATAGTAGTGTTTTCTAATCATGATTTCTAAAAATAACTATACCAACCTTTGATACCAACTATGGCATCCCACCTTTTTAAAACATTAGATATTCCTTACATAGTACATCATTTAACAATATAGAGGATATTTAAGGTTTAATGTCTTGGAAATTAGTAAAATAATATAAAAAGAAACATAAAAATCCTTATAATCCACTTGTAAGTCTTTATAATAGGTTCATATTAATTTTTTTACTGGATCTTATATCTTGGGGATATACATCAAAAGAAAGGTGTGAACATAAATTCTGGTATGGAAATAAATAAAAGAGATATCTAGCATGTGACCATGAGGCATATCAATAGGAAATTATCACAACCCGTCCCATGTGGCCCGTTCTGTGACATACCCCAAGCTCACCTCCCAATGGACAGGGGTTGAAAACTAGTGGCAACGGTGTCAACCTGTAAGTGGGAGGCATTTTATTGAGTACTTGTACGCATGCACACACAACCACGTACCAAATCTAGAAAACTAAACAAGAAATCCACTAAAAAACCACCGAGTATAAGTAAAATTAAAAGTCAAATGGGAAAGAATACAAACCCAATGAAAGACTAACTGGAAAACATGAAAGTACAAAAGAAACTCCAGAAGCCGTCTACTAGAAACCCCACCTGATGGGTAGTACATAGTAAATTCTAGAAGTTATAGAAGTACGTCTTGTCTGTCTGGTCTCACTGAGCACCACCGGGTCCTGGGCCACCAAATCCTCCACCAAGGTGGTAGTAGTCTAAAACAAACACAACACGTGTAGGTGAATCCCGTGTAGGGGTGAGTAACAAAATATTCAGTAGGGACCCCAAAACAAAAAAGGAAATACCAAAAATTAATCCACAACCAAACCAAAAAGCATGATCACCAAGCATGATCACCAAGAATGATCACGAAGCAAG
The DNA here is from genome assembly GCA_963277665.1 of Viscum album. Lineage (NCBI taxonomy): Eukaryota > Viridiplantae > Streptophyta > Magnoliopsida > Santalales > Viscaceae > Viscum > Viscum album. The sequence continues at coordinate 1,577,076,667 of OY728152.1, read as the reverse complement.
ACAACTCACCCCAGGTATGTTCTAGAGTGGGAAAGTAGAACCATCAGTCATAATGCCGAACACCTAAGTTGCTGGAGAAATCCTTCTCAATGAGTACATTGGGCCGACTAGGTTACACAAAAGCTGCTTGCACCTAACTGAAGGACTATTGTGGTACTCATTCTTGATGAGTACCATGGGTATGCTGGGTCACAGAGAAGCCTCTCCCCACCGTGGGCATGTTGGGTTACACAGAAGTCGCGTCCCACCTATGTCCATATTGAGATACTCCTCCTATCGAATACAGTGGGTCTACCAGGTCACACAGAAGCCTCTCCCCACCATGGGCATGTCGGGTCACATAGAAGACACTTCCCACTAGGCCATAGTATTTGATCCACACAAGGTTTCTCATTAGTAGTCTTTAGGACTCACCGAACTACAGGGTTTCCGCACGTATCATTCTTGATCGCGGGAGAACCTCTCCCCAAGATATTCGTCGAATTTCAACTTCCATGAAATCCTCCATAGGGTATTCCAAAAGATCCACCTCATAACGAGGGTTCCAACTTCGCAAAAGGCTCATCAATCAGATGCTCGATTTTCAAGATATTAACATTTTTCCAAAAGGGGCCAGTTTGGTCTGGGTCCAGTCCGACCCGACTCGGCCTAGGGTCCACCAACCTGACTTGAGTCCACCAACCCAACCCGGCCTGGCCTGGGTCTGGTCCGCCAAAGGCAGACTAGTTTGTGCCTTGTTGGGATGCGGTAGACGGCCACTTCCAGCTACCTCACCCTATAGGTCATCCATAGGGATGTCTCCCTAGTCACGGTCGGTTGACCACAAATTCTCCATGTGTGACGTGGTGCCATGCCACGTTCGTAGTGCACCGATGGGGCTGGGTGGCTACGTCCACTTGCAGCCAGCCGGGGGCCCTGCCACTCTGCTGTGGCCCAATCCAACCACATAGGTTCCTTCCAACACGCTATTGTAGTGTGTCAGTGGGATCTTCTACAAACCACTAGGTCCACTCCAGTGGTCCGTTCTTCACGTTTCCTTAACCTATAGCCTCTGGGGGATCCCCTCTTCCCTTCCAAGGCCTCAGATCCTCCTTGTAGCCAATTTGAAAACTCATCCACGAAGAACGCACAAGATGAGGGGCTTGGGGCTTGTTTGTGTTGGGTTTCACACTATGCATTAGATTTTTAAAACATGGGGAGGTTTGGGGATGATGTTCTATCCAAAATAAATCAATCGTGAATAGAAATCCCAAGAAACATCACCCTCCTACAAGAACAGATAATCTGTGGATCAAACTATTCGTGGGTTGGTCTGCATTCATCATTTAGAATGAAGAATGGGGAAAATGTATAAAAAAACCTACATAAATTGACGTTCGTCATTGAAGCATTCCACCCTTGAGGATTTAAGCTCCATTGGAATTTGCCGATTCTCGGCCCCGTTCTTCATAAGGCATCGCTGTCACTGGAGATCCTAACAGTGTTCGTTGTTCATAATTGGAGAGGAATTTTTCCATAGGTTTGTTAGAGAATCCCCAGGGTTTAATTTTCAACTCTCCAATGTGTCAAATTAATATATGGAAACACGTCTCAATGTTTTTGTTATGCTATGATGCTGCATCGTTATGTTATTTCATTTATGAAATAGCATAACTGTTACGCTTGCACAAAAATGAGCCATTAAGGAGCTTCATTTAATATGGATCGTCGCCGCACCACAACACCGTCATCCCACGCTCAATAGTGAGAAAATAAATAAAATAACTTTTTATGTTATTTTTTTTGAAATGTCTAAAAATTAACTTTTCCAGACGACCCTTGACGGATGAATTTAAGTCCTTTCTAAGCGAATCCTGATGTTTCGAGTTCAATGGTGCCCTCAAATTTTTGATCTGATCACCTGTTCAAAATTTAGAAAAACCCACTTGCACGATTTCTTAAGTGAACTTAAAAAAGTTCAAAATTCCATTTAGGGCTCATCGGGCCTTGGAATCACGTGTCATCAAAGCGTGTGGTCTTGAAATTTTTTCATATAGTTAAAAAAATTTAAATTTAAATTAGGAGACATTAAATTCTCCACACCATAGGGTTTTAAATCCTTGAAAGTTAAAACAAAGGATAATCAAACAAATGGAGGTACTGAGCATGGATCTGAGCCTCCCACTCCCATGTGCTCTCCTGTAGATTCCCATGCTACCACTAAATGCACACCAGAGGAATCAACCATCCACAAAGGACTCGTTCTTGTCGATCCTCTATCTTTATAGGGAACTCACCAAATGTCTCCCCATTATCAATGTCCAGATTTCCCCATTCAATGACGTGTGATAGATCATGCACGTACCTCCTCATCTAGGACACGTGAAAAACATCATGCACCTGGTGTATCTATAGAGGAAGATCTAGGTGGTATGCCACCTCACCAACTCTGCTGATGATCTGGAAAGGTATGATGAACCTCAAAGATAAATTACCACCCCGACCAAATCTCCACAATCCTCATCAGGGTGAGACCTGGAGGAAAACATGGTCACCCTCCTCAAAATCCATGGGTCTCCGTATCCTATCAGCATAATATTTATGACAACTGTGTGCAGTCCTCATCTACTCCTAGATGATCTGTACCTTCTCATTAGTAGCTCGTACCAACTCTAGACCCATCAGTGTTGACTCCCCTGGGTTTGTCCTGCATAGAGGTGATCTGCATGGATGCCCGTACAAGTTATCAAATGGTTCCATGATAATGGTGGAGTGATAGTTGTTGTTATATGGAAACTACACCAGTCGTAGGTTGTCCTCCCAACTGCGACCAAAATCAAGGACACAAGCACAAAGCATTTTCTCTAGGGTATGTATGGTCCACTCCATCTGACCATCTGTTTGTGAGTGAAAGGTAGTGATCAAGTGCAGCTTAGTCTCAAACACCTCCAACAATCCCTTCCACAACCAGGATATAAAGCATTCATCATGGTCTGAGATGATCGTTGGAGGCACCCCATGCTACCGCACTATCTCCTAGATGTAGAGGAACCCCAAGACCTCTACCTATCCCTACTCCCAGCTAGGTAGGAAGTGATCCTACTTGGTGAGTCAGTCAATGATCACCCATATAGAATCGCATCCCCTAGATGTGTGTGGTAACCCCATTATAAAGTCCATGGAGATACCATCCCACTTCTATTTCGGTACCTCATGTGGATGTGCCAAGCCTAATTGAACCTGATGCTCAGCCTTCACTTGCTTACAAGTGAGGCATCTTGAGGTCACTACTTTCTTCATCCATGGACACCAGTAATGACGTTAGAGGTCCTGGTACATCTTCACCACACCAGGATGTACCGTCAAATTGGATTTATCGAACTCCCTCAAAACCTCCTCCTATAATGTCACTAGCACTACAGTGCATCCTCTAAAAAGGATGGCGTGCTCCCCACCTATTGAAAATCCCTGAGGAGTCTGTCCTGAGGATAACTAAGCACGTCAGGCCTCACAATAAACATCCACAACTTGTGCCTCCCTAACTCACTGTAAGAGTGGGGGAGTGACAGTCATTGACTGCAGGTAAGATTTTCCATCATCATCCAGAAAGGATATATGCATCGTGGCTAGATGCTCCATCATCTCACTCAATAGTTGTAAGCCGACCTCTTATTGAGTGAATCTTCCACCACATCCCCTTCCCAAAAGTATAGATTATCTCAAATTCATAGTCCTAGAGTAACTCCATCCATCACCGCTATCTCAAGTTCAGGTCCTTTTGTGAGAAGATATAGCTGTGACTCTTGGGGTTGGAGTAGATGGTAAACCATTCACCCATCAAGTAGCGTTGTCACATATTTAAGGCAAAGATGACTGCTTCTAACTCCCAGTCATGGGTCACATAGTTCTTCTTATGCTACCTCAACTACTATGAGATATAGGTGATCATTTCTCTCTCCTGTATTAGGAAACAACCCAATCTGGCCCCCAATGTGTCGCATAAGACTACATGTAATGACCCAAACTTTCATTAATGGAAATTCATCTTGATCTAATTAAATGTCTTATTATTTTTATATAAAATGTGAACTTAATTGGTTTTACATTTCTGGATTTTGAAATACCATTATGAATTGTGGTTTTTGCTAATATATCCGTTGAACAGTGATCACATGATCAGTATAAATATAGGGTTCTAAAAAATCCAATTTACTCAGACAAAGGAAGCGATGGCCTCATCCAGTAGACTTGCCCCATATGAATCCCATTTGTCAGAGCTCATAAAGGAGGTGGCATAATTGGGATTCACTCTTGATCAAGCCCAAGCTGAGCTTGAACACATTAATCTTAAGCAAAACTAACTACAGGAGAAGTGAAAGTTAATAGAGATTACCACCCGAGAAATGTTATCTAAGTCACCCCAAGAGTCTGTCACCATCACACACCTTACCCTTCGGTCTTATGTGGGTGTTATAAGTTGTTATGTAATAAGACCCTAGAACTATGACTATTTATATTATTTTTGTATAAATAATGCACATTCATTTTATTATTGTTACTTTGTAAATAGTTTTTAAAGCACAAATAGTATTTTTAATAAATATTCAACTAAGAAATCTATTTTGATGAATTAATGGATTTTTTAATTAAATAATATTTTAATAAAATATTATTATAATTAAATTAATTTTTATTAAATATAAAGTATCATATAATTTTATTAATGCAATTGTAATTTTTATTATGGTTTGAAAACTGTTTTTGTCAGAACCCATGAATTTTCAGTAAATGTCAATTTTTACTTTAAAAGTAAAAATTCACATATTTATAAAATTATTTAGATAAAATGAATATTATTTTTATAATCAGGGTTTCTAAAATATCCAGTGGTGATTTTTTCATAATTTTTTGAGACAATCGAATTTTTGGGTAAAAATTAAATACCGTTTAAATATATAATGTCTTTTATGACATCATAATGACCCAATAGTGATTTAATAAAATTCTATAAACATTATGTTCGGCCAATATATGTTTTAAAATTAAAATAATGTTATTTTAGATTTTTTTTATTTATTTTACAAAGTTTTAGTGGACCCTTAAAGGCTTATAAACATTTTGTCTTTTTAAATTGTTTTCCTTGAGAGTGTGACTCACCTACACATAAGAAACCCTATTATTTTCAGAAGTTCGGCCATTGACCTTATAAAATATTTTTTTACACTCCCCTTTGGAAAAAATCATGGGAAAAAACCATGAGCTGGTTTGTGTTATTGATTAGTTTAATGTGTGGTGACCCAAACCTAAATAATAAAGAATTCCCTCTTCTTTCCTATATAAACCCACCCAAGCTGCCATTTCCTCTTCACTCAAAGCCTTTGGAGTTCATCCAAACCATTCCATCATCTCTCTATAATCCTCCAAAGGTGCCCCAATCTCCCAATAAGACTCTCTCAAGCCTCTTCCAAGCCTTTGGGGATCACACTTCCATGTAAAGGATTTCTTCCTTTTTCATTTTTGTCCAATTTTATTTAAGTTGCTATTCCCTTTTTTTCAATTAAAAATGTTGGGGTATAATTTTAACCTCCCCCATACTGCACTCTTTATGTTTGGAAGATGGGATACCATTTTCTCTCTCATTAATTCCTCCCTTGTACACCCATTACAATGATGAAATTCTGAGAGGGATTTCTCTCTCCTCTTATACATCCAAGTAATTCTTTTGTATTCTGAATCTAAATTCCATTACATTTGTTGGGACATGTATCTATATGACCCCATTACTGTCCATTTCATATAAATATGATGAGACACCCTTTTCTATCTCATTAACCATTTTTACAAATCCTTATGTCATGCTGTTAGGCTACCGAAATTGCACCACGTTTTTCCAAGCCAAGATCATTATGTAGTAAATACCATACCCATGTCTCTATCAAGGGTATTCACCTTTATGAACACATACATATTGAATGGTACATTCATTTATTTATTCCACATTACTTAATCATGTAATAACTTATGATGTAGATTGGTTCCATGTTATATTATCCATGTGGCACACTTATGCATGAAATGAAATGTTTTAGAATGGCGCTCCCTGATAACGCTCAAATGCATTGGGTAAAGTATAGTATCATGATACATCATGTTCAATAACTTTTGAATCATGATAATTCAAGTGAAATGAGGGTTTAATCGTGATTCATGTGCAATGAGGATTTACTAGTGCTCCATGTGCGATGAGCCTTGGCTCATGCTAATTCCATGTTAAGTGTTGTTGCCACATTTCCTTGTTATGATTAACATGCTTTATCATGCCTTTATGTTCATGTTTATCTTGTGATCCATTTATATGACTATTGTCTAACATGTATTGTATTCCTCATGTTATTCCATGTTTATTCCATTACTGGGCTTTATAGCTCACCCTTTTCTTATGCATGTCCTCAGGTTATCCCATGAAATGCTAAGTACGAGAGAATGTAGTGGTCATGTAAAAGAAGTTTTCAATAAAGATGTTGTGTGTTTTATGTTCTAAGATATTATGTAATGTTCCTAATCCCCAAAGAAACTAGACCTCTCGGTCTTCTATGTTGTATCAAGTGAATATGTTACGTAATAAATCAGGTTTAAGTGTGTAATAAAAAGTAGGGTTGTTATACTACATATACAATGCCATCTTCTGGTAGTCTCAAGATGGGGGAACTTTTCAGTCTCCACCTCAACTCCTGGAAACTACGATGGAACTTCTCCATCCACACGAAGGGTTGTCCCTTCTATGTCAAGGCTAATAAAAGTGCTGATACTCTGGAAAAGTTGTGCATGAACCTCCGGTAGTATCCAACCTACCCTAAGAAGCTCTGCACCTCAGTCACGCTTATGGGTGGCTCCCGAGAAAGCACTGCCTCTATCTTCTCCGGATCAACTGCAACTCCAGCCTCTGAGATGATGTGTCCTAGAAAGTGGACTTCTCGAATCCAGAACTGGCACTTTGAGAGCTTATCTTAAAGCTGGTGCTCTTTGAGTGTATCCAGAACTATCTACAGGGGTGTAGTGTGCTCCTCCTCCGACACCGAATACACCAAGATGTCATCAATGAAGACCAACATGAAAAGATTGAGGTAAGGATGAGAGATCCTGTTCATGAGTCCCATGAATACTAATAGGGAATTGGTCATGACAAAGGGAATCACCAAGAACTCGTAGTGGCCATACTGGAATCTAAAGTCTGTCTTTGGTACGTCCTCACCCTATAATGGAAGCAAATGTTAGCCTGATCTAAGGTCAATATTAGAGAACCACCTTCCCCCCTTAAGAAAATCGAAGAGGTCATCGATCCTTGGAAGTGGATACTTGTTCTTCACAATCACCTAGTTCAGGTTTCAGAAGTCCACACACAACCTCAAACTCCCATCTACCTTCTTGGAAAACAACACTGGAGATGCCCATGGTGAAACAATGGGTCTCATGAAGCCATTCTCTTGCAAGTCATCCAGTTGTACCCTCAATTCACAAAGCTTCATGGGATCCATCTGATATACTAGTGTGGATATCAGTGTCGTCTTGGGGTACAATTCTATGAAGAAATCTACCTCCATGCGAGGAGGTAGTCCCAGAACATCCTCAAGAAATACATCCTCATACTCATCCACCACTATAGGAAATCTTAGACTCCTATCATCCACCACACCAAGGGTGAGGCTAGCCAACTGATGAGTGATCGATTTCACTCTCCTATGAGAAAGTCCATAATGAGCTGTAAAGTTTCCCTTCTCACCAATGATGGAAAACCTTATCCCATCCTCTCAGACACACCACACTTTTTTCCTAAAATAGTCAATATGAGCATGGACTATAGATAATAAGTCCATACCAAATATGATTTTGTAAGGCCTCAAAGCTGTTACTAGGAGATCCCAGCCAAATATCTCACCTCCTAGAGTAAGCTCACACTACTGTCACTAGTGTGTAATCATCAAATCCCCTCCAGTAGGTGTCTCTAATCATAATGATCAAGAAAACAGCTCCACCAAAATCTCTGAGCCTTGAACAAGGTTCGTGGCAAGAAAAGAGTGACTAACACCTGTGTCTATAAGAACTACAACTATGTTGGATAAGACATAGATCATACCAATAATCAACTCTAGTGATCTGTGGTTATAGGATTTAATCTCCTGAAGATTGCATTTCCCATTTCCGCTAGCTCCCTCAGCCTGTGGTGGACCACCTGGGGGTGGTAGAGGTATTACCTAGAACAATCATCCACCACCTACTCCTCGACCTGCTCCCCTGACATGTCTTCCACCTTGTGAACCTCCTCAATCGAACCTCTGCCTCTATCTTGGAGGTCCCTTGACCATATGCTGATCATCTATGTGGTGGGTTAGGCAGTAACAATCCATGTGTCCCTACCCACCGCATGTGAAGCAAAACCTGGTTCGCTGCTAACTCCCTCTGATCTGGGAGCCCTATACTACCAACCACGAGTCCTGGGGTCTCCCCCTAAAAGACCTTTCCCACTTGGTCCCCCCATTTCTGTTGCCTACTGCCCACCACTAAAGACTCTACTGCCTGGTTTCTGCTGGTGGCTCCTGCTTTTAGTGCCTACTCTACGAGGAATCTCCCCACAAGAAAGGATTTCTTCAGTACTCTAGCCTGAGTGGGGATGCTGAGAGACACCAGGGATGAATTGATAACCCATATGAGTCCCTAATCAAAGGTTTGGGCCCTCAATAAAGGGTCCCTAACCATATATGTGGAGTAGTGAGAGAGGTCTATAAACCTCGTAGAGTACTCATCCACCATCATGCTACCCAGCTGCAGGTGAAGAAGCTCCTGGATGTGCACAGAGTGCAAGGTTGTTGGAAAAAACACCTCTCGAAAAAGCTATTCAAATTCGGTCTAGATGAGGGTCACCTCATCATGATTCTGTATCGTCAGACTCCACCATCTCCCTACCAATCCCTGAAGAAGGTTCACAACTAAGATCGTCATCTGGTCAAGTGGTGTCCTCACTAAGCAGAAGACCTGCGTCACTGCCTCCATTCAGTCCTTAGTGACCCGAGGATTTGTCTATCCCTTGAACTTGGGAGGTCTCTATCTTTGAAACTTACGCAAGGCATTGAGTCTTCATACATCCTATACCAATAACTCTGGAAGTAACTATTGATCAACAGGTGGTGGAAACACAAGTGCACCACCCAGAGGGGCCATATCTAGGACTGATCCTTGATCATATGCCTCATCGCTAGGTGGGTTGTCCACATGATCATGTATTGGAAGCCTATATGGCTTTCTATATTGAGGCATCCTGAAATATGTCAAGATGTATCACAATCAGAAGATTATACATGGTGAGCAGAATCTTATTCAAGAAAATCATAAGGAGACACTTATGCAACTAGTGTTTTCATGTATAGAGAAGAAAAGAAGAATTAATGGTCCTGGTGTATGGATACATTAGCCACCACACCAATACTAGACTCCCTGAATCTAAAATATAAACTCGAAACATTAAACACTGTTTCCCCCAAAACAAAAAAACAGACTCTCGGGCTTTGAGGTTGAACCGACCACCTCTGATACCACTTTGTCATGACCCGTCCCCCAGGTCCTGTGTTGTGACATACCCCAAGACCGCCTCTCAAAGTCTAGGGGTTGGAGACTAGTGCTGAAGGTATCAACCTGCAAGTGGGAGACACTTTCTTGAGTACCTGTACACACGCACACCCAACCACGTCCCAAATCTGGAAAAGTAAACAAGCATGACACTAAAAAACCACTGAGTACAAGTATAATTGAAAGTCAAATGGGCCAGAATACAAATCCAATGAAAGACTAACTAGAAAATAGGAAAGTACAAAAGAAACTCTAAAAGATTTCCACTAGAAAACCCACATAATGGGTAGTACCGAGTAGCTTTTAGAAGCTGTAGAAGTATGTCTCATCTTCCTAGTCTCACTGGGCACCACCAGGTCCTAGGACACAAAATCCTCAATCAAGGTGGCAGTCGTCTGCACCAAACACAACATGTGTGGGAAAAGCCTATGTAGGGGTGAGTAATAAGAATAATCAGTAGAGACCCTAAAACAAAAAAGGAAAGACCACAAAGAAATACACAACCCAAAAAAAATCATTATCACCAAGAATGATCATGAAGCTTGAAAACTCACACTAGGTGTGTTCTAGAGTAGGAAAGTAGACCCATCAGTCATAATGTCAAATGCCTCAGATGCTAGAGAACTCCTCATCAATGAGTAAAATGGGCCTTCCAGGTCACACAAAAGCTACTTCCCACTAACCTAAGGATTTATGTGGTACTCATAATTGATGAGTACTGTGGTTATGTTGGGTCACACAGAAGCTGCTCCCCACTATAGGCATTCCAGGTCACACAGAAGTCACTTCCCACCTATGTCCATATTGAGGTACTCCTCCCGTAGAGAATCGTGGGTCTTATGGGTCACACAGAAGCTGCTCCCAACCGTGGTCCTTCCAGGTCACATAGAAGCCACTTCCCACTAGGCCATAGTATTGGATCCACATAGGGTTGCTTGTTAGTAGTCTTTAGATCTCAGCCAACAACCGGGTTTCTGCATGTAGCACACTTGATCTCTGGAGAACCGCTCCCCAATCCATTCATTAAATTTCAACTTCCATGAATTCCTCCCTAGGGTATGACAAAAGATCTACCTCATCGCGAGGGTTCCAATGCTGCAAATGTCTTGTCAATTAGATGTCAGGTTTTCAAGATATTTATGTTTTTCCAAAAAGGGGCAGGTTGGGTCTGGGTCCGGTCTGACCCAGTCAGGCCGACTCGAACCGACTTGACCCGTGGTCCACCAACCTGGACTTGGACCGACCTAGGTCCAGTCCATTGGGACGTGGTTCCAGCTAGTTGGTCTGCCCTGTCGGCCAAAGTCGGATTGGTTCATGCCTAGCTAGGATGTGGTAGGCAGCCGCGTCCGGCTCCCTCACCCCACGAGTCATCTGTGGGGCTGTCTCCCTAGCCGTGTGGGACGTGGTGTAGTGCCACATCCATGGTGCACCCACACATATGGGTGTCCGCATCCACCCGCCGCCAGCCAGTGGTCCTACCGCTTTGCCAAGGCCCGAGTCGTCCATAATGGTTCCTTTCGGTGTGACATCGTGGCATGCCGCCACCCGCCCATAGCCGTTGCTGCGGGCCGACGCTGGTGCGCAGGGGGGATCTTTCGTAAACCACTAGGTCTGCTCTGGTGGTCCGTTATTTTCTTTTCCTACACCTATGGCCTCTGGGGATCCCCTCTTCCTTTTTGAGGCCTCAGATACTTCTTATTGACAATTTAAAAACTTATCCATGAAGAACGCACAAGCGGAGGGTCTCAGGCCTTGTTTGTGTCATCCCTCACCCTCCACATTAGAGTTTTAAAATAGGGGGAGGTTTTAGGATGATGTTCTATCCAAAATAAATGAATCTTGAATTGAAATCCCCAGAAACATCACCCTCATGCAAGAACGGACGATCCATGGATCAACCTGTTCGTGGGTTGGTCTGCATTCATCATTTATAATTAAGAACGAGGAAAATGTAAAATAAAAAAACCTACCTTGATCGACGTTAATCATTGAAGAGTTCTACCCTCGAGGATTTATGCTCTGTTAGCATTCATTGATTCCCGGTCACATTCTTTATAAGGCATCGATGTCGCTGGTGATCCTTCTAACGTTCATCATTTTCCGTTGGAGAGGAATTTCATCATAGGTTTGTTAGAGAATCACCAGGGTTTAATTCTCAACTCACCAACATGTTGTCTTAATAAAAGGAAACATGTCATAGTGTTTATGTTATGTTACGATGATGTGTCGTTACACTGTTTCATTTATGAAACAGAGTATCTATTATTCTTGCACAAAAATGTTCCATTAAGGTGCTTCATTTAATATTCCTTGTCACCACACCACAACGCCATCGCCCGCCTCTCAATGGTGAGAAAGAAATAAAATAACATTTTATGTTGTTTTATTATTATTTTTTCAAAATGTTCGAAAATTAACATTTCTATCCGACCCTTGCCGATCAAAGTTAAGTCCTTTCTAAGAAAATCCCAGCATTCTGAGTTAAACAATGACTTTTTATTTTCAATCTAAGCACCGATTCAAAAGTTAATAAAACCTTATCACACATTTACTTAAGTGAATTTAAAAAAAGTTCAAAAATCCATTTTGGGCCCATCAATCCATATAATCACATGACGTCAAAGCATGTGGTCTCGAAATGATTCCATACAATTTAAAAAAAATTACATGTAAATTCCAAGACATTACAGAAATGATCATAATAATATGATGCATATCATAAAAGGAAAATCATGAATCCTAACATGGGAATGTATCTATATAATAAAAATTATACATTCATAAGCATATCACCAAGGTTTCATAAATCATAATTACTAAGGTTATTCACCAAGGCATCATAAAACATGTCATATATAGAGATTAATTCTATACCCAATTAATTAGAGCACTCTTGGGGTGAACCCTTCATATGTATTAATTCATGTGATCCATAAAGATCATAATAAATCTTTTCATCTACAACCCTAGGATAATAAGGAACGTGTTCCATATAAAATCATCAAGTACATAAGTGATTAAGGAATTGAAAATTAAATCATTTTTAACCCATGAAAAAGGAATTTGGGGATAATCCCCTTACCTTGAAGTGTTTCTTTCTAAAAAATACTCACAAAAAGGATGTACTTGTATGAAAAAGAAGAAGAGGAGAATCCACTTACCGTGAAGTGTTTCTTTCTAAAACATAAGGATGGAACATTGAGGACCAGAGGAAACCTCAGAGGGACTCTTTTGAATGTAAAATGACTAGAAATTTGTGTATTATGTATTTTTATGGGATAGGAATTGTAATGGGTAGGTATTTATATAAAATATATGTAAATTCTTTAATAATTAGGTTTTGGAATATATATAGTAAATTAATCAAAAACACAAAACATACCATGGTTTATGTCCTTAGTTTCTTCCAAAGAGTAGTAGAATTCATTATTTTATAAGTCTAATAACCAAAAAAAATTAAAATAATACCCTTGGTGATGTGGAAGTGAGTCATGTTTATAAATAATTGATTTTAAAACATTAAAATACAACATAGGTTTTGGAGGATTCATTATGTGTTTATAAAATTAATAAAATAACCTAAAAAACAAATTATTCTAAAGGAGAGACATATATTTGGCCATGATACTTTTTATGTAATATATTATATCACTTTGGGGTCATTATTATTTCATAATACATGCCATATAATTATACCAAATTTAATTTTGACCAAAAAATTCATCTATCTTCGAAAATTTTCAAAAAAATCACCATTGGATAATTTAAATGTGATGATTTCAAATATAACTTTTATTTTATCCTTAAAATTATCTAAGTATGAAAATTTACACTTTTAAATAAAAAATAAACATTTATTGAAAATTATTGTTTTTTGTAATAATAGTTTTATGAACCTTATAAAAATTACACTTAACTTCATAAAATTACATTATAATTTTATATATAACAAATATTATTCAATAATAATATTAAAATATGTTATATATATATATTTGAATTTATTAAAATGAATAAATTTATTAAAACTATATATTTCCCAAAAATACAATTTGTGTTTCATCACATCAAAAATATAATTTTTATCATACTTATTATATTATCATTATAAAGTAATAATAAAAGATAAATATAGTCATTATTTTATTAAAAATAAAAATATACAGATTAATACTACTAGGGACTAGATACATATCCCTTTTTTACACTAGTGAAATCCCTAAGGGTAAGGTGTGTGATGGTGATATTTTCTTAGGGTGTTTCAATGTACATGGTTTGGGCCATGATCAAGATGAACTTGAAATTTTCCCGTAAATAGTTTCTATTGTGTTTTAGTTATTGAATCTAGGATTGGTATTGGTCAAGAGAAAATATTAGTGATGTTATGTCCCTTTGAATCTTTAATAAATGGGATTCATATGGCATGATCTTACTGGTTAAGGCAATCTCTCATTCCATACGTGTCAATTGGTTTTATCTTAAACCTTAATATAAATTAATCATATAATAACTGTATAACATATATATTATTACTGGTTATAATATTTAATGATATTTTAAATATGATAGGATATAGGTTATAATAGTATAAAATAACCAAAGTAGTGTATGCATTTTCTATGACTACATTACTCAATAAGGAATGTATTCATTAAAAAGAGAGTTTATATTATAAAAGTTTAGGTTGTTACTCTAATTCTCTTGTTATCTTCATAGAATTAATGAATAGAGTCAATAGATATTTCCTTAAAAAAATTTGGTTGTATTTGTTTATGATATTCTTATCTACTCCAAAATTAAGGAGGAATAATAGGATCATTTCTAGATTGTACTGATGATGATGTAAAAGTAAAATCTATATGTTAAGTATAGTAAATGTGAGTTCTATATGAATAAAGTAACATTACCAGGTCATGTTATCACCTTCAAAGGTGTATATATGGATCATTAAAAAATAGAGGCAATTTAAGGATGGAATAGATCAATATTTGTGACAGAGATCCACTGTTTCCTTGGATTATCTAGGTACTATCATTGATTTGTGAGAAAATTATCATGATTATAAATCGCACTAACTAATATAACTCGGAAGGGAGTGAAGATTTTCAATAGTGATGAATGTGAGGAGATATTTAAAGAGTTAAATAAGAGACTAATGACTACACATATACTCATATAATCTACCAGTGTGAAGGATTTTTTATTAATAGTGATGTGTCTCAAAATGGATTGGGTTATGTACTCATGTAGGATAACAAAGTGATAGCCCATGCCTCCTACCAATTAAAGATCCATGAGTAAATATACTCAACCCATGATCTGGGATTATCTATGGTGATATTCAAATTAAATATTTAGCGTCATTATCACTATTTTGATAAGTGTAAAATATATACAGATCATAAAATCCTCAAGTATTTATTCATACAAAAGGAGCTACATATGCACCAACAAAGGTGGCTAGAGCAGATTAAGTATTTTTATTGAAAAATACATTAAAATATAGGGAAGGGAAAAAGTGGTAGATTATTTTAGTAAAAAAGGATCTTTCAACCCTATCCATGATAAAGATCTAAAGGGATCCAATCTTATTGGAAATACAAAGGATGTACATGGGAATCCTAAAAGTGAATTAATATACCTTGTTCAAATAACTACTCAACCATACATTCATGAGAGGATTAAGGAGCCTAAAAAAGACAATGATGTGGTACAATTAAAGGTAGAAAATATTTTGGGTTTCAACTTTTCTAAATATGAAGTCTAAGGTTTGGATCCTAGATATTTGTCCCATAAAGACTAGAGCTATAAAGGTAACTTTTAGATGATGTTTATAGCTCATCATTGTCTATTCATCCAGGAAGAACTAATATGTATAGAGATATGAAGAAACAATTTGGGTGGGATAACATGAAGAGGGAGATTGTAAAATTTTTATCTCGATGCTTGGTATGACAACAAGTCAATTTTGAATGAAAAAAGTAAAAAACTACTACAAAAATGGGCTTTATCAGCGCTCAAAATGGGCTTTAACAGTGCTAAAGAAGCACTGTAAAGCTCGGTGCTGATATATGGGGGTCCCTTTTATCAGCGCTTCGAAAAGTGCTGATAAAGGCCCCTTTTATCAGTGCTAAAAAAATCACTGATAAAAGACCCCTTTATTAGTGCTTTTTTAGTGCTAATAAAAGGGACCTTTATTAGCGCTTTTAAAAAGCACTGATAAATGTCAAAAAAATTAAAAAAATTATATAATGTGGGGAGATCTTTTAACAGCGCTTGACCCTCCCCCCTTATCAGCGCTAGGTGGACCCCCTTACACTCACCCACGTGCTACCCTTCCTATGCATCCTCACACAAGCGTACCCCTTTTCTTCCACCCGAACTCGAACCTGCGACCTTCCCCCTTTCACGACTGCACCTTTACCACTAAGTCATATCGTTTTTTTCTCTATTTAATTATATATCTATTTATTTATATATATATAGTTATATTTATTCATATATTGATATAAATTCATATTAATATAAATATATTTATTCATATATTAGTATATATATATTCATTCGTATATTAATATATATTAATATATATTAATATATATATATTTTTAGTTATAAATTTTTATCAGTATATTTATTTTTATATCAATATATACTTATAATAAGATAAGTTTTAAATACATTTATGATTTTTTAATGTGTGTTTATAAATAAATAAATAAATATATACATACATATATAAAATAGACACACACACAGACACATATATATATATATTTACGAATGAATACATATATATGTGTATTTGAAAAGACATAGAATGTTAAAATGACCATAAATTATAATTTAGAAGCCTGTTTCAACTCCACAACTAGTCAAATCGAAGAAAATGAAACAATATTCGATATGATATGTGGTACAGGCCTAACAGACATCTAGATCAGAAGTTATACTTGTTTAAATGTTAACAAATCAGGGTATCCCAACTAAAAACTCTATTTTGGAGGACTTATGGGTCTTTTTTGGCCTAAAAAAATGTGAAATGAGCTTTTCTTAAGTTATTAGTGTGAAGAGATCGTCGCAGGCTTTGATTTGATATGCTGTAGAGCTCAAATGGACACCCGGATCAAAAGTTATGGCCGTTTGAAGTTTGAGTTACATTTTCAACTTATTTTAGATCTTTTATTATTATTGTTTTTGATTTTTTGTGTCTTCAAATTATTATTAAATGATTTTTAATCAATAATAATTATCAAATTATTAATTAATAATATTTTTTTAAAATATTTTAAATCCATTTTCAGTAAATTTATTATATATTAAATGAAATGGTCTATTTATACTTATCTAAACCATATTTAAAAAATATATATTATATTTATATCAATATAAATATACTTATATAACAATATTTTATTTTTCATGATTTTTTTGAAACATAAAATTTATCACCAATAGAAAAAAGCACTGATAAATCCCCCCTTTATCACCACTCCTAAAAGAAGCACTGATTAAGGGGTCCCCCTTATCAGTGCTAAAAAAAGAGCTGATAAAGGGTGGCCTTTAACAACGCTTTTTTTAGCGCTGCTAAAAGGTCCCCTTTATCTACGCTTTTTTAAGGCTGATAAAGGTCCCCTTTATCAGAGCTTTTTTAGTGCTGATAAAATGGTAGCACTTCCCTTGCACATTTTTGTAGTAGTGAAGTGGAATAAAGAAACCATTACCCATACCTGTATGAAAATGGGAAAACATAACCATGGATTTTATCATAGGACTCTCCAGGATATTTAAAGGGAGTAACTCCATCTAGGTGGTAGCCGATCACCTTAAAAAGTTTACACATTTCATTACTATCAATAAATATTTCTATCTCATCTAACTAACTAAGATATACATAAGGTAAGTGGTAAGACTACATGGAGTACCACTCTCCATTGTATTTAATCAAGATATGAGGTTTACCTTGAGGTTTTGGAGAATCCTTTAGAAATCACTAGATATAGAGATGAGTTTCAGTATTGTTTATCACCTCGAATGGATATTTATATTAAAAGAACCATTCAAAATCTAGAGGATATGTTGAGATCATGTTATGGATTTACAAGGATATTGGGATCAACAATTTCCCCTAGTGGAGTTATCATGTAATAATAGATTATATTCTAGAATTCAAATATAATATTATGAGGATCTATATAAGAAGAGGTCTTTAACTTTAACACACTAGGATAAAGTTGGATAGAATAAGCTTATGGGACCATGTCTTATCTAGGAGATCACAAAGAAGTTTCAAACCATTCAAAATCATATGAAATCCATACAAAATTGAAAGAAAATATATACAGATAATCATAAATGAGACATGGAGTTTGAGGTCATAGATAAAGTGTTCCTTCATATATCACTATGGAAGAAAGCCACAAGGTTTGGAAATAATGGAAATATTAGTCCAAGATACATTGTCCCCTTTGAGAACCTTGATCACATAAAAGTTTTGGCCTATTGATCAGAACTCCCACCTAACCTATCTTAATTACATGATGTGTTCCATGAATCCATCTTGAGGAAATATATACTAGATCACCCACATTTAATAAATCCATAGGTGATACCCTTGTATAATGATCATTTGTATAAGGAGAAGCCGGTGAATATCTTATATGAAATAGACAAAATTTTACAACACAAGACAACTCACATGGTCAAAGTGTTTTAGCGGAACCAAATGTTTAAATATGCGACATGAGAACTAGAAGAGATGATTAAAAATAAATACTCTTTCCTAGCCTACTATAAAAAACTAAATTTAAAGGGAACTTTTTTTAGGTGGGAGGTTGAATGTAACAACCCAAAATTTTATAAATGAAATCCCCTTTTTGATGGAAGATTTTACTCTATGTAATGTAGTTATAGAAAAAACATGCACTACTTTGGTTATTTTGGAGTGTCATAAAATATATTCCATCTAATTTAAAAGGATGTTAAGAATCTTAATCATTAATAATATAGTAATTATAAAATAACCGTTAATATTAGTATATATTAAGGATTATGATAAAGTCTAATTAACATAGATCAAATAAGTGATGGTCCTAACTAGTATTATCGTACCCTATGATGCCAATTTATCAGAACTTCCAAGGCATATGGAATCACTAGGATTTTCCCTTTATCAAGATAAAGCTGATATTCAACAAATAATTATTGGGTGAATCCATTTATAGGATAATTTCAAGCTTATAAAGATCACAGACCAAACCATGTTCACTAAACCACCCTAAAAAACTACCACCATCGCACACCTTACCCTTCGGGTATACACTGGTGTAATAATGGATTATGTATAAAGACCCTAGTAGCATGAATTTGTATGTTTTATTTGTAATAAAATAGTGATTATATTTATCCATATTCATTATTACTTTATATATACAATTACATATGAGTTGATAAATATTATATTTCGATATAAATAAACCAAAATTGTATTTTTTTGAAAAATATATGGTTTTAATTAAATCACACATTTTATAAATTCAAAAATTTTGAAATAAATTTTGTTTTAATATAACTTTATTATTAAATAATTTTATTTATAAGCAAATGATGATATAATTTAATGATGTGCATTGTAATATTTATATGTTTCAGAAAATTATTATTTTCATAAAAACTGGTATTTTTCAATAAATGAGATGTTTTATTTAAAATGGGAAAATTAGCTTATTTCTAAAATTATTTTGGTAATAATAATTTTTTTTTAAATCCAAATCTTGAAATTATCCAATAGTTAATTATTCATAATTTTCTGAGGCAATCAATTTTTTGAATAAAAAATAAATTCGATATGAATATACGGTCTGTATTATGACATCATAATAACACAAAAGTGATGTAATAAATTATATAAAAGGAATACACAAAAAATATATATTTACCCTTTAAAATAACGAATTTTTGAAGATATTTTATTACTTTTATAAACCTTTAACGAATCCTACAAAACATATATTATATTATATGATTTCAAAATCAATTTTTTATAAATATGATTCACTTGAACATAAACAATTGTATTATTTTAATATTTTCAATTCATGGAATTATAAAATATTTAAAACCACTCTTATTTGGTTGAAAATATGGGAAGAAAATAATGGGAATGCTTGTGGGATTTATTATTTTATCATATAGTTTCCAAAACCTATGTTTAGAAATTAATAAAGAATTACACTCTATTTTTCTATAAATACCCACCTAACCTCCCATTAATAATTTTTCAAAACCCATTGATAGTGAAGTTACACTCCCTCTCCCTCTTTAAATCCAACTCAAGGATTTCCCAAGCTTCTAATAATCCTCTAACAATCTTTTATATGCACTCTATCATGGCAAGGGATTCCCCCCCTCCTTAACTTTATTCATGTACTTTCTCTATATTAAGCTTTTAACTTTACAATAGTTCATGTTAGAATATGTTTTTACACATAAATTTTATTTCCTTATAATTCTGAAATAATGATACTTTACCTTTCACTCCAATTAAATCCTTCCTTGAAACTTTATGTACTCTCGTTATGCTGTTGAAATTATCCTGAGATTTTCCATGCCAAGAATTTGTGTTATGAATACCCATTCCCATTTCCACTCTAGGGTATTCACCTTGATGTACCTATCCTTAAATAATTATGGAGTTATATGCATGTAACCCATACTTCTAAATCATGGGATTAAAAGCAATGAAAGTATTTATTATGTTGAATGATCTATATGACACACATATGCATGTACGTGTTATAAATGTGATGGGTGGGCCTTGAATTATATAGACCTACAATGTAGTGAGTAATGTTTTTATCTTAGGAGATAATATATATGGTGAGTGGGAGGTTTTCCTAACCATGATATGTTATGATGTCTCAGTTTTTATCCTTGACTTATGCTTATGATGTCATGTTTTATTTCATTTCCACATTCCTATGTTGCCTTGATGTTATCATCTTATATCATGATTCAATGTTCATGTTTATGATTCTAACCCATTTTATATCTCCTGGATATTAATTTTAAATCACACTAGTTCATAAATTATTTTCACACTAGTTTTTATGCCTTTTCACACCGGTTATTAAGAGATGTTATTATAGGTGACGTTGTAAATAACTTTTTTCACATCGCTTAACTAAAACTGATGTTATAAATTAATATTTTTTATCATTTTCCATGTTGGTTATTTTATAACCGATGTTATTTTTTTAAATTGTTCATTGATTCATCCTCCACCACAACAATAGCCAAAAGTAATAGATTGGAAGAAAAGGTAGTAGGAATCTAGAAAACGACACTTATAATTGAACTTTTAAATTTAAAATGTATATTAAAAATAAATTAAAAAACAATCATACCTGTAAAATGATTATCACATTAAAATTTTAAATGTCTCAACTCCTCTTCACTATATGGATGTGGGTCATAAAAAATATACAAAATAATATAGAAATCATTTAACTTGAATTTTCAATAAAACATATGAAGCACATGAGCCTCATCCCAATTGGTGAGGATTCTCTAGGTGCATCCAAGAGACCCGATATCAAATCCAGGTGGAGGCATATTTCTGAGTACTATAACAGGCACTGTTCGGTACTGTAGCAGCCAGAACTATCCATCCATCTGGGCCTTCGGGCCACCGGTTTGGTCCTCAGGTCCTGCAAGGATTTCGGGCCGCCCAAGGCCTTCGAGCCAGTTGATTCTCAAGGCCTTAGGGCCACCTTAAGGCCTTAGGGCCACCAAAATGCCTTCAAGACACATGAATGTAGGCCCCAGACACACTAAAAAAAAGGAGCAGTCCTAGAAGAGGATTCAGAGTAGGTGCACTCACCAGAGCAGAGCCAAATGGATTGTCAGAATGGGAGGGTATGGCTATGCCATCGGTACCAGACTGTGCTTGCACGGAATCCTAGCCAGATGGTCATGCAAAGGTGGAGAGCTACTATCAGGATGCATATGCTGGGGAGGGGCATTTCCTTGTAGATAATCTGGTTGAATTCTCTAAGACCTTTGGGTCATGTAATCTCCTAAGCCTACGGTCCATGTAATCTCTAAGCCTACAGGCCTTGTAAGGGTTCCCCCTCATCCCTTGAAAGGGGGTTATAAAAAATCAATAAAAATGAAGGCCTTCGGTCCATTCATACAATAAAACATATGAAATATTAAGTAAAGCTTTATAAAGAAATACAACCTTCTGAAACTTTATAACTATAATAGTTGAAATTATTTCATACATAAATCTTAAATCATAATATCCAAATTATTTTAAACCTTCCTTTTTAATAAACTGTTTCAAATTTATTTTAATTCAAAATAAAATTTTTAAGTAATATATCTTAAATTTAGAAATTGTAAATGAAAATTCACCTTAAATTTTACAAATTTGATCTTGGAACTCTTTTTTCTTATCATATCTCTAACTAAATTCCATTAAATATTTGAAAATAATATGTATAAAATAAATTTTTATTCATTATAATAAAAATAAGTTTTAAAATAATCAAACTTATGTGTTAAATATATTCTAAAAATTTTCTCTCACTTCACCATGGATAGAGCATATCCAATACAATGTATTCTCTCTTGAAAAAAAACACCCAACATCCAATGAACACCAATATAAAAGAAAATTTAATATTATTTTTTGATATTTTATATGATATATAACACTTTTTGAGGAAAAAATGTTTCATACACTTTAAGATATGGAAACATCCAACACCGAATGGTAACATTCTTCTGAAAATTTTTATCTATATAAACTTTTCTTTTTTGTAGAGGTCATTTTCTACGATTTTGGAGAAAGAAATAGTGGTTCCATAAATCTATATACATTTGTCATGTCATTATCTATAAAAATTATATATATATATATACCTAATACAAATCATACATAATTATAAATTTTTAATAAATAAAAGGAATGGAAAATTATTGTTAATCAAATTACATGGAAAAACGATTCATCATGTTGATGCCCAATTTATCTCTAGCTACAAAATCCATGATATCATTTTTAAAATCCCCATAGTCATTGCACGCCCAAAAACAATAGAATTAATTGTAATCTCATATACTCCCAATAATAAATTTGAGCATGATCACAATCTATCAAGACTAATATAATCTTTATATGAAGTCATGACACATTTAATTTTTTGTTGTCTATACAATATTTATTTAAATTTATAGTATTTCTGTAATATATTAGATAAATATATAAACATTAAATTTAGAAAAAAAATTAACAA
Source organism: Viscum album (assembly GCA_963277665.1). NCBI lineage: Eukaryota > Viridiplantae > Streptophyta > Magnoliopsida > Santalales > Viscaceae > Viscum > Viscum album. The sequence continues at coordinate 1,577,053,766 of OY728152.1, read as the reverse complement.
CAAAATGAAATAATATATAACATATATACATACCTCTATGGTAATATGTCAATGTAGTCAAGGTGGGAAATCTAAAAAATGACTGATACTTTATCCAAATGTACTCACCTAATCATTAATACATGGTATTTTTTTGATCTATCTATAAAATCCTATATAGTGGCCCTATAATTCTCTATCTCAATTTTATGATGATGAATGGTATCTCTAATATAATATATCATCCCATATGAAAAAATATGTTGATTATTATCAACATATAACTCATAGTAACTTTGAAGCTGTGGAGAAGGGGGTGTAGGGGTAGGATAAGAAGGAGTGGATTCTAGAGGTAGAGATGTGTGAATAGTATATGAAGGAGGAGTGGGATATATTAGAGGAGGTGGAGGAGTCGAATCAGATTGCCGAAACTATCCTTGCATGTCTACAAACATCAACTGTACTGAAGCTCTAATCATATCCTTTAAAATCACTTGAATATCCTGAAATTTGGATTCCAAATATTTTTTTTGTAAATTTTCTCTTGTAAAGAATCTTACAAATGTGGAAACACTTTTCTTACTATTAAACCAACCGGGTATCCTCGTACATGAACTAGGTGTTCAAGATTTACCAATAATGTATCCAAAATATCCTTTCTACGATCAAAAATAAAGAATCCATGTGCGCACTTCTCTTCAAGAGAATCTTATATAAAATATTTTAAACAATCTATAATGAATAATAATATATAAAGAGTTGATTTAAATTCAATAAATAAATAATGTAAATGTCTTACAATCTTATCATCTACAACTCTTGACACTTCTGTAAGATATTTTCCTTTTTTTCTCATCCGAAACCTCTTCCATTTTTTATGTCTAGTGGGGGGAGGTGGGGAAACCTATGAAGACCCTGTAGGCTTAGCTCTCAGCTTTTGAAGTTTTTATGGTCACAAGTTTTCTTATAATAATATATACCCTCCCTAATAAAATGTATGAGGGTATAAATTTCTAGCTTTAATCTTCTGATGAGATATCCTTTATTTATATAAATTAATAATTAAGAATAAAGAAACCATTGACGCGGTCATTAATATAAAAAAACTTCTAAAAAGGTAACATTACACTTACCAAAAACTCTTCTCATTTTCCACTTGTAAAAAATTTCTTTCATGTATATTTATCTATAAATGGATATATATCCCATTTATTTTCATGTTGTCTATTCCCAAAAATGAATTGTGATGTGAGGGATGATTTAAAATCCCTCCATCTTCTAGCAGCTAATGATAAACATTTCCTCCTGACTCCTCCACTATCAGGTATATCATATATCATCCGAAAATAAGGAGAAAACATATATTACTATAAAAATTTCTAGATAAGTAAAATAATAACAAATAATCTTACCAAAACTATCTCCCATAATTGTGATAATGTCATTTTGTCTAAACTTCGCCAATCATCAAACAAAATACTAACTTTTTTTTAGCCTATACTGATACAAAAGTCTTGAATTGTTTTGAATTTTTAACTCTAGGGATATCATTACCATCAAATTATAATGGTATAATTTGTTCCTAACTACGAGAAACTGATAATTTTTTTAAACATGTGGTGCCACTTTTACCAACCCACAAACTCTTTTCCCCCCATGAAAGTATATGTCTCATGTAAAGAAGGATACAGACTCTCATTAATAGGATCATGTGTACGTTCCTCCCCAGAGGTATGAGTACGATCATTTATAGAAATATACGATGGATCCAAGTATAGATCATTCATTATCCTATAAATCAAAGCAACATCAATTAGTACAAAAATCTACAAATCCAATAATTACATACAAATGTATTTTAAAAATTAACAATTATCAAACAAAAAGTAAACTAAATTAAATGTAACAAATTTTTATTCATATTTGTTATAGTTAACTAAAATATAACAATAGTAATAGGATATGAAATAACATAAATGAATGAAAACTACACAATATTAAAGAGAGATGAAATGATATAGTAAAAAATCACCAACATGATAAATCATTTTTATAACAAAAAGATTTTTTTTATAATATACTATTATACAATATATTTTGTTGTCAATTTAAATATTAAATTTAAAATAATTTTTTTCAATAAAATAAATTAATAGATAAGTTACATAAGGGTAAAAATGGTAAAATAAGAAAAAATAAAATAATATAAAAAAACAATTTAACTTATTAGTTATAATACATGTTTTAATAAATAAAATCAAATTAAAATATCTAACTTATGAAATTTGAAAAATTAAACCATAATTAAACATTTGGTACTTATAAAATTAGGAATAACTAAATATGTTTTCCCAAATTCCTTTGTAATGGTCATTCAATATGGTACAAACCATATCTATGATGTACTCGTCTATATTATTTGTTAATCGTTCTATAGAAGTAGGGATCTCACATAAATCAGTATCTTCGTCAATTTTATCATCACCAACATACTGCTTTTTCCTTGTAAAATAATAGACAATTACATATCGGATTGATCAAGAACATAAAAAACAATTTTTTACGTGTTTCCATGATAAAATGATCATTTGTGTATTCTAATTTATTCGGATTAACTTTTATCATTCCAAATTGATTGGATTAAACATTTTTGTTACTGATAAAAAATTTACACATTGGAACATGAAATTTAATGTAATAAACCTCCCATGTTTCTTTAAAGACTCTATAATATGTAGTTAATATAGATATTGAGTTTTTGTCATTGGCCCTTGAAAAATACATTGCTTCTGCGAACACCAATACACTACTATTCTGAAACACACTTATGTTGTTCTGATATTTTATATGAAAGGTATAGCCATTAATGTCTTACCCATGCCATGTTATCAAATTTAAACTTGGAGCACCCACTAACTATCTCAATGTTTCTGATCCATCTGATTTACCAAGTACAATATCTTTAAACCATAGTAATTTTTTTATGCTCATTAAAAATCCACATATCTTTCTTCAATGGATAAATTTGTTTCAACACATTAATATGAAATGTTATATATAGTTGAGAATCATCCATGTTATTAAATATATATAAATTTACCTTCTTTATCTAATCATTTTTCAATGATTTAACTTTAAATCCTTGAATCCCCTTTACCCCATAATTAACTCATTTATGTAGAGATGTAGGAAAACCAATGTTCTCAACTGTAGAAAAATAGATTGTACAAAACTATGCATCCTCTCTAGAAATATACTTCTCAACAAAGAATATTTCTATTCAATATGGATTCTTAACATACCCCTTCAATATCTTCATATACCTTTCAAAATGATGCATCCAACATAGATATAATAGTCCACAAAGATTTATTTCTCCCAGCAAATGAACCATTAAATGCACCATGATATCAAAAAAAGATGGAGGAAAATACACTTCCAATTGACAAAGTATAGAAACCACTTCATTATCTAAAGTGTTCAAATAATTTTAATCAATAACCTTATTAAAAATTGAATTAAAAAATTAACACAACTTCATGACAGTCATTAGGACATGGGTGAGTAATATTACATTCAATGCAACTGGTAGGATCTGTTGCATCATGACATGATAGTCATTAGATTTTATACTTTTCAATTTCAAATCCTTTAAAAACACAAAATATTTTACATTTTATGAATAACCATGTGGAACTTTGATATCATAAAGACATTTCCAACATCTATTTTTCTCTCTCTTGGATAAGGTATGAAAAGATGAGGGTAGGAATGTTCAACTTCCATTAGGAGTGGGAGCCAACTCCAAATGTATTACCATTGAGAGTAAATCCATTCTTTCATTCAACTCATCTTTAGTATTTCCTTTAATATATAATAATTTTCCAATAAAACTTTCATAAATATTCATCTCCACGTACATAACATCAATGTTAGGTTTCACCTAATGATATATCCAATATGGTAGCTCAAAAAATATTGACCATTTCTTCTAAATATTTCTATAATTACTAGATTTATTTGTCTTTCGCAATGTCACATCAATTTTTTTCACCCTCTCAAAATACGGATCAGTGGTTAATGGTTTTGGAGAAATATCAAATTCATGTGAGCTGTTAAAATCCTTTTTTAATCTTCTATAAGAGTGATCCATAAGAAAAAAATTCAATAACCCATTTATACTATTTTTATCCCATGATGTAGGTCATAATATGAAGTCTATTGTACAAAAATTGGACAAGTTTTATTCCCCTAAACATTATATCCAGAAAAATTTCCATATACTAAGAATTAATTTATAGTGAATATAATCATTGCATGCAGTTGAAAACATTTTATTTAATAATAATCAGACACCCTTATAACTTCCTCCCATAACAGTTTCAAATCATCGATTAATGGTTAAAAGAAAACATAAATATCATTTCTAGGCTATTTTTGTCCATAGATCATTAATCTCAAGATAAAATATTTTTACTTCATAAAAAATTACAGAGATAAGTTGTAAATTACCAATAAAATATGCCATGAACTATGTGTGATACTAGGGATTCAATATGGATTCATTCCATCAACGCCTAGTTCAAGTATGAGATTTATACCTTCATTTCTTAATGTTGGAAACTGGTGATCAATTTTCTTCAACTATGGACAGTAAGCTGGATGACATATTTTTCCATCACATATCCTCTCATCATCATGTCGTCTTAACATTTTTTCATCATGTGAATTAGATAATAAATGTTTCAAACAAGTAATTATAGGAAGATACTAAAATGACTTGATATGGGTCTCTATAACTTCTAAATCAGCCTATGATTTTTCTTTTAACTTATACCATGACGCCCCACATTTAGGACACCTTGAAATAAATTCACATACCTTCTTATATAGAACACAATGATTCTGGAAAGCATGAATTTTTTTGTACCCTAATCCCATCGAGCATAGTATTTTCTTCTCTTTATAATGTAAATATGGAAGATCATTATCTTTAGGAAGAATATCTTTCAATAATTGTTGAAACTATATAAAATTATTTTCACTCCATACATGTTTCTCCTTCAATTTAATCAATCATCACACCATCGATAAAATTATAGAGTACATACAACTCAAATACAATGGTTTTCAACATCACTACATAGACGCTCAATTTTCAATTATTTCTCAATTGCCTCTACTGCAAAATCATGAATCATTTCAATTTGATCAAACTTATCATCTTGAAAAGCATAATCATCAAGAATTCCAAAATTATACCTAGTCTCACCATGAAAAATCCAAGGGATGTAAATCATATTGAAACCATGAAAAATTAAATGATCTTTGATCTCTCTTCTTTTCAACTTCTTCATGTTTAAACATTTTAGGAATGGATAAAAAACAATTCATTGTTCGGAATATTTCATTTAAAAAATTCCAAAAAAGTATCAACACCTTCATCATATTAATCACTAATTCGAAGTTTCATAATCCAACTTTGACTCATTATTATCTATAACAAATATAAAAAATAAATATCTTATCGAGATGAATGTAACACCCAAGACTTTTATAAGAAATATTTTGTTTTTATATAAATCATCAAAGGAATATTTCATTACACACAACACTAGCTTGACTTGATTTACACACAATTGCGATCTTCCTTGATAGCTTTCATCGTACGCAATACCGAGTTTCACTAAACAACGATATGCTATTAAAATATTATTAAAACTAGCCGTTATGAATAGTAATAACCAGTTTTTGAAATTTTGTAAATTTTATTTTTCAAAATGGACCTCGTTTTTGGATTCGGAATATCTAAATTAGCCTAGGGTGAAATTTTGGTATTTTTCTGGAAACTTTCAATTTTTGATGAATAGTGAAAACACTGGGTTACTATTTAAAAACCGACTTTTTATAATTATTTATTTTATTTAAATTTATTTTAGGTCAAAATTGATACATAATACCTATATAAGTTCAATTTAATTCATTGGAGTAATTTTATAATAATTTTAGATATATAATAATTTTATTGAACTTTTCACCGTCTTTTACCCACCTCCTAGGAGAATTTGAAAATTTATATAAAACATAATTTTACCGCTTATGTGAGTGTAATTTCAAAAATCTGAGAGACACGGTTAATTTCAAGGAATAAAATGTGGTTCAATGAGATGAAAATAATTTTAGTGAATAGTAACTTTTTACTTTTTTTTACCACGGTTAAAAGTAAATAGGGTAACTAAGGGTAAAAATGATATTATTATTACCCTAAAACATGTAATAATTCTATTGGATAAGTTTAATTCGACCAAAAACAACCTTAGGAATAAAATATGAGCATTTAGGCCCACTTGGATTAGATTAGGAAATTTATTATTAATTTATTTAAAGAAGGGTTAAAATAGTTAAAATCAAAGTTTAATAAGTAAATAATTTTTAATATAGGGTTATACATAAGATAAATTCTACTATAAATATTCATTATAAAGATAAAAGTATTTACTACATAATGGTATTTTATTTGTAATGTTTAGACGTTAAATAATTTAATTTATTTATGACACAAAGATGATGCAGTAATTATCTTATTAATGAAATATTGACATAATTGATGTTATAAATACCCAAATAAATGTACTTTGAGACTTTTTATGAATTAAAATAATTTTATAGGTTAATATGACATGTTAGTATTGATTTAATTAACTTTTTTAGAACTAATAATTCTGTTATGATTTTCACAAAAATCAATTACTAAATACTATCAAAATTGACATAAAATAGTTTTTAAAACAAATATTATATTATTAATTATTATTTTATTCCTAAAAATCTAAGGTTTGGCCAAATGACATAGATAAGGTTATATATATTAATAATAAACAACTTGGGGTTCGTTTGGCTTGTTATAGTAAGTTTATTAACCTTATAGTGTAAGAACACAAAAAGACACGGTAAAAGTAAAATTATCTAACTTAAAGTTAAATCTAAATGATAAGGTTAAAATAGTAAACTAAACTTGTCCAAATTCTATTGGATTAGAGGATTTAGACCCATCCCCACCTTATCTTAGAAATAAATCAATTTGGAGCTATTTAAAACCGAATATGTCTTTATAATAAAATAATATTTTTAGTTTTTCCAAAGGCGCCCCTCTCCTCCCTTATAAAAGGGAACCTCCTCCCTCTCTTACTCACACCACTTTGAGCCTTCAATCTCGGCAAAAACCTGCCAATTTCTCCTCTCCACTTCCCTATAACCATCCTAGAGGTCCTGGTGTTCTTCAAAGACCAATTTTAGTGCCCTAAAAGGAGGTCTCAAAGAGGCACTTCAAAGAAGAGGTAATGTCCGTTACCGATTCTTTCAACTTTATTTCTTCTTCCACTTATTCTTCTTTAGTTGTTTAATTATGAAGTAATAACATTAGTATCAATAATATATAGATATGTTATTATAAGTATGAAACAACCCTATTTCACCATCTATCCATCCTACGGAAAACGAAATCACCACGTGTGCGTATGTACGGAATACCGTCTCCACACCGTGGTATAATCTATTTTCCACCACCACCCTACTTGGATGGGTATAATGGTGTAAATAATAACTATATATGATTATTATAAAGTTATATTGATTCTGAAATAGTATACATACACTCCAATACAATTCCATGATCATGGAAACGATATCATCGCTCGTGCGTACGTATGGAATACCGTCTCCACGATGTGATGCGAATCATTCTACATGATTGCATAATGATTACATAAATGAATTGAGTGAATAAATATGATATATATTACACTAATACCATTCTGGAAATGAGGTATCTATAACCTAAAAATAAGAATAAGAATTTATTCGACAAAACACGCATAAGAACAAAAAGTAATAAACACTCGAATAACAAGTAGCAATGAAATATTACTAATAATAAGATAAGAATATGACCATATACGATATCATAACAATGAGTATGACTCTGGAATAAGTCAATGACCTTATTTAAATCATTATACAGGAGGTTCGGACACTTACGAAGCAAATCAGACCTAAGGTAAGGGAAATATCACAATCTAATTTTTATCCGAGATTGTTTATACTTTGGAATTTACTAGGGTCTATTTTATCATCCAAATACATATTTCCTCAATATGTATTATTATTTCCATCCACCTAAAATTTTTTAAATCCAATTTTACCCTTCGGTGAGTTTTTAGTAAAAGATATGAAAGGAATCTTTTGTCATTTTTCGTATGAGGTACTTTTTGACTTTTTCGACAAAAGTAAGAGAAGAATGTTTTTTAACTTATACGACATGAATGTATTTTTAAAACATTATTTCAAAGAAGCTTCCATTACAATTTTTTAAGTTTATATTTAATCAAATTCTTTTAGTTTAAAATTTTAGGGCAGGTTAATAAAGGAAAAATGTTTTTGAAGTAGAAAGGATATTTTCCTCAAGAATGGAGTTCAAGTGTTTTATCAAAATTATTTTCCATATAAGATAATATAGAGTTATGTTTATATCCATATTATTACATTGATTTTATTATGTTGTGATGGAATTATTTTTATGAATTAATTTATCTTATATGAATTGTTTTATGAAGTCATGATGTTTAAGAATCCCATTTTTATTACATGGGTTATGAAATGATGTATGATTTTATGATTTTGTTGCACACATAAGAATGGTATCATTATGAGATGGGTGGGACCTATATATCACTCAAATGCATTGGGTAAAGATTTATATCTCATGAGATAGACATGACTGGAATGTATGGTTAAACCGATTCAGTGAAATAGGACTGAAATGAGGAATGAACTCGGTTCAGAAGTGGAATTTGTCCACTAAGATAGTATTGGAAATGAGTCTTGACTAATAAGAAATTATTCTCTATGATTATGTGTGTATTCCACAAAGCTTCATGTTTTAAGTTATGATTATTGTGATTACATTTCACTACCATGATTTATCCCATGTTATGAAATTATGATCTCTTTTGCAGGGTAAGATTTCCAAAATGTTATGTTCTTATGAATATGATGTGATTGATATTTCTTTTGTTCACCCTTATTGAGCATTTGTGCTCACCCTTTTGTATGTTTTCTTTCCCCAGTTCAGGAAGAAGGTTATTAAGTAAGATATACCAAAAGGGACTATAGATATGATGAAATAAATGGGAGACAATGTAGATGCTTTATGAACCAGTTGTTTATGTTTCCCAGTTTCTAAAGACACTATACGTATACGGTCCTTTCCTAGTTTTGTTATATGTTGTAATAAGTGTGCTTCAATTTTGAAGTATTAACAATGTATGTAAAGTATGGGTCGTTATAGTTGGTATCAGAGGAAAGGTATAGTCAACCTTTAGAAACTAGGATGTGAAAGCCTTAGTAAGAATCCTAAGGATAAGTCTAAGCATAGAACACAATCTTAGTGTTTTAGAAATGGACACGAATAACCTAGGATAAGACCTTAAGTGTGAAATTTTATTCTTGATTATGTGGTTTTCCTATTATAATTATTGTTTCTCACACTATTCTTCTTGGTTTTAGTCAATGGATGGAACCCGGAGGAACCGTGTTAATGCGGAATGCGACGGGCAATGCAATGATTTCCCCCCTGAGCAACCAAACGTTATGGGAGATAGAATGCAAAATCTTGTATCCATGCTCACAAAACTTTCTCAAGATATGAATCATGCAGGACTTCCAAACGAGAAAAGGAAGGAGAAAAATTCTGTTGAATCCTTCATGAGACAACGTCCACATTCATTTAGCGGGTCTACTGATCCATTAGTTACTGAACAATGGATCAGTACTACTGAAAATATATTTTCAGTTCTTCAATGTTATGAACATGATAAAGTCATCTTAGCAGTGTATCATTTGGAAGGTGATGCTGATCAATGGTGGAATATTATCAAGAATACGAGGCCAAGAGATGAAATTGAGTCCATGGAATGGGACGAGTTCAAGAACTTATTTTTCAATAAGTACTTCCCTTGTATTCTCCGAACAAATATGGAGAATGAGTTTCTTGAACTAAAGCAAAAGGATGATGAATCTGTTGGTACCTATGAAGAAAATTTTACAAGACTTGAAAGTATGCTTCTGGTATTATTATCCAACCTGAGAGTAAGATCAATCGATTATTTAGTGGCTTAAAACCAAGTCTTCAAAGGGCGTTAGCCATAAGGGACTTCAATAGCTACGAGGAAATCGTTCGATGTGCTCTCAATGTTGAGATGGAGATTGGAGTAACCCATTAGTCATATGGGTTTGATAAGAAGAGGAAAATTGAATTCAAAGGAAAATATAAAGAGAACACTGAAAAGAAGATGAGTTTTCCCTTATGCTCAAAGTGTGGAAAGAAACATGGAGGGAGTTGTCTTAAAGGGACAAGTAAATGTTTCAAATGTGGAAAGGAAGGTCATCGGGAATTTGAATTCCGCAATGATGGGAAGAAGATGTCTAGTGATGCGAACAATGAAACGGCTACACAGAGTGCACCTCCTGCACTTCAATGTTACAAGTGAAAGGAAATGGGGCATTATGCCAATCAATGCCCTAATCCAAGGGTTGTTGATGATGATCGACGTCAACAAACTCTTAAGGCTAAAGACAAAGGAAATTCATATGAAATTTCTATCAGCGATGTGGAGTACGATAACAAAGTGGTGAAAGGTACAATTACCATCCACTCTAAAGTAGCAAATGTTTTATTTGATTCTTTATCCACACACTCCTTTATTTATGAAGAATTTTCTAAGGGTATCACCGTATTACCTCAACAATTAGATGCTGAGTTAGCTGTGACAACCCCTAATGTCACAACAGTCACATCAAAAGTTTATAATTCTTCTCTGATTGAAGTTTGTGGGAAAGTGCTTCCTGCAAATCTTGTGATCCTCCCTATAGTGGAATTTGATGTGATTCTTGGCATGAATTGACTTTCTCTATATGGATCTCATATCAATTTTCAAAGAAGGGAAGTCACATTTCATATTCCAGATCAATCTTTGATCGTCTATCGATGCAAGGATGAACATAACCTTCCAGTGGAAATTTCTTCCATCTTATGGATCTTGATTCCACTAAATGAAGGTTATTTATCTCAAATGGTTGGTGAGAAACTCATGATTAAGAATATTCCCATTGTATGGGAGTTTGATGATGTCTTTCTAGAGTAATTTTCAGGTCTTCCACCAAATCGTGAAGTTGAGTTTTCAATAGAACTCGTACTGGGTTCTTTACCTATTTCAAAGACACCTTATAGAATGGACCCAATTGAGTTGCAGGAATTGAAGAAGAAACTCCAAGATAATCTTGATAAGGGGTTCATATGCCCTAGTGCGTCACCTTGGGGAGCACCTGTTCTGTTTGTTAAGAAGAAAGATGGATCAATGAGACTCTACATTGATTATCGAGAACTTAACAAGATCACTATCAAGAACAAATATCCTCTCTCACGCATTGATGACTTGTTTGACCAACTACGCAGAGCTCAATACTTTTCCAAGATTGATCTTTGTTTAGGGTATCATCAATTAAGGGTCAAAAGGGAGGATATACCTAAGATAGCTTTCCATACAAGGGATGGACACTATGAATTATAGTGATGCCGTTTGGTCTTACTAATGCTCGTGCTATCTTCATGGATCTAATGAATAGAGTCTTTAGAGACTATCTTGATCAGTTTGTGGTAGTCTTTATAGATGATATTCTTGTATATTCAAAGAGCAAGGAAGAACATGAAGATCACTTGAGAATTATATTGAGACCCTGAGAAAGGAGAAGCTTTATGCCAAATTTACCAAGTGTGAATTTTGGCTTCAAAAAGTTTCATTTTTGGGTCACATAATCTCAAAAGAGGGGATATCTATGGATCCAGCAAAAACATAGGTTATCGAAAGGTGGTTGAGACCAACAACAGTAACTGAGATCCAAAGTTTTCTTGGTTTGGATGGATATTATCGACGTTTTGTGAAATATTTTTCACAATTATCTAATCCACTCACCAGGTTGACTTGGAAAGGAGTTAAGTTTGTTTGGACGGAAGAATGTGAAGAGAATTTCAAGGAGTTGAAAAGAAGGTTATCCAGTGCACCTGTGCTCACATTGCCCTGTAGTGGAGAAAGGTTTGTGATCTACAGTAATGTATCCAAGAAGGTATTGGGCTGTGTTATTATGAAAAATGATATGGTGATATCTTATGCCTCACGACAGTTGAAAATCCATGAGAAAAATTACCCAACTCCTGATTTGGAGTTAGCTGCGGTAATCTTTGCATTAAAGATTTGGAGGCATTATCTTTATGGATAAAGGTGTGACATTTATACTGATCATAAAAGTTTAAAGTGTATTTTCACACAAAAGGAGCTGAATATGCACCAAATAATATGGTTGGAGCTGATTATGGATTACGGCTGCTCAATTCATTACCACCCTAGGAAAGCAAATAAGGTGGAAGATGCATTAAGTCGACAAGACCATGCCAGTTTATCCATGATGAGGATCACAAAAGAGCCAATATTTATGGATTTACAAAGGATGGATCTTGGAATTATAATGAAAGGGGAAAAATCGTATCTTTATCAAATGAATGTTCAACTATCTATACATGTTAAGATTAAAGAGGCAAAGAAAGAATATGTAGAGTTACAAAAGAAGGAAAGAAATGTTCCTGAATTCAACCATGATTGTGATGGGATAATAAAGTTCAGGAATCGGGTTTGTGTTCCTCCCAACCCTGAATTAAAGAAGGAGCTGCTGGATGAGGCTCATAGTTCTTCTTTCTCTATTCATCCTGGAAGCACGAAGATGTATAGGGACCTGAAAGAGTACTTATGGTGGGATGGAATGAAAAGAGATTTTTCTAAATATGTTTCTCGATTCTTAGTTTGTCAGCAAGTTAAAGATGAGAGACATAAGTCTAAGGAGATGTTACAACCATTACCCATACCCAAATGGAAATGGGAAAACATCACTATGGACTTTGTCACAGGACTTCTTAAAACATCCAAAGGCAATAATGCTATCTGGGTCATAGTTGATCGTCTTACAAAGTCTAAACACTTCATTGCTATTAGAGAGGATTTCTCTCTGGATCAGCTTGCCAGGATATATGTAAATGAAGTGGTAAGATTGCGTGGAGTACCACTTTATATTATATCTGATCGGGATCCGAGGTTTACCTCAAAGTTCTGGCAAAGTCTTCAGTATACTCTGGATACAGAGTTGAGTTTCAGCACTGCTTATCATCCTCAGACAGATGGTCAGTCTGAGAGAACAATTCAAACTCTAGAAGATATGTTGAGAGCTTTCTCTATGGATTTCAAAGGTGGTTGGGATCAACACCTACCTTTGGTGGAATTTTCTTATAATAATATCTTTCACTCTAGTATTCAGATGGCTCCTTATGAAGCTCTCTATGGAAAGAAATGCAGAACTCCAACTTGCTGGGATGAAGTTGGGGAAAGAAAGATATTAGGACCTGATCTTTTTGATGATATGGAAGAAAAGGTTAGATCTATTCAACAACACATAAGAGCAGCTCAGAGTCTACAAAAAAGTTATACCGACAACCGAAGAAAAGACCTAGAGTTTGAAGTGGGTGATAAAGTGTTCTTACAAATATCTCCCTCGAAGAGGGTCATAATATTTGGAAAGAAGGGAAAGCTGAGCCCTAGGTATATCGGTCCTTTCGAAATACTGGATCGTGTTGGGAAGGTAGCTTACCAATTGGCACTTCCACCGAATCTCTCTCAAATTCACAATGTGTTTCATGTATCTCTCCTGAGAAAGTATATACCTGATCCTTCACATGTACTCAGCTCAGAAGTTGTACCGCTGGAATAAGATCTTTCTTATGAAGAACAGCCGATAGAGATTCTCAATCGTAGTGAAAAAGTCCTACGGAACAAGAACACTCTCTTGGTGAAAGTTTTATGGAGGAACCACCAATTAGAAGAATCTACATGGGAGCTTGAGGATTTGACGAGGGAGAGGTATCCTCATCTGTTAGTTACAAGTGACGAATTTCGAGGGTGAAATTAATTTTAAGGGGGGTAGAATGTAATACCTGAGACTTTTATAAGAAATATTTTGTTTTTATACAAATCATCAAAGGAACCTTTCACTATACACAACACTAGCTTGGCTTGCTTTACATGCAATTGCAACCTTCCTTGATATCTTGCGTTGTACGCAATACCGAGTTTCACTAAACAACGATATGCTATTAAAATATTATTAAAACTAGCCGTTAGGAATAGTAATAAACACTTTTTGAAATTTTGTAAATTTTATTTTTCAAAATGGACTTCTTTTTTGGATTCATAATATCGAAATTAGCCTAGGGTGAAATTTTGGTATTTTTCTGGAAACTTTCAATTTTTGATGAATAGTGAAAACACTGGGTTACTATTTAAAAACTGACTTTTTATAATTATTTATTTTATTTAAATTAATTTTGGTCAAAATTTATACATAATACCAATATAAGTTCAATGTAATTCATTGGAGTAATTTTATAATAATTTTAGATATAGAAAAATTTTATTGAACTTTTCACCGTCTTTTACCCACCTTTTAGGAGAATTTGCAAATTTACATAAAACTTAATTTTACCGCTTCTATTAGTGGAATTTCGAAAATCCGAGAGACACGGTTAATATCAAGGAATAAAATGTGGTTCAATGAGATGAAAATAATTTTTTGTGAATAGTAACTTTTTACTTTTTTTTACCACGATTAAAAGTAAATAGGGTAACTAAGGGTAAAAATGATATTATTATTACCCTAAAACATATCCTAATTCTATTTTATAAGTGTAATTCGAGCAAAAACAACCTTAGGAATAAAATATAACCATTTAGGCCCACTTGAATTAGATTAGGACATTTATTATTAATTTATTTAAAGAAGGGTTAAAATAGTTAAAATCAAAGTTTAATAAGTAAATAATTTTTAATATAGGGTTATACATAAGATAAATTCGATTATAAATATTCATTAGAAATATAAAAGGATTTCCTACATAATGGTATTTTATTTTTAATTTTTATACATTAAAGGATTTAATTTATTTATGACACAAAGATGATGTAGTAATTATCTTATTAATGAAATATTGACATAATTGATGTTATAAATACCCAAATAAATGTAATTTGAGACTTTTTATGAATTACACTAATTTTATAGGTTAATATGACATGTTAGTATTGATTTAATTAACTTTTTTAGAACTAATAATTCTGTTATTATTTTCAC
Source organism: Viscum album (assembly GCA_963277665.1). Taxonomy (NCBI): domain Eukaryota; kingdom Viridiplantae; phylum Streptophyta; class Magnoliopsida; order Santalales; family Viscaceae; genus Viscum; species Viscum album. Next base: position 1,577,038,502 of record OY728152.1, on the reverse strand, counting down.
AAAAATCAATTACTAAATAGTGTAAAAATTGAAATAAAATAGTTTTTAAAACAAATATCATATTATTAATTGTTATTTTATTCCTAAAAATCTAAGGTTTGGAAAAATTACTTAGATAAGGTTATATATATTAATAATAAACAACTTTAGGTTAGTTTGTCTTGTTATAGTATGTTTAGTAACCTTATAGTGTAAGAACACAAAAAGACACGGTAAAAGTATAATGATCTAACTTAAAGTTAAATCTAAATGATAAGGTTACAATAGTAAATTAAACTTGTCAAAATTATATTGGATGAGAGGATTTCGACCCATACCCACCTTATCTTCAAAATAAATCAATTTTGAGCTATTTAAAACCGAATATGAATTTATAATAAAATAATATTTTTAGTTTTTCCAAAGGTGCCCCTCTCCTCCCTTATAAAAGGGAACCTCCTCCCTCTCTTCCTCACACCACTTTGAGCCTTCAAGATTGGCCAAAACCTGCCATTTTTTCCTCTCCACTTCCCTAGAAACATCCTAGAGGTCCTTTTCTTCTTCAAAGACCAATTTTAGTGCCCTAAAAGGAGGTCTCAAAGAGGAACTTCAAAGAAGAGGTAATGTCCGTTACCGATTCTTTCAACTTTATTTCTTCTTCCACTTATTCTTCTTTAGTTGTTTCATTATGAAGTAATAACATCAGTATCACTCATATAAGGATATGTTATTATAAGTATGAAACAACCCTATTTCACCATCTATCCATCCTACGGAAAACGAAATCACCGCGCGTGCGTACGTACGGAATACTGCCTCCATGCCGTGGTGTAATCTATTTTCCACCACCACCTTACTTGGATGAGTATAATGGTGTAAATAATAACTATATATGATTATTGTAAAGTGATATTGATTCTTAAATAGTATACATACACTCCAATACAATTCCATGATCATGGGAACGATATCATCGCTCGTGCGTACGTACGGAATACCGTCTCCACGATGTGATGCGACTCGTTCTACATGATTGCATAATGATTACATAAATGAATTTAGTGAATAAATATGATATATAGTACACTAACACCATTATGGAAATGAGGTATATATAAACTAAAAAGAAGATTAAGAATTTATTTGACAAAACACGCATAAGAACAAAAAGTAATAAACACCCGAATAACAAGTAGCAATGAAATATTACTAATAATAAGCTAAGAATATGACCATATATGATATCATAACAATGAGTATGATTCCGGAATAAGTCAATGACATTATTTAAATCATTATACAGGAGGTTCGGACACTTACGAAGCAAATCAGACCTAAGGTAAGGGAAATATCACAATATCATTTTTATCCGAGATTGTTTATACTTTGGAAGTTACTGGGGTGTATTTTATCATACACATCCATGTTTCCTCAATATGTAATATTATTTCCATACACCTACAATTTTTTAAATCCAATTTTACCCTTCAGTGAGTTTTTAGTAAAAGATATGAAAGGAATCTTTTGTCATTTTTCGTACAAGGTACTTTTTGACTTTTCCGACAAAAGTAAGAGAAGAATGTTTTTTTAACTTATACGACATGAATGTATTTTTAAAACATTATTTACAAGAAGCTTCCTTTAAAATTTTTCAATTTTATTTTTAATCAACTTCTTTTAGTTTAAAATTTTAGGACATGTTAAGAATGGAAAAATGTTTTTGAAGTAGAAAGGATATTTTCCTCAACAATGGAGTTCAAGTGTTTTATCAGAATTATTTTCCATCTAAGATAATATAGTGTTCTGTTTCTATACCTATTATTACATTGATTTGATTATGTTGTTATGGAATTATTTTTATGAATTCATTTATCTTATATGAATTGTTTTATGAAGTCACGATGTTTAAGAATCCCATTCTTATTATATGGGTTATGCAATGAAGTATGATTTTATGATTTTGTGGCACACATAAGAATGGTATAATTATGAGATGGGTGGGACCTATATCTCCCTCAAATGCATTGGGTAAAGATTTATATCTCATGAGATAGGCATGGCTGGAACGACAGGTTAAACTAGTTCAGTGAAATAGGACTGAAACAAGGAATGAACTCGGTTCAGAAATGGACTTTGTCCACTAAGATAGTCTTGGAAATGAGTCTTGACTAATAAGAAATGATTCTATATGATTATGTGTGTATTACACAAAGATTCATGTTTTAAGTTATGATTATTTTGATTGCATTTCACTACCATGATTTATCCCATGTTATGAAATTATGATCTCTTTTATAGGGTAAGATTTCCAAAAATGTTATGTTCTTATGAATATGATGTGATTGATATTTCTTTTGTTCACCCTTACTGAGCATTTGAGCTCACCCTTTTGTTTGTTTTCTTTTCCCAGGTCAGGAAGAAGGTTATTAAGTAAGATATGCCAAAAGGGACTATAGATATGATGAAATAAATGGGAGACAATGTAGATTCTTTATGAACCAGTTGTTTATGTTTCCCAGTTTCTAAAGACACTATACCTATACGGTCGTTTCTTGGTTTTGTTATATGTTGTAATAAGTGTGCTTCAATTTTGAAGTATTAACAATGTATGTAAAGTATGGGTCATTATAATGATCCAATTTTAAATTTATCTGAAATATTCCATAATTTGAAAGTATTTTTTTAAAATATAAAATAATATCTGCCTATTGGAAAAATATATTTATAAATTCTATACAATAATGGAATATAAGTTTAAATATTAATGGTAAATTATAAAAAGTTAGGAATGTAAGTAATTTACAAAAGAAAATATATTTAGAATATTCCCTCATTTTTCATTTTCATATGAATTAAATTAGATAAAAATTGGAATTGAATATTATTGACCAGAATACAAATAAAGTACAATAAGAATAAGAGAAACTCCTTCAAGATCAAAGGAATGTGAAGTGATCAAAGATAAATAACATGTGGCAATCAATCAGCCAAGCTATCACCCAATGATTCATTAGCATTGTTTATATTGAAGGATCACGTGTGGATCACCACTAGAGGGGATCGACATTGGATCCTCAACATGTAATTACACTACATAGATCAAGTTAGAATGATGAAAATCATCAATGAAGAAAGATATAAATATTAAAAAAACCTTATTTGAGAATTTATTTAAACCAAATAAAAATTATTTTTTATAATTGATATGATCAATGTTAAGATCATATTAAATATGTGATATTTAAATTATGTAAATTGCATACATAATAGAATTGAAATATAAAATATTTATATTTCATTTAATATCATATATTTAAGGTAAAATTCCATATAATTATTATGTGTGGAAGATTTCATACTGATAATGAATATAATATTTTTATGTTCATATAATTATGGAATTTTGTAATGCATAAATAAATTATAAAATGTTTATAATTAGTTTTATTCATGAATTTTACATAAATACCCCATATACTATTAAATAAATGGATTCCTCATTTTTCTAGTTTATTATTTATTTAATTCATAAATAAAAAATGTTTATATTATGAATATATGTAAACTTATGTTTAAAAAAGTAATCTACTTCTAAAATGATGAAACATGCATCTAAGGAGTTTCATTATAGTTATATATGACATAAGATTCTAAAAATAATAATTAGAACACACAAAATTGAACATGTATCAATATAAAATATGATTCTAAACAAAATAATTAAAAGCATGGATACATTAAAAGGGAATTTATGAGATAACATGAGGAGTTTAATCAAGATGGTAATGGGAGATTTTAGTAAACGTAATTGAAAAAGGAGAGTTAGGGCATCCGCAATAATGAATGACCAAAAACGAGGTGTATGAGGATTACTTGAGAGTTATGAGATTATGATATCAAATTTGAAGAAAAAAATGAGGATTTATGAAGATGGAAAACTAATATTGGAGGCCACTGGATCAAAGAAATGTGGTTTGGGCTTCCTCATGCTAGAGAACCGAGTTTACTTTCGCCCGATCGAAAGAAACTGAAATGATTTAAAAAGGTAATTCATAAAATTTTAAATGATTTATCACATAAGATCTATAATATATGATGTTATAAATAAATTTTAATTGATTTATCATGTTAGTAATATTGAAACCAGCATGAAAAATTGATTTAACACATCGCTTATAAAATTACAGATGTTATAAGGAAATAATATTTTCTTTATAACATCAGTTATCATATATAACCGAGGTAAAAAATCACTTTATCTTGTGGATTATTATATAAATGATATGATAAATATGGATAATTCACTTTTAACACTATTAATCCTATAACTGACGTGATAAATCAATATAAATAGATTTTTCATATTGGTTATAAATAACCGACGTGAAAAGATAGACTATATAAATACATTTTATACTAGTGTCACATGTATTAACTCCATTACATTATTCTTTTATTATTCCATTACAAGCCTTTATAGATGAGCCCTTTATTATATACATCACTAGGTTATCTTGTTTAGTATTAGAAGATCAATGGATTTTAAGGGTTATATAGTTTTAAATAATGTTGTTGTATCCTTATTTCAAGTTATTATTCCATGAATCTAATATCCTAAAGACACTAGGCCTCTATATATTCTCGGATTATATTATTTATATATTTATGTAATAAATCATGAATTAATGTTTAAAAAAATATGGGTTGTATTATTTTACCCTCCACTGGTGATAACTCTTCTCGTATCCCAATGCCAATAATGTCCAACCCAGCCTTACTTCTATACTTAGTTTTTTCAAGTGAATTTAGTAACATGACAATGCAATTATAACATAAATTTTCTCTATATGCATGAAATCAAGAAAATTTATTACATACAAACAATTATTGTATAGTAATTCCAAAAAAAAATTATATCCTTTTCCAATCAGTATTCATAAGGTTTTTCTAAGAAGGCTTACAAAAATTGATAACCAAATCCTTTACTTTCTCAAATATTTGATCACCTATTAACAAAGATAGTTTTGTACCTTATTATAAATTACTATCTAATGATATTGTCCACATGTTGTTTATGTCATTAAGGTATAAATTTGAGATATCCTAGAAACATAGTCTTTTTGGGAATGTTTCAACCAAACTGAGTGTGTACCTTGTTCACAAATGGGACACCCTTGAGTTCCTTTGAGGCTATATCTTGAAAAATTTATATAAGAGGTAAATCATTTATCATTATGTAAAATATGAATCTCAACACTAGATATTTATTTATATATACATCTTGAAACACGACACCTTAATCCACTATTAATTTTAGATCTTTTATCAGTGGACCCAAATAAAAATCAATATCATTACACAGTTGTTTTGGCCTTAGTATAGTAGATAAAAAGATGTATTTTTCACTTCATGCATAACCACGGTGGAAATTTATAATTTAAAAACATAAATGATCATTTACTACGAGTGTTAATTTTTACACCAAAAGGATTTACTCCATATGTATATAGTGCAAGGTGAAATATTATCAACTCATTTCCAAATTTAGGATACTTGTGATAAATTTTATTACACTAAGGAGAGTTTATTGGGTGGCTAGGTTTACTATCTTTATTTCATGTATATGTGTACCACATAAATTACCTTGCAATCATCTCACATTCATATAGGTAACTAAACCTTAAAATGATTTAAAAGTACAATAATATTTCTATGGACATTATTAATATTTATTGAATCGATAAATAACACACTTCAGGGATTTTTTAAGTGATTCATGGTCCTTGAGAAATAAAATATAGTCATTTAGAGTGGAATTTATTTTTTTAGATATCACACCCATTGAACATGGAATTAATTTAGCATCATATGTTCTAAAAGGAAGCTCATTATCTTCAAAAAGTATATCATTCAATAGATTAAGTAGTTTAGTAATACTGGTGTCACTCTATCCATTTCTATATTTTACATTATATAGATTCTGTATGGTTGATAATGTTGTATATTTACTATTATCATCATGAAGTGACATCATTTCAAAAATATTTAACTTCTAAAACAACTTTGGATAAACTAGAATTTCATCTTAAACTGTCGTGTTCATTTCCTCAATATGATATTCATTATCATTTACACATTTAATAATATACTCAATTCGATATTTATCATCGTTCGCACTTGTAATCATGTAGTATGATCCATAAAAAGCTATATTATCCCAATCACTGGCTCTATTCCATTCATCCCCACATTTAGACTAATATTTATAACTTTTATTTATTATATGAAAGATAATGCTCCCCTATTAATCCTCTAGAATAATTATTATTGAATAAAAACAATTTAAACAAGGAAAAAAAATTTAAGAATGGACATATGCAGGATATATAAAAGATTTAATGAACTCATTGACCCCATACTCATAATCTTTTATCATATAATTGGTATCCATCCATTTTTTATTCATATTTAAATAACTAAATAAATACACTAGGTATGATCTTTGAATCCAAAATGTATATTCTTTATTTATAAACACATATATTCTTTATATTTGATATAAATTTTCATTTAATAAATAACTTGTTAGATCATATAAAGATCAATAATAATATGAATTTAATGTATTGTAACACTTATTTTTTTTATTACAACAAGTCACATATCATAAATCATTTTTAATGGATTCCTTAAGGGGATAATAATTTAAACATTTAAAATAGAGATTACCATCTCTAGTTAGTTCACTTTGTCAAAGGTATTCAAGGTCATTGAAAGTTGTTGGGGGTCACCTTGATGAAAAAATACATATAAAAATTTTGACAACTTCCAATATATATCTCATATGGTGTATTTTGATTTTTCATAGATAGACAATGGTCAAATATGAATGCCATCATTTCTAGACAATAATCCCAAATTAATATAAAAATCTCAATCACAAATCATCATTGGTTGAACCATTTTTAATAATGTTTTTTTCTTTTAATACACAATTATATTACGATATCTACAAATTAGTGTGTTATGGTATAATACTAAACCCCCTAAAATAGTTGGTAAACTCTTCACTCAGGTATTCACTCCCACAATTTATTTAAATCAATTTAATAACACTACAAAGAATATATTTTTTACATCGTTATTGGATACTTTGAAACATTTAAAAGAATAAATACTTTTATTTCATTAGAAATACATATTTATATATACTAGCATCATCTATAAAGGTAACAAAGTACCATAAACCACTACTAGTATGTGTACTTGTTGATCCACACCCATATGTATGTTTGAGGGACAATAACTCATTGTGCCTGTTTTACATTTCTAAATGGAATTTTAGTCATTTTTCCCAATTAAAAAGATTCAAACATATCAAATTATTTATAAAAAAATAATTATGAAAATTCATATTTATGGGGCCAATGGAAATGCTTTCATTTTTATATTCGAAGTGGTAATGATAAAGGTTATATTTAATTGTTAAAATTGACTATCTTATTTCATACATTATAGGAATATTTTAATGTCTTGGATATATAAAACCTTTAAATCACGTATACAACTAAAAAATCATTCATTTATATAAATTGACACTAATTTATTAATCCTTAAAAAACACTTTATTTTAATAAAAAATAAACAAACAAAAAAATTCATTATGGTAAGAACTTAGTATCAATTTTATAATATTAAAATCAATCCACTAAGAAAATTTAGATGGTAGGTTCCTATGGTTAAAACAACACTTACTCTATTTTCCACATGATGATGATCTTTCACTTTAATCAATTCTATTTTTCTTCTCAAATAGTGAACATCAAGAAAAATGAATGATACACAATTAACATACAAGATCCTTGAAATATAATCAAAATGGATAATATCCCCAACATATATTGTAACGCCCCGACCCCAGCTACCCAGAGTCGGTGCATTACTTCGTAACATTGACATGATCACAAAAGATCAAGTCTCGAAAGACCGATTAGTTTAGTAGCCTTGGAAACACTAGATACATTCATAAGTCTTACATTACATCATAAAGTGAAAAACTAATAACAAAGTCTTCATAGTCCACACTCATATCCTCTTCTGACTATCCCTGCAGGTCATTCCTAAAATACTTCTTCACATCCTGGAAAATATTAAAACATTGAAAGGGGTGAGCTCAGATGCTCAGTAAGGATAAAAATATTGCGGAAGCTTTCATAAATAAACATAAACATTTAAGGCAATGTATAACTAAAACAAAATCCTTTTAAACTTGAACATCAACATAATATGGCAAAAGTAAAATGAGATAATTCCATTTACTTCTTCACATGGATATTCTACTGGTCGAATAATCACATGCAATATCCATAACCACTTTCATAATGATGGAATGCATAATGCCAGACTATCATAACCATGTAGTCAAGGCCTCGTGCCAAGACCACAAATAAGATTTTGTCAAGGCCTCGTGCCAAGACACTAGTTTGTCTCATGAGACCTACCAATGCATCGAGGAGCTATAGCGGGCTCCACCCGTCACTTATTAAGTCCAATTCATTCCTCATATGAATAGGTTTAAACATATCATAAACCATAACATAATCGTATCACGTAAAACATGCATAAAGGAAACATAAAATTTCCACATTTCAATCAAAAGATTTCAATACAACACATTGATATAATAAAAACGCTTTCAAAACCATTTTCAATACCAAAATAAAAGAAAGTTAAAACTTTGTATTTATTTTTCATTAAAAAAAAGTTACGGCTTGTAGAGGAAGTCGAAACTCAAATAATAGTCATGGAAGCGGAGAAGTCGTTGTCGCCGCATACGTACGGCACAAAAACATTCCTTTTTGTCGTTTAGTAAAATGCTTCGTATAAAAAAGATTCCTTTTGAATAAACGTAAAATTCAAAGGGGTTTATACACCGTATAAAAGAAAGTTGTGTATAAAACCAAATATGCCTCAATGAAAGGAGATTGAGACGAAGTCCTTAGAAAGATCATTTTTAAAATAAAATAGATATATTATGTGTATTCACTATAATTACACATAAAGAAAGTACAAATACAATATAGGACATAATAATATCATGACGTAATTTGAAAGTAAGAGATTAATCCAAAGAATGGAAATTGGGTTAAGAAGTTCCCTTACCTCGTGTCCGACTTGACTCAACCGTTATTTAACCTCCTGAATAATAAAATAGAGTTAATATCTACCTTATTAAGAACCATTTTCAATTTCATTATCCTTTTTATATCACTTATTACAATGTTATGAATATTATGTAATTATTTAAGTTAATAACGGTCGTTTTGTCGATCTTTGGTACTTGAGTCAACAATAAACTTCTTAAAATTACTAGTTGTTAATGTGATGAAATATCTATTATATCCAGAATTATAATCATGATTTATATATCATATATATCATATATATCCAGTATATACATTCATTCATAATATTATGTAACATTTAGAGGTAAGAAATGAAATGCACCATTCATGGAGACGGTAAGCCGTACGTACGCATGAACGCTACTTTCATTTCTATTTCATATTTAATGGAATGAAATAATAATTATATAAATGTAAAATATAATTCCAGTATAATATATAATATAATATCATTTACTCCATCCTTTATACATCCCACATATGGTATTAACGATTCAAATCACTTTGAGTGGGCGGTAGTCCGCACTTCCTAAAATGAAAATATCGCATTTACCCATAATGGAAACCATAAAGGTATGCCATAAATGAAAAATAAAAAATCATAAGTAAAACAAAAACATAATATATATCATATATAAAAATAGTGTCATCATAATGGCCACCATTAGAGGTGTTATATGAGTGTTGAACAATCATCGTTTCGTGAGGAAAAATTCGCCATCCACAGAAACAATATGTTCTTTAACCATTAGATGTAGGTGTGTGTAAGTGTAAACCAAATCCTTATCATAAAAACATCATAGTATATTGTAGATACTGGTGTTGTTACAAAATAAAGGAATAAAAAGAGTTTAAGGGGTTGGAGAAGCTAAATAAAACAAAACAACATTAGAGAAGACATTACCTAAAAATCAGGTAACTCTTTTTGATTTGAGACAAAGGCTTCCTTGGGAAGAATTCTGCCCAAAGTGAGGCTTCTAGGAGTAAGTGAGGGATGTTGGGAGAGTATTTGGGCAGAGTTTGGCTGATCCAAATGGCTTGAAGGTGTGAATAAGGTGGGAGTGGTGGGGGCCTTTTATAAGTGGAGAGGAGGGGCACTTTTGGAAAGTAATGAAATGTTATTCTATTATACAATGATTTTCGGATTCTAAAGGTCCCACAATTGTATAATTCGAGGCTAAGGTGATAAGGGTTCGAAATCTCCTCATCCAATAGGTTTTGGACATGTGTAGGTCTTAGATATTACATTATCTTTCCATTTTATTTAAATCGTTAAATAATGAGGTCATCACTGCATCATCATGATGTCATAAATAATTTAATTTATTTAATGTCTAAAAATTATAAAAAAAATACTATGATGTAGGGAATCTTTTTATATTTCAAATGACTATTTATAGTAAAAAATATGACTTGTATAACCCCATGTAAAAATTGTTTTAGTAAAACATTTCATGTTTGTGTCATTTTTACTTTAACATTAAAAAAAGGTATTTATGTCATTTTCCAACTAAAGTGGCTCCATGGGGTCCCCAAGTTGACCCATGGATTGTCTTGGTAGGCCATGGAACATCCAATGAGGGTAGGACATGTTTCAAGCTCATCTCATATTATTAAAACATTATTTTTACCTTAAACTACACTAATTACCTCTAATCACGATTAAGAACTTAAAAGTTACTATTCACCAAAAATTATTTTAATCTCATTGAACCACATTTTACTACTTAATGACAACCATATATGTCGGATTTTTGAAAATCAAATCACAGAAGTGGTAATATTTCATTTAAACGAAAAAATCAGTTATTTAACTACCACTTAGTGGTTTCACTATTCATCAAAAATTGAAGTTTTTCAGAACAATGCCAAAATTTCACCCTAAGCTATAATTGATATTCTGAATTCAAAAATTATGTCTATTTTACAAAATTCCAAACATATAAGTTTCATTAATTAATTTTATAATTAATTCCCACTGTCACAACAAATAGCGTGTTTTTAAGAAACAATTTATATCAAAAGATTGACAATTGTTTATGTCCAATTTCAATGTTAAATTAATTCTAATGACCACCATTGGATAAAATGGTAAAAATATATTATAATTATACTTTAAAACTAATAAATATTATAATTTATCCCAATAAATTATTTTTATTAAAAAAGTTGTTTTAAGTATTTTTCACTATTCATAAAAAATTGGAAGTTCTCAGAAAGTTACAAAAAATTTAACTTAGGATAATTTCGATATTACGAATACAAAAATGAAGTCCATTTTGAAATATAAAATTTCTTTAATTTTAAAAAGTGGGTATTACTATTCATAACTGCTACTTTGATTAGTCGCGGTGTGTTAGAACTCGAAGTTTCTTACAATGCAAGCTATTGCATTATTAAATGAGAAGTGTATCGTGGAAGCTCGGGGTGTTACATTCTCCCCTCCTTCAATAAATTGCGTCCTCGCAATTTGAAATTTTTCTTGGAAAATAAAAGGTTGAAAATATAAAATACCTTTGTAGAAAACCCACATTGGAAATAAGGTTAATAAAAATATAACTTTAAAAGAAAGAAAGATAAGTACAAAGGTCACCCGAGATAGCCCACTCTAGGATTCTATGAAAATATGGATATGGAGGAGAAACAAACCATCAAGGTCTGATGGAGAGTTATAGAAAACAAGATTAGGAGAAAGTTAACAATAAGAAAATCACAAACTTGTGATTGGTTAAACAGTCATTGAATCCCCAGTTGGAAAAGTTAACTGGCAACGTTTTTGTTTTAAGTTACCTTTTATAAAGTTAAAGAATTTATTTAGGAGATTTACTAAGAACGTAAGGGAATATACATACTTGTCATATAGACTTTCATTCTTTAATATATTTTTACCAAAAACCCATCTTTCACTCTAAAAGGTAATAGAACTCAAAAATATTCTATTTATCCTAATTGTATAAGGTTCTAAATATTAACACATACCGTTTAGATTAGAAAAACTATTTTTTAATAACCAGGGACTTCCTGTAGGCTAGTGGTAGGAAATAAAGGCCTGTCGCACTATGGTTGTGGGTTCGATTCCTGCACCTTTGTCCGACGCGATGGGTTATGCCCCACCCTGCAGGTTGTCCTTTTCCTAAAACTATAATATTATATTATTCAAAAAATAATCTTCAGAAAATTTTTAACCTTAAACAATACTATCCAAAGATCAACTTAATCCATTCCAACCTTTATAGTTATCCAAAATACCTCCGTCCAAACATTCTCTAAAAGGTCTCTAAATTCCAAAATCAATTGTAACCTCAGATTCCCCAAACAAAGTAAAGTTTTTCTTATTATCACATACTAAAAATATGATTACCTTCATCATATTAAATATTTAATGAAAACAACATGTACTGCAGTACAATCCTTATATATATATCACATTATTCTAATAACCAGAATATAATCCATGAGTCCAAAAGCGCCAATACATTAGTTATTCTGCTTCAACTGTAGTAACAATATAAGATTGTCCTTGATCCCTTGGCCTTTTCTGAGGTAAGTTTCCCTGATGCTTAGGACATTCATTTGCATAATGCCCCATTTCCCTACAATTGTAGCATTCAACATTGATAGCCTCTTTCTTTCCTTTGCAATCACGCGCCTGGTGACCTTTTTCCCCACATTTATAACAAACTCCCATTCCTTTTAGGAAAGTACCAGGGTGATTATTCCCACAATTATCACATAATGGAAAATCCGTCTTTCCATTTTTCCATTTATCTGTCTCTTGTTCCAGCGTTCTCTTCTTCTCTTTCCTTACTTTGTTGTCATAAGACTTAGAGAATTCCTTTTCTATCTTGATAGAACACGAGACAATATCTTCGTATGACGAGAAGGTTTGTGAGACTAATGCTCGACGGAGAAATGGTTTTAACCCATCAAAGAAACGATCAATCTTACTTCTTGGGTTACGTATATAATCTGCATCATGCCTTTCTAACCTTGTAAAGTTGGCCTCATACTTTGCGACATTCTCATCCTCCTTTTGTCTCAGACTCAAAAATTGTCTTTCCATATCTGCTCGATGGTCACGAGGATAGTATTTTTCTAGGAAAAGCTCTTTGAACTCCCTCCATTCCATATTCGATACGTCATCATCTTCCTTTGTGTTTTGAATCAGCGACCACCACTGATCGGCATCTCCAGTGAGGCGGTAAACTGCCATGACAACCTTCTCCCTTTCGCTACTCCCCAAGGCATGGAATATTTTCTCTAAGGAGTTTATCCATTTCTCAGCTACTAATGGACTTGTACCCCCATTAAATGTTGGCGGTTGTTGCCTCATGAAGCGGTCTAACATTGATCCTCCATGTTGTGGATCAGGGTGATCAATACGAGTAAGTTTATTATTCATAACCTGAGTGAGTTGTCCCAGTATGGTAATAAGTTGATCAGCACCAGTTGTATCTCTAGATCCACAATAATTATCTTGAGAAGGAGGGCAATCCCTACACAGAGTGCATGCATTGATACAGTTTCCATTCCTTCCACTAGGTTCCATTTCTATACAATGGCATAAACTAGATTAGTTTATGAATCAAAATACATAATTCCATACTTGTAAGATACTTAACATAAATTGAACTATTTATGGATATAATCTACAAAAAATTTTTCTTTGAGGAAGTATATACTCATAACCCTTCATAGTGGTTTATAAAGAAAATGAGAATTATCAAAAGCATATCCCCCGGGAGTGTCGTAACCAAGAGTGCAGCAAGGCCCGTTGTCGTGCACCAGTTCCCGTTCGAGTCTAGCTCAAAGCGGTGTTTTCTGGTTTTACCCCTAGGTACATCTGTGCCGGAGCCGGCTCTACCTGCTCATATCCAGACAGGGATGTATTGCTCGGAAAACTCACAACATCTCTACAATAACAAAATTCTAGGAAGTTCATCTATACTAATCCTCAAAGTCTATCTTCGGGCTATGTGCTCTAATCAGAGTTTATCTAAATCTAGATTCCAAGGTTAGTACTAAACTGCCTCTGATACCAACTGTAACACCCCGACCCCAGCTACCCAGAGTCGGTGCATTACTTCGTAACATTGGCATGATCACAAAAGATCAAGTCTCGAAAGACTGATTAGTTTAGTAGCCTTGGAAACACTAGATACATTCATAAGTCTTACATTACATCATAAAGTGAAAAACTAATAACAAAGTCTTCATTGTCCACACTCATATCCTCTTCTGACTATCCCTGCAGGTCATTCCTAAAATACTTCTTCACATCCTAGAAAATATTAAAACATTGAAAGGGGTGAGCTCAGATGCTCAGTAAGGATAACAATATTGCGGAAGCTTTCATAAATAAACATAAACATTTAAGGCAATGTATAACTAAAACAAAAGCCTTTTAAACTTGAACATCAACATAATATGGCAAAAGTAAAATGAGATAATGCCATTTACTTCTTCACATGGATATTCTACTGGTCGAATAATCACATGCAATATCAATAACCACTTTCATAATGATGGAATGCATAATTCCAGACTATCATAACCACGTAGTCAAGGCCTCGTGCCAAGACCACAGATAAGATTTTGTCAAGGCCTCGTTCCAAGACACTAGTTTGTCTCATGAGACCTACCGATGCATTGAGGAGCTATAGCAGGCTCCACCCGTCACTTATTAAGTCCAATGCATTCCTCATATGAATAGGTTTAAACATATCATAAACCATAACATAATCGTATCACATAAAACATGCATAAAGGAAACATAAAATTTCCACATTTCAATCACAAGATTTCAATACAACACATTGATATAATAAAAATTCTTTCAAAACCATTTTCAATACCAAAATAAAAGAAAGTTAAAACTTTGTATTTATTTTTCATTAAAAAAAAAGTTACGGCTTGTAGAGGAAGCCGAAACTCAAATAATAGTCATGGAGGCGGAGAAGTCATTGTCGCCACATACGTACGGAAAGAAAACATTCCTTTTTGTCATTTAGTAAAACGCTTTGTATAAAAAAGATTCCTTTTGAATAAACGTAAAAGTCAAAGGGGTTTATACACCGTATAAAAGAAAGTTGTGTATAAAACCAAATATGCCTCAATGAAAGGAGATTGAGATGAAGTCCTTACAAAGATCATTTTTAAAATAAAATAGACATAGTATGTGTATTCACTATAATTACACATAAAAAAAGTACAAATACAAGATAGGACATAATAGTATCATGACGTAATTTGAAAGTAGGAGATTAACCCAAAGAATGGAAATTGGGTTAAGAAGTTCCCTTACCTTGTGTCCGACTTGACTCAACCGTTCTTTAACCTCCTGAATAATAAACTAGAGTTAATATCTACCTTATTAAGAACCATTTTCAATTTCATTATACTTTTTATATCACTTATTACAATTTTATGAACATTATGTAATTATTTAAGTTAATAACGGTCATTTTGTCGATCTTTGGTACTTGAGTCAACAATAAACTTCTTATAATTACGAGTTGTTAATGTGATGAAATATCCATTATATCCAAAATTATATTCATGATTTAGATATAATATATATAATATATATCCAGTATATACATTCATTCATAATATTACGTAACATTTAGAGGTAAGAAATGAAATGCACCGTTCATGGAGACGGTAAGCCGTACGTACGCATGAACGCTACTTTCATTTCTATTTCATATTTAATCGAATGAAATCATAATTATATAAATGTACAATATAATTCCAGTATAATATATCATATAATACCATTTACTTCATTCTTTATACATCTCACATATGGTATTAACGATTCAACTCACTTTGAGGGGGCGGTAGTCCGCAATTCCTAAAATGAAAATATCGTGTTTACCCATAATGGAAACCATAAAGGTATGCCATAAATGAAAAATAAAAAATCATAAGTAAAACAAAAACATAATATATATCATATATAAAAATATTGTCATCATAATGGCCACCATTAGAGGTGTTATATGAGTGTTGAACAATCATCGTTTCGTGAGGCAAAATTCGCCATCCACAGAAACAATATGTTCTTTAACCATTAGATGTAGGTGCGTGTAATTGTAAACCAAATCCTTATCATAAAAACATACAAGTATATTGTAGATACTGATTTTGTTACAAAATAAAGGAATAAAAAGATTTTAAGGGGTTGGAGAAGCTAAATAAAACAAATCAACATTAGAGAAGACATTACCTAAAAATCGGGTAACTCTTTTTTATTTGAGACAAAGGCTTCCTTGGGAAGAATTCTGCCCAAAGTGAGACTTCTAGGAGTAAGTGAGGGATGTTGGGAGAGTATTTGGGCAGAGGTTGGCCGAGCCAAATGGATTGAAGGTGTGAATAAGGTGGGAGTGGTGGGGGCCTTTTATAAGTGGAGAGGAGGGGCACTTTTGGAAAGTAATGAAATGTTATTCTATTATACAATGCTTTTCGGATTCTAAAGGTCCCACACTTTTATGATTCGAGGATAAGGTGATAAGGGTTAGAAATCTCCTCATCCAATAGGTTTTGGACATGTGTAGGTCTTAGATATTACATTATCTTTCCATTTTATTTAAATCGTTAAATAATGAGGTCATCGTTGCATCATCATGATGTCATAGATAATTTAATTTATTTAATGTCTAAAAATTATAAAAAAAATACTATGATGTAGGGAATATTTTTATATTTCAAATGAATATTTATAGTCAAAAATATGACTTGTATTACCCCATGTAAAAATTGTTTTAGTAAAACATTTCATGTTTGTGTCATTTTTTACTTTAACATTAAAAAAAGGTATTTATGTCATTTTCCAACTAAAGTGGCTCCATGGGGTCCCCAAGTTTACCCATGGATTGTCTTGGTCGGCCATGGCACATAAAATGAGGGTAGGACATGTGTTAAGCTTATCTCATATTATTAAAACATTATTTTTACCTTAAACTACACTAATTACCTATAATCGCGATTAAGAACTTAAAAGTTACTATTCACCAAAAATTATTTTAATCTCATTGAACCACATTTTACTTCTTAATGACAACCATGTATGTCGGATTTTTGAAAATCAAATCACAGAAGTGGTAATATTTCATTTAAACGAAAAAATCAGTTATTTAACTACCACTTAGTGGTTTCACTATTCATCAAAAATTGAAGTTTTTCAGAATAATGTCAAAATTTCACTCTAAGATATAATTGATATTCCGAATTCAAAAATGATGTCTATTTTACAAAATTACAAACATATAAGTTTCATTAATTAATTTTATAATTAATTCTCGTTGTCACAACAAATAGCGTGTTTTTAAGAAACAATTTATATCAAAAGATTGGCAATTGTTTATGTCCAATTTCAATGTTAAATTAATTCTAATGACCACCATTGGATAAAATGGTAAAAATATATTCTAATTATACTTTAAAACTACTAAATATTATAATTTATCACAATAAATTATTTTGATTAAAAAAGTTGTTTTAAGTATTTTTCACTATTCATAAAAAATTGGAAGTTCTCAGAAAGTTACAAAAAGTTTAACTTAGGATAATTTCGATATTACGAATACAAAAATGAAGTCCATTTTGAAATATAAAATTTCTTTAATTTTAAAAAGTGGGTATTACTATTCATAACGGCTACTTTGATTAGTCGCGGTGTGTTAGAACTCGAAGTTTCGTACAATGCAAGCTATTGCATTATTAAATGAGAAGTGTATCGTGGAAGCTCGGGGTGTTACATATATACCTTAATAACCATGTTTTATGGTTTCCCATTAATTCATTTGATCATATTAAATGCCTTTATATTTTCATATTGATTTTGAATTTATAATACATGGAGTCAACTATAAGGCACCCCATGTCAAAGAAAAAAACCATTAATAATTGGAAAATTCTAGTGATAGTTTTTTTAAGATTCATATAAATCAAAAAAATTATTAGACTATTAGAAAAATAATTAAATGTAATGAAAGACCAAAAATTGTGAAAAAGGAAGAACCAAGAATCCCAAAAATAAGGGGCCAAACATCGATCAGAAGAAGAACAACCAAAAATCTTATGAGAAATGGGCCAAACATAAGTCATAAGAGATGAACTAAGGAGAAGAACAAAAAATCATGAAAAAACTGGAAAAAATCACACAAATAAGATGAACCTAATGAGAAGAACAAAAAAGTCACGAAAAAGGATGAAAGATTAATTAAAAAAGGAATAACATATCTTCGATTTAAGGTTCAATTTAGTAGAATTATTCAAAGGTGGTGGATGCTAATTTTGGATTCCATAAGATATTAGATGGTGTGACCAAGGATGATATTGGTTAGAGTTCTTTTAAAATAGGGTAAGGGGTTTTATCAACACTTTTTATTAGTGCTAAGTAATGATTTATTTATCAGCTCTTGATAGAACAATGATAAATAATGGTGGAAAATGAAAATAAAAATAAAAATATAAAAATTACAACAAGTTACAAATTATATGAAAATGAATATTAAAAATTACCTAATAAATAAAAAATCTAAAAAATAATTAAATAATATTGTTTGTATTAAATATATTGATAAATGTAATAATATTATGACAAATTTATTAATATTAAAATAATGAATAAATGATATTAATTATGTAAGTCAAAAAAATATTAAAAAATAATAAATTATATATATTATATATATTACAAAAAATATATATAAATTAATTAATTATAAAATAAAAAAACTAAAAAAATTGAATTTCAATTATAAATACGTAAAATAAATTCCTAATTAAAAATAAATATACAATAACTGTACAAATAATTAAATAAAAAATATTAAAATAGAAATATATAAATATTAATTATGTAAATTAAAAAATATATTTAAAATATTAAATATTTTTAAATAAAAAAGTATAAATAAATATTACAAATGAATAAAATACAGGAATATTAAATGAATAATAATTAAAATTGTATAAGTATTAAAAATGAATAGATAATGATAAATAAATAAATATTAAAAATGAATAAAATTTAATAATTATAAATGAAGAAATTTAAAAAATATTAAAAAATTGATTAATATTTTTAATTATATAAATTAATGAAATATTAAAAATGAATAAATATTGAAGTAATCTATAGATATTAAATTTAATTAAAAGCTATTTTATAATAAAGTATTGATTATTAATGAATAAATAATTATTGTATAAATATTTAAATACAAACATATAAAAATAAAAATGAATAAATATTAATTATATAAATTACATACATATTAAAAGTACTATATTAATATTTAAAAATGTATAAATAACTATAAAAATTGTATATGTTACAAAAGTATTAAATGAAAAAATATTAAAAATTAATAAATTACAGATTAAATTAAAAGTAGAGAAATATTAAAAATGAATAAATAATATTAAATTAATAAATAGACATACACATTACATACATAAACACACACACACATATATACATACACATCCACAAACATATACATATACACATAGACATACAGATGCACACATGCATACACATACATACATCTACACACATGTATACACATACACATACATACAATTTAATATATGTATATACACGTCTATACACATACATATGCAAAAATACACATACTACATAAATTAAACATACATACACATATACACATATACACACACACACACATACACATACACACACACAAATACACACACACACACACACACACTTGCATATGCATCCACATGAATACACATACACATACACATACACACATACACGTGTATATTAATATACATATGCACACATACACACATACAAGTACACATTAACACGCACATACACAAACATACATCTATATAAACATACACACACATACACACATATAACACATATATACACATAAAACACATACAAAAACATTCACACAGACATACAGATACATCCACATACATACACCTGCATAAACATTCATACAAATATATGTGTATATTTTAAATTATTTAATTTGAATATAAATATATAAATTCAAATGTGAACTATATTTAAATAAATATATATGCATTTTTATATTTATAAAATTTTTTAAAGAAAATATTAATATATTATATTTATATATAATTTTTTTAATTAATATAAATATATCATTAAAAAATTTATTTATTAATATAAATTTGATATTATATATATATAAATTTATAAAAATAAGATTTTAAATATATTTTTATTATAATATAGTTATATAAATCATATTTATATATTATATTTACACATATATATATATACACATATTATTACATAAATAATTTTGAAAAATATATAAATATGTATATAAATTAAATTATTCACAGTGCCCTATATCAATACCTTTTTAGTACATTTAAAGGTGGTATTTTATATGCGCTAAAAACAGCACTGATAAAGGGGTGCCTTTATCGGTGTAAAAATCCCTGATAAAAGGTACCATTTTATCAGTGATTTTTGTTAGAAATGATAAAAATAATCCCTTTATCATTGATTTTTATTTAACATTGATAATGGTTATCACTTAATAAACATAATTTTTTAGTAATGACTATGTTCATAGAGTATCAATCTCACCCTACAACTATATCAAAATTACACACCTCAAACAACCTCTTCTAACCTCTCACTAGAGTAGTCAATTATAGTAACCTTTGAATCTTCTCTATAATAATTTTTAACATTTAAACATTAAAATGGTGATAAATTATTGTAAAAACCCAAAATCAATCAAAATAAAAGCAAGAGTTGAGTAAATAAAAATCACACCTCAAACAACCTTTGGTTCCTCTACCTCTTAAACTTTTATTTCATGGAGGTTCCCTCCACCAAATATACCTCCTATTCACCATGATTTATTTCTATATCTCCCTCATCTCTATCAACTCGTTTTCCTTGAGTACACTCAGTTCCTCCATGATGTTATCTTCCATCACATCCTTGTTTTGGTGGTTCCAAATATCATCTATCCAATTATTTCTACAAAAAACTACTGTTAAAGAGGCTAGAAAAACTAATGGGATGATCCATCAAAATTTACACAATGCTCATAACTCCTATAACCACTCTAAAATGATGGGAATACATTTTATTGATAGTCTATACCACCACAATAGAAATATCAAATGCCTTGAGATCCACTTAATTATTTTTTAATTACTATACTAGAGAAATGAGATTGAATTTGGGATCTAATTCCCAAACTATGCTTGGACATCAATTTATTTGAAAATTTATAACTTCTTCTACTATATCCACCTTGATAATTTCTTTGTTAGATATTCTCTAAGAATGATACAACCCTGTTTAAAAAATTCACTTCAATCTCAAAAATTTTCCTATATATCTGTAAAAAGAACATTGAGAAAATATTTCTAATTTCCTTTGGAAATTAAGTCTTAAATTCCTCTTAAAATGAAAATTTATTAGTTTCCCATAAATTATAGAATCTGAGGAATAAAAAATCAAATCCATAAATCTCACATCAGACTCCCAAAAAAAAAGAACTCCCTTCATAGGTTACTGGTCATCCATGTTATCACTCAACTCTATGAGTATCAGTTAAGAACTATTTCCAAAATAACTCTTAAAACGAATCCCTCCTAATTATAGACACATTATGATATCCTAATAATAATTTCAACCACTAATCTGTTAAACATCACCATAAAATCAACACTGAAGTAACAAAGTTCTCATTCCTTGTATAAGTCAATTGGATCTCAACCTCTTCTAACCAATGATTAATCTCATGAATAGTGAAAATCCTCTCATACTTAATTAAATTATACTTTTATAACTCCCTCATGGTTTTCTTAAAATACTATGTTGCATGTGAGTATACCCTTCAGTGCACCACCTCAAGTGATTTCTGCAACTCCTAATGAAGATCTCATGATTTCATTGTACGACTGACATATATATAATAACATAAACTAACATTAGCCCAATGAAGGATATATACCCGAGGAATGTCTAATGATACCACTACATCAATCACCCTCGCATGAACCATCAGCTAAAACATAGCACGTTTTATCATCATGATCGAAGTCTTAATTATGTATGAATACATACCAATAAAAATACCATAATGTAATCATAATATCCCGTAATTATTGATTTATAATTTAAAATGTTCTTTGTTATATCATAGAGGCTCTTATACACCAAGCTGAGGTTTTTTCTTTACATCATAAACTAGGTGACAATAATATTATTTAATTAACACCCACATAATCCTCATTGGTGCCTAATCCAAGAATCATCCTAAAACCTATCTTTGAAACCATTCTATCATGACATATACCCACTAGGATTCCACCAGAGCTAACAATGATATTTATTGTATCCCTTAAATCCTTCCTTGAATAGGCTATGGGTTATCCACTAGCATGAAGAGTGTATCATCACAAATATATGGAAGTCAGTTACATTTCTAAAGAGAACTAAATGTTTCTATAATTAATAAAAAATAATTTTATAATTACATGTACATGAATAATGTGTAATAAATGCATGTAATGTCATAAAATCAAATAAAAAGGTGGTAAAACCATTAAAAACCAATGGAAATCCTATATGACTTCATAAAGGTATAATATAACACAATACCACCAACAAGACTCTTGTTCCAAACCTAGGACTATGCACAAAAAAAATCAAAATAATTTGAAAAAGAAAATAGTATATAAAGAACTGGTAAGCATATTAATATAATTTGTAGGTTCCTCTATAAAATTATCATATATCCATATGAATAAAGTATACTAATTCATTGGTGAATAAAGTAAATAAAACAAAATAACCAAAATAATTCCATAATTTAGCCACCAAATTCATCCATCTCATTCCACATAACTATCACACATTACAAATCATAACACAACAACCCATATCACATCATCACAAAGCATTAACCATAGAAATATCACCAATCCGAAATATCAAATAACTTCACCCAATTATCCTCCCATAGGGCCCCACTATAAATAATAATGGTTGGGTATTTTTCCATCAACTGGGACTCTCTCTATAACAAGGTGTCCTCCCATAAATACACTCTACGAAAATGACCTATCTCTACCAAATCACTTTTTTATATAATGCTTGGGAAGCTTCCAACTTTATGGACTCTCACTATTTCTATATTTCCACCCACATGGAATATTTTCCATAAACCATTCACCGTTATATCACATAGGTTTTTAAATGTTTCTACCCAAAAGGACTCTTATTATGTCAGGGTATCAACCCATATAGACACTCCCCACCTCAAGCTGAATCATCAACACCACACATATAAAACCACAACTGTATATCATGTACTTCTATAACATAACTAGTCACATCACTAAAATAATTAGAATTAAGATTTATAAATGTATTCAAAACCATAACCATCCATTAATTAACCACATCAATAATACTTTCCTTCTCAACAAGCTTCAAAAATATATTTATAGGCTCACCAATAATTTTATCTCCCACCTAGTCCCGCCATACAAAAAAGGACCTATGAAATATAATGATATAAGTTTGATAAATCATGCACACAATTAGGTATACTAGAAAATATATCCTATGTATTTAATTCTAAATATCATTAACATTACTCATATTAGTGACATTAAAAAGTTCCACCACCTGATCACTAGTCCACATATATCAAAAAAACCTTTTTAACCAACTCTCATCTTCTACCAAACCTTTATATGTTTAAATAACTATCTATAAACCCAAGAGATATTTATCTAAGGATTTATAAGTGACTTTAATATCATCACCTCTAGGAACTAATATAATAATATTCACCACACACCTAAAGGAAATAAAGTAGAAATCTACATATCCCATGTTGAATATGGCCTAGACCCACATTAATGTGTCTTGGTTCATGTGTAATCTACACCACCCTCATGTAACTCACTACCAAAAGAAAATTTATATGAAAATGGGAATGAAACCATGTCTAAGAGGAATATCCATCTTATAATACACTACAACTCTATCACTAACACTCTAGTAATCCTTTTCTAAGACAAGGATTATCTCTATGTTGATTTCACATGACTCATGCCAAAGGTCATAAAAATCATGTCCACACCTCTTATGATATTGTTAAATACTTTATCATTTGGGATTAAAATACAATATTGAGACATATAAAATAATTTAAATATAGTCATAATAATTTTCAACCAAAATTCTCTTCTATATTAATTTATCAAATAATTCACATAGCAATCAAAAATAATAATCTACACCAATTTCTTCATATTCACATATCATAATATTTTTTTCTGCTTTAAATATTTTTATAATATGTTATCACTAAAAAATTCCAATTATTAATCTATCACATATTCTTAACAAATCAAATTATATTATTATAGAATATACATTTAACATTGATTCCCATGATTTATCTCCACCATAAAACCAATTCCCTTCAATAATCCATTATTTCCAAAATTATTTTCATTTAATTTTTTTTTATATAATAATAATTAAATCACTCTCATATTTTCATTCATGGTTTTTATTAGATATAATAAACTTTAAACCCATATTACCATGTAATATTTACCCATCATGAATAGAAATATAATGGTAGTTTCTTAAGGAGAAATAAAGATATAGAAATTTCGAGTCACCTGCCTTAATTCATCAATGTTCATCAATCCTTATTCCGAATTTATTGTCTTTATTATTTGGGTATCCATCCACCTCTTTCTAAATCCTACACACAATATGGATATCAATATTACCTTTTTTAGATAACAATGCAAATTGGAGAATTTTTTTCAATGGAAAATGTGAATAATTGAGAGTAAGACCTATATCCTCCCCCCAACAATTATATATCATCACACCAATAAACTACTCTTTGATTTTAATATTTAATCCTCACATAAATCCATTTATGGTAAATTTCATAAAATTAATAAAATATATAATCTCAATTTATCTAATATTTTCAAGTAAACACCGCCATAAAATATCTTAAATAATCACCATATTGATTTAAAATAATAATCTATTGATATAAATAATTTAATTAAATAAAAAATAATTGGAATAATTTTTATCAACACCCAACACCAACCAAAATTGTAAAATACATACAAAAATTACCAAAATACCACCCATGGGTAAACATCACATTGTGAATCCAAAAATATGCTCAAAATTTCATTCCAAGAAAAATAAAATTGTAATTTTACCATCATTGGAAAAAGACCTAAAAATTTTATAATTTCCCAAACTTTGAATTTATAGGTCTCTACATATCCACTTCATACCAGTTTTAATCCATAACTATATGGGTTATAATTGGATTTAGTTAATTAATTTACAATATAGGGATAAAATATGTGTAATTTATTTTATCAAAATGTTATATATATAGGTATGTAATGTTGAAATAAAATATAAATCCAAGGGATAGCCAAAACCAAGGGTATACTAGAGTGATATTCTTAAGTGAAGTAAATATAGAATGAAATGGAATTGAAAAATATACTAACCAATCACAAAACATTTGTTATGAAAAAAATCAAAGAACTTCATCAACATATATAAGAATTACTAATGATAATATATATCCTTATAGGTTTGTTTAAAATTATCACTCATAGAAATTAGGTTTCTTAGCCTATGGTTTATGTGATTCCACAGTCACATAAATCAATATCATCCTTTAGATAACTATAATCCAACATCATTAATCAAATTTTTTTTTACTCAGAAATCAAAAAAAAACAATTAATTAAAAATATAATAATAATCAATAAATAATATCATAATTAATCAATAAAAATATCATCTATTTTTAATCATAAATAGATAATGAAATTTTATCAAGAGATTAAAAAGTAACATAACCATGTTTAGAAATTGAAATAATAGGAAATAAATTTCTATAAATGTGTGTATATATCTACTAAAAAGACATATAATAATAAAAAATATAGGATCCTATATATTTTCATTTCATATTAGAGTATATCCCCTCCACTCATATTTAGATCTCTATTTTTTTCTCCTATTATGATCTTTGTTCTTGGTACAAGCCTTATATTATATGTTGGATCTCATTTTTCATCCTCTTAAAAACTACATCAACCACTACATAAAACTTTGATAATTTTTAATTGATTTATCAATTTAAATTAATTTAAATTTATTCTCTAGTGATCATTATTTGTAACAACATTTATAATTCATATGTGACCCATTATATACACATATTGTTTGAATTATAGTATGAAATAACCATATATATTCTCTTTGAGATATACAAACCCACCAAAAACTCTTGAATCTATATTCATGAGCACATTGTACTACATTTTTCTCACTAAATCAAGTCAACATAGTGACCCATCCTCACATGTATTGATTAAATCCCATAATTTCTCATATGAAAGTACACATACTATTAGAATTGTTATAAAAACAACATTATGTATTGTTTTATAATTTTTAGAAAGAGTGGTTTCATATTTTTTTATGAAACTAAAGGTGGTGATATAAAGATATAAATGTGTATAATGGTAGTGTTAATAACATTCAATAATTGTAAAGGCTGGATGTATTCCAAATGTGTTAATTGTTCACTAAAAGAAAGGGGGTGGTGCATTCAGTAGGAACATGAAGGTGGATTTGATCAATTGAGGGTTGTTCATGAAATTTAGATAGTATTGGAACTAGAGAAACTAGATAGATGATATGGGAACTCATAAATAAATAGATGGGGGGTCACATGTACTGGGTTAGTATTCATTATTTTTAAGCTTATGTTAGCTTGTACTTTGGAGTGACTATAAATTACAGTTCCATTTCATCTAAGTGGTGTACCTATCTTGGGTAATTTTAAATCAATGTGGTTTCAATTTTTCAATTGATTTTGTAGTGTTTCACATAAACTAGGACTTGTTATTAACTATATAAATTAACATTTTTCTCCATTGATTTTTTTTATTTTTCTTTATTCTATTTTTAGGGTGAACTTAGAGTTTTCTTAAGGTGAGATTTAGTGTATGGTTGGGGTGTGATGATTCTTAGTTTGGGTACAATGAATTTGTGGATTTATCATGGTTTAGGACTTATAAAAATTGGTTTTACATGTTTAGGTTTCAAAATTAACTTTTAGATCATGGTTATTGGTGAAACAAGTGGAATGAAATGTTTTATGGAAGATTTATCTTAATTAATTCCAAAAAATGATTTTTCCTATCCTTATTACTTTTCATTTTAGTGGATATTTTCTAAATTGGAAGGATTATATTTGAAGAGGGAAGGATATGGGTATAAAAGTTCAATGATATAGATTTAGTATTATGAAAAATACATGTATAGGATTATTTGATGAAAAGATAACATAATATTCCATTTATAAGGTTGAAGTAAGAATCAATGAAAATGGAAGAGTGGTAAAGGCTTAATCGAAAGGCATTATGTGTGATCTAGATGATGTTAGATGGTAACATATCCTTCAATATCAATGAGATTATGAACATTATGGAACTTATGTATACACTCAAAAACATGTATAAGAAGTTAAAATAATGAATAAAGTGACTTCTCAGTATGATGATGTAAGGAAGAAGGTTTTCATATGATTATGTCACCGACTTTAATTTAATTTAGAGTCATTCAGATTTAGTGGATGTGAAGTTTTTTGGGGTAGTTTGGGTTTTGATCATTTTATCATCACTTAAAAAATCATAGCATGTAATGGTTACCAAGGTGATAAAATCTCATTATAAGAAGGAATTAGTGTTCAAGGAGATTCAATAACTGATTTTGAAAGAATACATCCAAATAATGAAATTATTAAGTAATAAGAAAACATTATTTAGCATGGAAGGAAATCGATATTCATCCTAGATGAAAAGAAAAATTAAAAATAAGGGTGACAATAAAAGAGAAATAAACTTATAGAAATCAATTGGTATGGTTATTTTTATGCTGATAATATATAAAGAAAGACAATTTACAAAAAGACTATATGAAGTGATGAGTTAATTCTAGAAATCAAGAATTATTTTTTCCAAAAACTATGTAGCTAAAGAAGATGTTAATTTTATCTTAATTGTTATAGAATCATTAGATTCATGGATCCTTGAATTTAGTTCATCATTCTACTCAAAATATAAGAAAGGGTGGATGTGGAATTATTTATCTGGAAGCTTTGTAGAAGTTTATCTTGTGGATTTTGAAGCACTATAGATCATTATAATGGGTTATGTGAATTTCTAGATAAATAAAAAATGCATACCAAAACTACAAGGCATTTGTAACATTCTATAATTAAAAAATAACTTAATATTTTTTGGTAAACTAGATAATTAAGGTTTTTTTATAAATTTCTTAGTTAAAGTGTGGACGATCACAAAGGGTTTCATGATGGTGAACTAAGGTGTTAAGGATAGAACTCTATACCAGACCTGAAATTCATAATGTGTAATTAATGTTGGAGATTTTTTTTGAAACATAGAATTTTTGGCATGAATACCTTTAGAATTGAGAAATGTTTATATACCATATCTATGAAATGATTGTTGAAACTCATATTTATGGAGTATGGAACATGAAAAGAGAATACTCTTGTTAAGAATAAGAAATAACTTGAAATCTCTATAAATGGAACCAAATAATAGTAATTTCTAGTTGGTTCCTACTTATATATAGATAGAAATTCTAATTTGATCTCATGAGAGTGAACTATACTATGTTTCCTTAATTAATGATTCCACATGGAAGGTGCATGTTTTTTCCTCAAACCCAAGTCTATGGTTTTTATAATTTTTTTTTCATTTAGAGAGGAATAATGGAAAATCAGAATTGATTAAAGTTAAGTTCTTGAGGTCAGAAAATAAAGGTGATATGGAAGTAGGGAGTTTCAAAAAATTTGTTGAATTAGTTGAATACGAATGGAAAATACTATACATAGGACACCAGATCAAAAGGGTGAGGTGGAACAGATGAATCTGACTTTCAATGAGAGAGCCAATAGAATAAGGTTCACTGTGGTTTCCTAATGTAGTTTTGGGTAGAGGCTATGGACAAATTAGCTTATCTTGTGAATCAAGTTCCTTATAAACCAATAGGGAAATAAATTTCAAAGCTAATTTAAACAAATAGGATGGTAGATTTTCATTAGTTGATATTTTTTAGACGTATCACATATACCCACACTAATGATAGATAAAGGGATATATTGGATGATAAGTGATGGAGATTCTTCTTTACTGGGCATAATGATTAAGATTTTAGATTTCAACTTTAAGATAATAATCTGAAAAATGTTTTCAAAATATTGAATATCCACTTTGATGAGGATATCTTATTGAATTATCAAAACTAGGTTAAAGATATGGTTAGTAAAAAATAACCAATAAATGTTGAGGTTGATATAAATAGGAGTCTGATGATTCTATATTATCTAAGGAGAATAAAATATTGATAAGAATGGGGATGTTTCAGAGAAGAAACCACTAACCAAGTTCTATAAGTAGCGTGGTTTGATTTACTAAAATAATCAAAGACCATTGAAGATCAAGGAAGAGTTTTAGAAATTTGGGGTCTTAAATAAGTTGAACCTCGGGGATTGAGGATATCTAACAGGGTTAAAAGATCTATTTTTTTTGTTTTGAGTGTGGAATTCCATATCTTCTACTTAGGGATGGTGGGGAAGAAAAAATATCATAGAAGGATATAATCTTTACTAACTCAGAGTAGTGGGAGCTATAAAAAATATTATTTCAATTCCTTTTAGGTTTCCAAAACATGAGAGATAAAAAAATTACCATTGCAAAAAAATCACAAGAGAACACATTGGTCCATCATCTGAAGGAAAAAACTAAATTTATAGGAAATTTTTTAAGGATAGGATAATTATTTTGGTATTTCAATAATCATAATTTTATTTAAAATAAATATATTTTTTCAATTTAATGCATGTGATGATTCAGAGGGTGCTCAACATGTTTTTTATAAAAGTTCTATTTTTGGAGCATCTTGATTTCAGGAAAACATTCTTTCATGGTTACTTAGAGTAAGATATGAATATATAGAGTATATAAAGTTTTTTGTTTGAAATTAAATTGAAGGTATGTTATATAGGTTAAAATAGAGTTTATATGGGATAAAGTATACATAATGATAATGCAAGTTGAAGTTCCATACATTAATGGAAAAAATAAGTATGTCTAGTGAAATAAAAATCATTACTGCTATTAGAAAGTCTTTTATGATAGGATTTTATCATTTTTATTCTATACATGGATGATATACCTTTATCTAGACCATTTAAGGAAATTTTGGGAGATTTAAACATTTATTTTTCCAGAATATTCCTGATGAAGGATTGTGGTTCCATAAAGATGATGTTTGGGATGAGAATTATAATGAAATTAAGGCCTTAACCTTTGTTCATATCTTAGTAAAAGTGAATGTAGAAGGTTTTAAAAATATTCAAAATAAGTGATTCTAATCCTATGATCACCACCTGGCTGGACACTTCAAGTTATCCAAGGAGAAATCACCTAAAATGGTTGATAATTCTAAGTAGATGGTGAAGGATCCATATGTATAATATCTAATAATTATGATTCACACCATGTTTTATACAAGTTATAACATCATGAATGTAGTGGGATTAGTTATAATATTTATGAAAAATATGGGGAAGGAACATTGTGAGGCTATCACGAGTGTTATTTAGTATTTTAATGGTTTCACAGATCCAACAATCTATTTATGAATGAAAAATAAATTAAAAGGGTTTGTGGATGCAAACTTTGTATGGGATACAACATCATGGAAGATAAACACTCTCTTTGGGTTTTCTCATGGAGGAACTACCATGAGATTGATATCTTGAATAAAACCTATAGTTGAAATATCAACCATAGTAGCTGACTACATTACAATTACTGAAGTAGGGAAGGAATTATTCTGGTTTATGTGTTTATTGGAGGAACTTAGAAGAATATATAGAATCCAAACACTATTATGTGACATCCAAAGTGAAATTCATCAAGAAAATAATTTTTTATTTCACTCGCAGATGAAACACATTCAGCTGATTTACCACCCCATTTGAAATCTTAAAGAGGATAAGGCGCTGAATTCATGGAAGGTTTTTTGAAGTCAGAACAGGATAAACATGCTAACTAAATTAATATTATTAGAAATTTTGGTGTTTTTATGGGATTAATTTTGTCTTAGAAGACTGGTGGTCATGATAACAGAGAATAAAAAACTATATGAAAATAGGATATGTTATAAAGGGGCCACATGTAACACCCTAACTCCAATAACTAGGAGTCGATGATTCTTTTTCTTCATTGTTACTAGATAAAATTGATTACATACTAAAGGAAAACAATAATATAGTAGTATTGGAAAATTATATAAACACATGATCCCTATATTACATTAAAAATAAAATATAAAACATAGTGAATGTAAATATTTTTCATCCTTGAACTAATTCAAAGATTCCTTCTTCATATCTTGGGGAAAGAAAGAAAAATAAGGGTGAGATCAAATGCTCATTAAGAGTTACATAAAGTGGAAAATTTCTTCTTTAAATATGTACTAATAAATATGTAATTTTAAATAATTAAAAAACATTTCATTTCATCAATAACTTGAGCACTAAGAATAATATTGAAGGAATAAATGATGATCAAATAATGTCATATAAATAATCACATGATCTTGAAACTTATCCATGGATATCATAACTATTAAAAAACCACATGGTCATATATAACTGATTTAATAATGATGGAATACATAATGTATAAAATCCTAAGTATAACATTAAGGCCTTATTCTAGGACATCATATAGAAATAGATATGGCCTCGGCTAAATACCCAAACTTTTTTGTCTCATGGAACCTACCGATTTATTAAGGAGCTATATCAGGCCTTGCCCATCACTTACTAAGTCCAATGAATTATTAATATATTGAATGATCAATTTAATTCATTAATAGTATACCTTACGAATAAATATTAATATTAAGTAAGGAATATGGAATATCAAGATCTTTCACAGTAAATAAAATAACATTCATAGTAAAATAATATATTTATAAATGGTATGTAGTTTAAGAAATAAGCATATCCAAGATACAAAGTATATGGATATTTAAAGAAAATGTGATGTATAATGAAATATGATCCTAAGAAATTGAATTTTTAAGAGGAATTTAAAAACCAAAAAATTAATAAGAGATAAAATATTACTACCAATTCATCAGAATTATAGGGTTTTTAATAAAGTCATGTTTTTAGGGAATAAAAGAAAATGAAAGAAAAGAATTAAAATAAGTTTTCATAAAATATTTTTATTTGTAAAAATATTGAAACTTGTAGAAGAATCTAAATATTTTAAAACTGTTATGGAGGTGGGAAAGTCCGTTAATGCCATATACTTTAAAAATTAACATTCCTTTTAAATTATTGTAAAGAAATTTAAAAATTACCCTTTCAGAAAATATTTGAAAGATTCATTTCAGACCTTGTAAAAATTCAAGTATAATATAAAATTTATTTAATATATCCTTTATGTGAAAAAAATACTTCTGTAATTGTTTTTTAAATATGGACATGGAAGTAAAAAATAATTGATCAAAAAGAAAACTGTGATAATATTTTCCTTTAAATATTTCATTGCTTGATTCAAGTGACAAAGAGAGGAAAAATTTTGATTTATAGAAACAAATATAGGAGAATAAAATAAATTTTCTTTAAGATATAAAGATCAAATAATTCCACTAACAGAGAATTAAATATAAAAAATCCCAAATAAAATAAGAGGATGATGCCTTGATAAAATCTTCTCATAGTTCAATGAAAAGGATAAAAAATTATTCTTAGCATCTGAGATGCTAGGGATCTAGGACCTGATAATTTATACTAGAGTGGGGAAAATTTTGGTACTTATACATTCAAATATGGGTATGATCTTTCCTCAACCACTCTAAATCTCAAGGAAGAGGATCTCTGTAAATCTATTTGGAGCCTCTATATTCCCCCTAAAGCTCATTACTTATGGTGGAAAATATACACTGGGATCCTTCCTACAATGGGTTTTCTTACCTCTCTCCATATATCAGACAACCCAAAATGTCCTATATGCATGTCCAGCCCTGAATCTCCCATGCAATTCATTTCCCACTTCCAAGGAGCAAGGATTATATGGCGCACCATTAACCCTGACGCTGACAACCTCCTAGATATGGCTCATGAACTTAAGACTCTTTTCAGGAAATGGTCCTGGAATCTCACCACCAAGGACCTATAATCCTGAAATGTAATGGAATGGATTATTTGGGTGAGGATAAATGATGTTCTATTTAACCACATCTCAAATCCATTCACCCTTGGGTCGATAATGCATCCCACTGGTTATCATCATGGAACCACAAATATCATTTGTTTGATGAACCTTCTTCCAAGAATGATCTTTGTACATAGAAACCACCATTGGCAGAATCCTAAAAATTAAAATTGATTTATCACCTTCGGATAGATTCATCATAGGTTTTAGTGCCATATCCTGGGACTCCCATTGGTTAATCGTTGTGACTCTTCACTCTTTCTACTTGGCCTCGATCTTACCCACAGTTGCCGAAGATCAAGTAATTATTCTTGTAATGAAATTCACTTTGGAGCAAGGGTGGAAATCCATCACTTTGGAATCATATTTCCTCAATTTAATCCATGCTATCTCTATTCTAGAGGAAGGCCTTCATCCTTTTGGCCTACTAATCTTGAATATCCAATCACTTCATCTCTGCTTTTTGAATTTCTCCTTCTCCTTTACCAAAAGGGATGGTAATACGGAAGCTTATAATTTAACTACTTGAGGCCTCTCAAATCACCCACATGTTTGGTTGGACCTGTTCCTAAATTTATTGTCTTATATTATTTTACCTTATCTTCTATCTCTTAATATTTGAGTTACTAATTTTTTCAATAAATAAATAAATAAATGTATAGCTAATTAATTAAAATTGATTTAAGAAACTGCTTACCTAATACCTAATTTGATTTATATATTCTTTTAAACACCTATATATTAACTTTAAATTTATTATACTTCTATAATAGAAAATTTTTAATACTAATAATATAATTTATGATCAAATTATAATATTTCATCACCAATTTATTGATAATTCCTTATTATAATTATTATTTTTAAGTGTTAACTATTTCTCTTTTCATGGAAGTTTTGGTTCGGTAGTTCTATTCCTTTTAAATTGATCATATTTAAATCATATAAAAAATTATAATAATGATATTAATATCATTTATATTCATAATATACATATTTATAATCATCCATGAAAGTTATACATCAAAAAATTAATTACACCATTCCTGAAGATGGTAGGCTGTACGTACGCTTGAACATTATTTTGACTTTTTTAAAGAAGAATTAAAGAAAGGTAAATAATAATTCACTATTAAATAATTTTTATTATATAATATATATATATATATATATAATATTCATTAAATCTATCTTTATTACCATCCATGTAAATAATAAATGAAACACTAATCACATCGCTTCATAGAGGTTGAAGTACACATGTACGCAAGAGCGGTGTAATCGTTTTCCAATGTATGAAATGGTAAAAAGTTAAATGATATATTATATCTATAAAACCATAATAATTTCATAAATATCATATATATTAATTAGTTCCATATTTATAACCATCCAATAAAAATGGTTATGAAAAATTAATTACACTGTTACATTGAGATTGTAAGTCGTACGTAAGCACGGGCACTGATTTTTCTTTCCGTAAGATAAAAAATAAGTGGAAAATGGTTGTATCATAAAAATAATAACATATAATTATATTTATGATAATTTATTTATTATTTTATTATGGTCACAATATATTTATATTAATTAGAATAAGAAATAATTTTTTAAGAGTCAGTAAAGATGATTACGTCTTCTTTGGTAGACTTCTTTTAGATCCTTTCATAAGGACCCTTAGTTCTTCCTTTTGGGAATACCATAACCTATATATTGTGGATAAGGATGTATTTGAGATATTTTTTATGGTTTTATTTAGATAAAGTTCTTAATAGGCGTGCATATATGAGGGCAGTAGGTTCTATTTTATAATTGAGTTGAGTGACACACTTGTAAATTTTCAATGTTTTAAAATATTATTAAGTCAATTTGGTGGAAAAAAGTATACCAGATTAAAAATATTATATAGTAATAATATTATGGTTAAAAAACAAAATAATGAGGTTTAATAATGTTTTTAGTTCATTTTAACCCTTATCTTTTGGTTTAACCCCTTCGTTAACCATTTTTAATTTTAACTACAATAATAACCTTTTTATAATTAATGGCTTATAATTTTATATATAATGTAAAAATTGGACCATAAATGGAAATGGTGTAATGTGTTATACTATATACTATACTAATTTTCCTCTTTTCATATTTTTTATGATTTTTAAATAAATTAATAAAATAATAATTTTCATAAAATATAATTATTGTCATTTTTAAAACTATTCCTTTAATTTGAATTTAAAGACATAAACATAGAAATTTAATTTTAATATAAACCTATATCATAGAACTAATATTTTATATTATTCTATAAAATTATTTTGTCTCTATAACTCACTCAAAAAATATTACTTTTATAGTTTTTTAAATCATTTACATGATTTTTCTACTACTTGAATAAGCACCGTGCCATTGTTGTGTAAGCATTTAAGTTAATTTTTTCACAACTAAAAAAATTACTTTCATAAAAAACATTATTTCAAATTTTTAATAAAAATTTAAAACCATACTCATACTCTTATTATAATTTTATAAAACTTTTACAGATATAAAAGTCAAAGAGTGAAATTTTTGAAATTTTCTTTACTTAAAATTATATAAACACCATTATTAAGGGAAAATGGAACTAAAATGTCATATATAAGAATTTGGGATATATATGGTAGAATTTCTTCCATTTAATGAAATTAAATCATTTTTTGGGTTGATTCTGAGAGCTTATTTCATGGTTTTAACCCTATTTTTCCAATTTTACCCTTACTATGGTGACAAATATTTACCAAGGCTACTATTCATAATGACAAAAAATAAACTAGACCAATTTTAAAAACTTGATACTAATGATTTAAAATATAGTATAATTTTTTTAAGATTACATTTCTATAATTTAATAAAATTAATTTTAATATCAATGCATAAAATGCAATGAAAAATATTTTTTAGAAAAAATGTGTTTCTAAGAATAAAAATTAACCTATGTAAAAATCATGAATATTTATGATAAAAATGTAATTAATTAGAATTTTATAAATAAAATGGATCATATTTAACTAAATACAAAATATAATTTTTCTTTTAAATTACTTGATGTTAATGAAAAGGATTTACAGTATTTTAAACATTGGTATTTTCATTATTCACTGAAAAACAATTATTTCAGAAAAATCATAAAATTTCACCCAAATTTAATTTTGATATGATGATTTAAAAAATTATGTTAGTTTTATAAAATATAATTTCTAAACGATTCAATACATAATTATAATTTTCATCCCCAAAATGGAATAAAAACACTTTTGAATAAAATGCATTTTTAAAGCATAAAAAACATCACTAAAAATGAGTGATTCTTTCCTAAGAATTAATCAATACTTTACCGTTGACTACTACCATTACACATTTATTTAATATTTAATTTACTCATATTCATACCCTATAATGTAATTACTATGTTATAATGGTTACATTTAAATAATAATATTTTTTATATTATATCTCAATTTTCTTAATGATCAGTGATGCATGTTAATAAAGATTCTAATATTATTATTCTTTAAAACTAAATTTCTGGGGTGTTACATTATTCCCCCATTAAAGAAATTTCACCCTAAATTTTTTATCTCAGCCATAAATGGTTCAATAGTTTAAAATACCTTAATTGAAAACCCATATCTTACAATAGGATAATGAAATTTATTTAAAAAATTGAAGTGATAAGGATAAAGGTTGTATAAAATAACACATAATTATAGTCCTAGATAAGGATAAAATTGGTGTGAATTTAAATTATGTACATGGAGTAAAATACTAATTTACACAGACTAATAGATATTTATAGATCACGTGGTCATGATAAAGTTAACGACCACAAAACCAGAAATCAATAAGGGGTGAAAAGACCATCAATTCATAATAAAGGTAAAAGTTTTTTTTATTTCAAGATAATTTTACTAAATATAAGGAATTCTTTTACTTGATTTTTCCCATTTTATAAGCACAATTTCATCCTATGGTTGTCCATCAATGGATTTCCACTTCATCTCTTATTCTAAGAAATTAATATTAAAGATGAATCTTGAATGCCTAAAGCACTAAAATTAACTTTTAATGGGTCATAATATCCAAAAAATATTGAAAATCCATTATTTATTTCACTAAATATTTAAAAAAACAAAAATGGTTATCATAATTAATCCAATATAGATAAATATAATACATTAACACCCAAATATCAACTAAATCCATTCCAAAATAGTTAAAATTAAGACTCCTCCAAAACATGTCTGATCAAATTCAAAACCCAAAAAATTTGAAGGAATGTAAATAAATTTCCAAAATAAACTAAAATTAATCCCCAAAACAATATAACGTGTCTCTTAATGTTATATACCAAATATGTGAATACCTTATCATATATTTTCTTAAAATATACTAATAACCTAAGTCACTATAAAACGACTACCAAAATATATATGCATCCCTAAGTTAACTCAATATTTATCCATAAAATTAAATCACATTATTTAAAATAATATCCTCTTTCCATTAATCATATAATATTTTCCAAAAATATAGTGAGGTTCTTCTGAAATTACTTTAATCACTTAGTCATAAAAATCACTTTTTTATCCCATGGTTATATATATGATAAAACATATGTTCCCAAATTATAATAACCCATAATAACCTCAACATCAAAGATCATATTAACCCTTATGTTTATAAAAACCATTCTTCACATATTCCCAAAAATCACATATTTTAACTCTTCCATAAAAAATAATTACATTAATATTGGTAGAATAATCCTTGTATGTTAATATATCATTAATAAATACTAATACATCATAATTTCTAAAACCAAATACATTGGTACATTAATCATTTTTCTTCATTAATAAAAATTTAACCAGTATTTATTTTTTGATTCTATAATACTTCATTATTATAAT
The DNA here is from genome assembly GCA_963277665.1 of Viscum album. Lineage (NCBI taxonomy): Eukaryota > Viridiplantae > Streptophyta > Magnoliopsida > Santalales > Viscaceae > Viscum > Viscum album. The sequence continues at coordinate 1,576,999,990 of OY728152.1, read as the reverse complement.
TATAAATATGAATAATATCTCAAATTTTCTCATTATAGATCTAATAATATTTTCTTTTAAGGGTAACTAATAAAGTAATTCATACCTATTATTAGTTACTTGTAGATTCTTTATCTTCATATATATAAAATATAAAATTTATAATCCATTATTCACATTATCTTACTGATACTTCTACTGATTTTTCATCCCTCAAGATTTTGAATGGGTATTCTATTGCTTGATTCCCTCTTTCTACACATGTAAACCATCTTTTTATTCCTTGAATAAATTTCTCTAAGTGCATATTCTAACATTCTTGACATGTAGGATGTTGAATCCTTTTCTTACCACGTTTTTTATCACATGAACTTCCTTGAAACTCTATCTTTATCTTATTTGATATGTTAAGAAAATCACCAAAGTTTACATTTTTAATCATATATCATGATATTTGATTAGTAATAATCACTAGTATTCACTATCCAGTTCCTATTTCATTTAGTTTCACGTGAGGAAAATCATTCCATTATCTGTCACATTCAGTATTAACATGAATCCTCTTAGTTTCAGACATTTTATAAAAACAAAAACCATAGTGTGAGAAATAATAATCATAGTGTGATATCATGTATAGTAATTTACATAATGTCTAAATCATAAAACCTTATTTATAATCCATAAAAACATAGGTTTAAACTAGCTCATGTTTGGTTATCATCTATTGAAATCCTTTATAATGGTTCATAAAGACAATATGAGTTAAACCAAGCATATAACCTAGTATTTTCAAACCAGGTGCATAGTAAGGGCACACTCACCATGCACTAGAATGATTCCAAATATATATTCCACCAACTCTTTTTGGGGTTATTACCCCTAGACACATCAGTGCCAAAACCATGTCCACTTTTAGTGTCCAGATAGATATTAGTTTCTAGGAAAACCACATAATCTAAACCTTACCAAAACTTTAGGATGTTATCATATAATTATGATTATCCAAAAAAAATTCATATTTTTATATTCCCTAAACCATGTTTTCCTATATCTAGTTCCTGTGGATTCTACTAAACTTGCACTAATACCAACTGTAACACCCCAACTCCAATAGACCAAAGTTGATGGTTATTTTACTACATTGGTTCTATATAAAAATGATCACATCCCAAATAAATGAATAGTTTAGTAGTGTAAGAAAAATATATAAAAAAATTATTCTCATATTACATTGGAAATTAAAAATAAAACATAGTGAAAGTAAATGTTCTGCATCCTTGAACTCATTCAAAGATTCCGTTTTCATATCCTGGAGAATGGAAACAAAATAAAAGTTTTCTCAAATGCTCAGTAATGGTTATGTAAAGTGGAAATAATCTTGAGTAAATAATTCATAATAAATATGGGAAGGTAAATAAATTAAAACACATTCCATTTAATCAACAATTTGAGCACAAAAAATAATATTGTGGGAATAAACAATAATCAAATATAACCATATAAATAATATCATGGCATATAAAATCATCCATGGATATCATAACTATTTAAAAAATCACATGAAAATTATTTCATAATTTGGAAATGAATAATTTTTTATTTCATAAACATACTATCGAGGCCTCATACCAGGATATCTTACATAAATGGGTAAGGCCTCAACTAAATACCCAAACTAGTTTGTCTCATGTGATGTATCAATGAATCAAGGGGTTGTAACAGACCCTTTCAGTCACTTACTAAGTCCAATACATTCCCCATACATTAAATGATCAATTTAATTCCTAAATAGTATTCCTTATCAATAAATATCCATATTGAGTTTGGAATATGGAATATCCTGATTTTCCCTAATCAATTAAATAACTTTCCTAGTAAAACACCATATGGTGAAATGGTATAAATTTTAGTAAATAAGTATATCCATGAAACAAATAATATGGATGTTTAATATAAATGTGATGTCTAATGAAATATGATAATAATAGAGTGAATGTTTCAAGAGAAATTCAGTGACCAAAACATTATTAAGAGATAAAATATGACTATTAATTAATCAATAATAATGGTTTTATAATAAATTCATATTTTTTGAGAATAAAATAAAATAAAACAAAAACATTAAAATAAGTTTTCATTAAAGAGTTTTATTTTTATAACCATTTAAGTCTTATAAAATAATATAAATATCATAAAACAGTTATGGATGAGGGAAATTATGTTAACTCCATATACGTTAAAAATAAAATATCCTTTTATATTTTTTTTAAAGAAACATGAAAATGAACATTTTGGATAAAATTTAAATATTCATTTAAAACATTTTCAAAATTCAATTATAAAATAAATATTCAAGAAAAAAATTTTGATTAAAAAAATGACTTTTGTAAATTTTTTTGAAAAATATGGAAATGGAAGAAAAATATAAATGATCAAAGAGAGAATAAGATCAACATTTATTTTAAACATTTCATTGATTGATTAAAATGAAAAAATAAATTAACATAAAAGTAAAACTTGTAATTTTCATAAATAAAAATAGGATAATAGAATACATTTTTTAATATTGAAAGATCAAATAATTCCCCCAAGAAAGACTTAAATATAAACAATCTTAAATAATGATGTGATTATGAAATAAACCCCTACAAATATCGTATCATTGAAGATATAATTAATCAATGATGTGATTATGTGTAAAAAATGTAAATATGCACAAAATAATTGAAAATACAACATAATATAATTAAATTTTATTTCATACATAATCATGTCATAACATAGTCAATGATGTAAAAGTAAAAACCAATTAGTGGAAATTGAGTTAAGATACCCCTTACCTAAAGTTTTACTTGCTTCGTAAGTGGTTTAAAACTCCTTCATAATAAATTTAAATTTATTATAAATATATATCATAATAATGTGAATAATTCTAATATCATTTATGATCAATTTATAATATTTTAAAACCCAATTATTAATAATTCCTTATTAAAATCATTTTTTTGGGTGTTAACTATTTCGTTTTTCATTGAAGTTTTGGTTTGGTGGTTCTGATCCATTTAGATTGATCATGATTCCATAATCTCCACAATAATAATCATGGTATATATATATATATTCATTATATACATAATTATAATTATCTATCAATGGTAGAGTCTAAAAAATGATTTAAACAATTCATGTAGATGGTAGTTTGTACTTACGTATGACTGTTGTTTTCACTTTTTGATGGATGGGAAAAATAAAGGAAAATGATAATTAAACTTTAAATAATAATTATTATATCATATATATCTTATATATTCATTAAATCTATCCTTATTAACATCTATTTAAATCAGAAATAAAAAAATAATCGCATCACTTCACGGAGGTGGTAGCCCACACGTACTCATGAGCAATGTTATTATTTTCATATTAATGGAAAAGAAAAAATTAAATGATATATTATATTTAATAGATACTAATTATTAAATAAATATCATATATATTCATTAGTAACATATTTATAACCTTCTAAGTATAAGGGTGATGAGAATTGAATTACACGACTACATGGAGACGACAAGTCGTACATACACCTTGGAAGTTTTTTTTTCTTTCCATAGTATGTAAAAGAGGTTTAAAATGGTTATTACATAATAATAATAACATATAATTATATCTATCATTCTTTATTTATTATTTTAGTATTGTTACAATATATTTAGAGGAAGTTTAATAAGAAATAAACTTGAATGAGACCGTAAAGATGGTTACCCCTTCATTAGTAGACTTCTTTTAGATCCCTTTGTAAGGACCCTTGTGTTGGTATTTTGGAAATAAAATAACCAATATAATTTTTATAAGGATGTTTTAGAGATAATTTGGAATGTTTTTTAAGATAAATGGCTCAATAGGTGTGAATATGTGAATAGAGGAGGTTACCTTTTATAATTGAGGTGAGTGACATACTTGTAAATTTTCAATGTTTTTAAATATTATTAAGTCAATTTCTCAGAAACAATGATCTGAAATGAATCATATTCTAATATGATAAGGGTAATTTTGAATTATAACTAACCAATTATGTTTTAAAAAACATTTAGGTCATTTCAACCCTTATCTTTTGGTTTAACACCTTCACTAACCAATTACAACCTTAACTATTTTAATGAATTTTTCATTCTTAAAGAGTTATAATTTTACTTATAAGGTAAAGTGTATCATAAATGTACAATGGTTGAAATTTTACACCATTTATAATTTCTATTTTCTACTTGTTATAATTTTATTATTTTTAAATAATTTAATAAAATATCATTTTTCATAAAATATTGTTAATGACTTTTTTGAAACTATTCATTTAATTTGACTTCAGATACATCAAGATAGAAATGGAATTCGAATATAAAACTTTAAAATGTTAAAAATATGTTATATTATTATATAAAATTCTTGGGTAAGTAAAAATAACCCAAAAAAGATTGATTTTAGTTTTTTTAAAATCATTTACATTACTTTTCTACTATTTGTACAAGTGTTGTGTCAATGTTGTGTAAGTATTTAAGGAAATAATTATATCACTAATAATTAAAAATAAATTTTTATGATAAAAATTTAATAATTTAAATTTTTAAAAAATATTCATAACTAATATTATCCTCTTTTTATCATTATGTAAATTTTTTAGATATATTAAAGTTAAGAGAGTAACGTTTTGGAATTTTCTTTACTTAAAAAAATAAAAATTTCATTATCAAAGAAAAAATGAACCAAATTTTATATATTAAAATTTTGATGTATATTATAAAATATATCTAATAAAATGAAATTAAATCATGTTTTGGGTTAATTTTGAGACCTTATTTTATGGTTTTGACCCTATTTTACCTATTTTACCCTTACCGGGGTAATAAATATTTTCTACGAATACTATTCATAATGAAAAAAACTAAAATGGTATTATTTAACATATTTGATCCTAATGATTAAAAATATGGTATCCATTTTTTATGACGAAATCTAAATAAGTGGAAGAAAATAAATTTAATATAAGCGTGTAAAATTCAATGAGAAATAATTATTTGAAAAATAAATTTTTATGCATATAAATTAACTTATTCCAAAAAGATAAAAATCTATGACTAAAATTTTATTAATTAGATTATTATGAATCAAATGAATAATATTTAACTAAATTAAAATTTGAAATTTACTTTTAAATTAAGTTATTTTAATGAAAATAAATGACACTTTGAAGAATCTGTATTTTTCACAATTCACTGAAAAATCTATCATTTTATAAAAATACAAAAATTTCACCATATGTTAATTTTAATATGATAATTTAAAAAATTATGATAATTTTATAAAATAAAATTTCTAAAATTCATAGAAATTAATTATAAATTCAATGCAAAAAATGCAATAAAATCACTTTTAAATAAAATTCATTTTAGAAGCATTAAATGAGTTCACTAAAAAATGATCACTTATTTTATAATAATTAATAAATAATTTTTTATATATTAGGACCATTAAAATTTGTTTCATAATTCATTTTCTAATATTCACATTCTCCAATTTAATAATAATGTTATAATGGTGACATTTAAATAATAATATTTTTTATAGCATATTACAATTCACTTAAAGCTTAGTGTCATTTGTTAAGAAAGATATCAAGATTACTATTATTTTATAATAAATTTTAAGGGTGTTAAACCAGGGAATTATTTGATTCCTTAAAATGTTTTATCAATTGGGATATTTTTGGGTTTTGTGTGAAAACTATTTTCTTGCATTGTTTCATAATTTCTAGAAGAAATGGTTTTGGTATTTTTTTAGGGATATTGAGGCATTGACATGAAGAACCAAAGATTCAGAACAAAAATAGTAATAATAAAAATCTTAAATCAGCATGGGACTATGAGTTCTAGATGCATGGTTGTGGCGTGACATTTATCAATTTGTGTACACTGACGTTGTGGTGTCTTTTCATTTAAGAACTTATAAAAAAATTATTCTACAAGTTGAGGTTGAAGAAAATTTTGGATCATTAGTGGTGGGGAAACTCATAATAATCTATCATGAACTTGTTTATATTGATGATGTCATATAATTTCATGTGGACCAGGAGAAAATTTAGACACAGTGGTTGTTTTTGATGAAAATATGTGTATTTATTTTACACTCAAGAGATTAATTGTTAGGGTTTGAATGTTGCACAATCACTCATGTTGGGTTCATCATTTTCTAATAGATTCCATTGGGTTTTTTTAGAGTTGGAAACACCCAAGGGTACCATTATTCAAGAAGTTTTATAAACCTGATTTCCAAAGGAATGTGGTTTTTGGGATATAGACCAACAACACTTAGGTAATCACATTGGTCAAGAGGATGGGAGGTCAAACTCATCATACCCTTTTTAGGGGAATTATTTCCTACTCTTGGACTCTTAATGATTTATGATAGATTCAGGAAACCTTCATTAATTTCCATGTATGACATGAGTCTTCCTTGAATTAGCACTCAACTATTATAATGTATGAATTTTATAATCATATGTATATATCTAAGGGTTTTTATCAATGGAGACATATGTATGTAACCAATTTTCCCCATATATTTTACCCTTTTGTGAATAGAGTAGAAAGTTTTTGGTTTTTTATTATCATGATGCTGGTTTTAATCCATACAGTGAGTTACTCTAGAATTTTTCATCATCCATGGAGACAAAATTTGTTTTTATGTCAATATAGGGCCCATGGAATTGGATTCCTATGTATCCACATGAAAAGAATTAGAACCCATGTAGTTTAGTTCCACTTAATAGGACACATCATAACTTTTAAGGTCATGTTATAAGGAAAAAACTGTATAGCTTAACATCATGTGGAAATAATGTCTAGGAAAAATATTCTCAAAAAAAGTTTGGTGCGGGACTTGTGCCAAAGAGATATATGGAAAATGGAAGGGATGTGGACTCCCAAGTTGGATATATCCTTACTAAGAATATGGCCTAAAGAAAATTAGGTTTGATTTAGAGTGTCGGGTGTGAACCTTAGGGAGGCTTCCTGTGTATCCCATTTGGATGGCTATCAAAATCCACATAGTTCAGATTAGGTGGAGGACACATCTCTATGGAGGTCCTCTGATGATTTGTATCACAGGGAATATATCCCTTTGAGAGGAATGAGTTGGAGATTATAGCGAACAAGAGGCCCTTTGGAGGTTCTTCCCATAGGGGATATGGCCCTTTGATATGTATTAGTTGGGGATTATACAAAACAGGAGGCCCTTTAGAGGTTTTTTAAAGGGGATATGAGCCTTTGAGGATGATAGAAGGATTTAAGGACCCACGCTTATGGAGGCCCTCTGATTGAAGGTGAGAGGAAGATCCAAGAAAGGATTCTCTACCTAGGCATGCATCTGATTGTGTAGATGTTAGGATTATTACTAACCTTTAATACCATGTGAGTCACACTGAGTGTGATAAACAATAGGAATTAAAATATCTAACAAACCACACAATATCCTTCACCCACTGGTAGATGACGTCGGGAGACAGTAGAGAGAAGGGGATTTGAGGTGTCTGTATCCTCTCTTTCGTAACCAAGATAATCATTTCTAGCTACCCATCCAGTAACGACCCATAAGAAAGGGCAGGGGATTACTTTAGGAGGGATTCTATGCTCTTAGTTCTAAATAAAAAAGTAGGATAAGGCACTAACCCCCATAAAATGGAAAAGAAATCATAATCCCCCACACTTAATATCTAAAACAGATGGTCTTAGAGATAAGAAGGGGAGGAAAAATCCCTCCATTGTGTCTGAGATATGAAAAGGGAATAAAAAATCCCCATCCCATGTGTATGATTCTAGGATGCCCCTAGAAATCCACCTAAGGTTGGGGTCCTCATGACTGAATGGATGAATAACTGTGAATCCTACCCATCAGGTAGGGAAAGTGTGGGGCACATTTTACCAAAGGAATTCATAACTAAATGGTAAACATGTTGGTGCGTCCTTCATCATAGCTATGAAAATATATAGGCTCTGGTGGAGGATTTGATTTTGTATCCTTTATAAGAGAGTACTAATGAAAGAGGAACCATTCCATTGGTGTCCCAATAGAGGTCTCAAGTGAGGCTCAAATAGTTAAGGCTAGGTGATCTAGAGGGGTCTCACATGGGGTGAGCCCTGGGTGGAATGAAGTTATATTGTGCAAGGTAGTGCCTAGGAAAACTATATGTTATTCATGTAGGGTAGGTTTATGCGAGATAGATATGACTTTTGGATGATAAAAAACTAGGGAAACAACACTTAGGTGAGGAATTACTCTACGCTATAAGGGTCTCCTCAGGTGTCCCTAGTAGGGTCTTGCATAGGTCCCAAGTTTACGAGGGGACCTTCACAATAGTACTCATTGACTAGGCAGAAAGTAGTTAATCACACAGTTTTCTAGTGTTTCATACATTAGGGGTATTTTAATCCCACTATTCCCCTTAATTTCCTCTTTTCTCTTGGCTTAGAAATACACCTGAAAGTTTTTTTGGGGCCTAGGAAATGGACTAGGGTGGTTAAAGCTTTGAGACTTCTCCATATTTTTTTATTCATTTAAATGAGGGGCCCCAAGGTCCTATTTATAGGAAATTTAAAGAACCTAGGCGAATAAAGTAGTTCTCTTAGGTGCTTCACATTGGTCAAAAAACCGGTTAGCCTATGCGATTCTTTTGTTCATGCCTATTTGGACCTACATGGTGCCACTTGTATGCAGGTTGGACCTACGTAGTGATGGTGATTTGGCTCTTACACGATTTTTCTTCAGTGAAGTGCATGACCCAATTCATTATTAACTTCTACTTTCCTTGAAGTATTTTACTTTAAAACATCTTATTTTCACAAAAAAAGGCTTTCAACAAAATCCCCTCCCCCTTAGTATTGGATCAAATTGGAAGAAGATGATTTGATCTTAAGGTATAGGAAAAAGGATGTTTATGGATCCTTAATTCATTGGAATCTATGTGTTTTTCACCTTTATGATTAATGCATGGAAAACATTGTGACTTTAATTCCATGAAAGGGATAAGTGAGAGGGTTATTCAAGTATATAAGTCATGTTGGTGGATTTAATAGGTCGACCACATTAGGGATTTACACACATATCCCACATAGGGTTCCATGTGCCTATACATAGAGCTAAGTTCCTCAGTAGTTATTCCTAACACAATCGCTTTATTATTGTCTCTATGATATTGATCCCATCACACAATTATGTCCATTGAAGTTTCATTAGTTTAGACCCAGTATTCCATTATCTGCATGATGCATACACTAGGGTAAGTCTATTCCTTCGGAATGAGAATTATAAAGGGTTGAGGTTGTATCTAATCTCATTACTATGGAGAAGGAATATAATCCTGGTAATTCCAAATACACATCATAAGGTGACATGTTCCAATTAAAAACTTTTGTTCCTTATGATGTTTCAAATCTATCCCATGGACTGGAGGACCCTATGATTTCCATTACCAGTCTTATCACCAATCCAGAAGGGCATGATGTGGACCTAAGACAATCCAATGAAGGTGGAAGTGTTGATAGTGAACCCTAGAGGACTAAAAGGGTTGTACCTACTGAAAGAACAATGAATTTTGTTTATGGTGAAGCCAATTTGGGTGTTGATTCCAACATCTTATACACCCTTATTATTGAGGATGATATGATAATTGACACCATATATAACTAAATAATGAACACATTTAATAAAGATATTTATATCTCAGTCTCCCTTCATGTGTTTGGATACTTTAATGAGGAATTAGATGGACATGAGTTTTCTCTTTCTTTCATTTTCAAACATAGTAAACCTTCTTTAATTTGATGTCTTACACAAGAGATCAACATGTATAGATTTATCTATATAAAAAATTGAAAATACACTTCATGACCAAGATATCGAAGTCCATCCTACTAGTATTTCCAAGGGAGTACCAACTGATAACCATGAAGTGGGAGATTCTTGAAGGCCCTCCATCCTAGTTGCTAGGAAAACTCAAGAATATATTCCTTATCAGAATTTACCTACTCAAATAATTGAGACCAGGGATGTTAGGGAGCCACCAATCCCAGAAGTTGATCCACCAATAGGTGAACATTGTTAAATTCTCTTATTATTTCACTACCTATGCTATATGTTAATATCCTAACATTAATGATGGGTTTTTATCTACTTTCTAGTGTCATCGACTTTGACAGTAGATCTTGAGAGGGGAGCTTCCATGCCAATTCATATAACATTGGTAGGAAAATCTATCACTATTTTAGAGGTAGTGGAAAAGGGTGCCTCATTGAGTGCACTAATACCAAAATGCATACATCCCTATGAAAGCAAATCTGATTTTGACCTAGAGGCACATGATGCCCTGCACACCACACATCATATCATTTGGAGAGATATCTCGAATATTATCTTGAAGATTCCTTTTGAATACCTTACATCATGAATTTTCTAACATCCAACACAATTTTCCATATTTTTGGTATGAAAGGTTTTATTACCGTATGATCCACCTTGTTGTGAAGTCAATCATTCGATGATGGGTGGAGGAGTACGTATCATAGATGATGAGGAACAATTGGCATTCCAGTTTGAAGATATCAAAGATGTTGTATCATAGGAAGAGTTCAACCATTCTAAGGTGGTGGAGGAGTATCAGCACCACCTAGACAAGAAATCACTCTAAATGGAATGCCTTAAAAAATAAATAATTTACATAAAATAAAAGATTGTCAAAATCCACCACTCCTTGAATAGGGTCTTGACATAAGGGAATGATTTAGTGGATGTGGAGAAGAAGAAAATCCTTCACACTAAAGAAGTTTTTTCCATGTATTTGGCTGGGTTTCATCAAGATACAGAGAATCCTTGATCCACAATCCAATAGGTCAAGGCCTATGTCAAGGAAAACTAGTAAATTTTGATGGAGAGACTTCAGATTATGGAAGATCTTATTCATTAAAAACATGAATGAAATGGATTTTTTATTCCTTGATCATCTATTTCTATGTTTCTTTCTTCATTATAGTCATAATACAACACTGAAAATGACTCATTTAAGTGGATTTCATTTTGTTAAAATGCTAAAATTACAAAGAAAAGGATGAGAGTGCTCTAATTTTCCTAATTATTTTTTACATGGTGAGTGAAATTCGACTATTTTTAGGGTTATATGACAGAACCTACAAAATTTATGTATTTTGTGTCATCGACCTAATTTTTAACTAATTTAAATATGAATAAGACTTAGAAAGTGAGACCTGTATTTTTCTTAGGTTTCCCTTTGTGGGTTTTCAGCCTAACAATATTTATGCATCTTTCTTTTCATTGTTCAGTTTTTTTTCTAAACCATGTAAAGTGAATTTCTAATGAGATGAGACTCAGATTTTACCTTAGGGTTCCCTTTATAGGATTATAATATAGAGAGTATGGTGTCTCTTTTTGTGGGATATTTAGAGTATTGAATGTAAGACTAGTGTGACTCATATTTTGGGTCGAACAGCTTTGGCCATGACTTATGGAATGAATATCCTATCAGGTATTTTTCTATCAAGAATGATCTAGCATTATTTAGATACACAAAGGGGAATTTTGAGTCACATTTTTTTTGATTTCATATCTTAAACATGATGTGAGAGAATCATATAAGAAATGATCAAAATATATATTATAAATTTGGTTTCTCGCATGATTTAGTTGTTGGGGATTATGTATATTGATGAGGACTCTCTTGAGGGAGAATGTGCCTCTAGATGATAGGCCCTTTTTTGGTGACTCATGAAAATCCAAATTTGGAATTATTAATGCACAGTAAAAAAAGGTTTCCTTAGGAATATAAAATTCTATTTTTGATGGATGAGGAGTTTGTGATGATTTATATTTCTCAAGACCATGAAGGGTGGTTTGTGAAGGGAATGTGTCTGAGAATGAAGGGATCATCTATGTTATAACTTTCCATGAATGGGAAACCACTCCTACACAAATCTAGATTGTCTAAAGGAGGGGGAATTCTATTATGTGATAAAAATAAGGAGGAAATTACCCTGCCTAACAAGGGTTGAATCATTGCATAGTTTAATGTCATGTGGCTGGGATATAGACCTTGCAGTTTAACATATTATTATAAGAAATTTTTGAGCTATAGTTTACGGTCATTTAGCTTTGAATGATATATTAGTTATTTTCCCTTTTATGGTAATCTTTCCAATAATGTTCAATCATTTTCATGTATGAAATGGGGGACAGTTTGTAATATATAAGCTAAGGGTTTTTAGATTTTAAGAGTGATATGGGTAAAAACATTGTGGGGCTTATAGATATAGAAGATGTTTCTCATGAGGATGAACGTTCCTCTAGTTGACATGCCATTTTTGTTATAAAATCATGCAAATCCAACTAGGTCATATTATTACATAGTCAAACAATGAAATACTTTGGCTGGTATTACCTTTTGGTGGGAGACTTATGCACATCCAACTGGGGTGTATTACTACATAGTTAGACAAATGAGTTTTCAGGAATATGAATTTCCACTACCAATGGTTGGGGAAAGCTTATGGAGATTAAGATTTTCCCATACACATATTTTGGTTTGTGTAAGGGAAGTACCTAAATATGGAAGGATCATTTCACATCAAAATTACTTGAGAATAGAGCGAAACATTTTCCCTATACAGTACTAACCAATATGAAAGTAAGGGTATTTTTTAATATTGTGGATGGGTCCAATACATAGGATATGGGCATCACATCATATATCTTTAAAGTGAAAATCAATCCAAATATAGTTCTTGAGAATATTAACCACAATTGATCGAATTATTTTGTATAGAAGGGGATTTTATTTTGAATATAGGCTCACGAGCAGGGTGAGAACCCATACTAAACACTCCCATTATAGATATGGCTCATACATAAGAGAGTGGGGGAATTTACCATATTATAGTTGGACCAGTATGTAGTATTTGGGTGTCACTATGTATCTTTCTAAAGAGATAATCAAGACACATGTAGTTATTGAATTTATGTTATAAAATAGACATGAATTGTGTAGTTTAACGTCACGTGGTAAAGACTTTTAGTATATATTTTAATGTACTAAAACAGTGACCATGATAAACCTAAAATTAACTGATATTCCTTTGGCATGTGGGGAATACTTTACCAATACTCCTAAGCCCATGTGAGCTATGCTCAATGTGAGAAACAAGGAGTGGAAAAGGTCTCTTCTACCGCACAAAGGCGATTAAGAGGAAGGGTAGGGGAATTTTTATTTTCTATTGGCTAGAATATGATATAGGATCTTGGAATCCCTACATATCTCATGATAATGAAAATCAAGTCATTTTTAGTTCTTGAAAACTATACAGTTTAGTTTTATACAGTAAGGATGAAGGTAACCCGATGTGGAAATGAAGGCATGAAACCTTATGAACATTGAATGGGAATTCAAGAAATCACCTAATGAGAGGTATTGTGTATTTTTTATATGAGGATTCCAGATCTATTTTCCTATGGCATCCTATCATTGGTAAATGGGGAAAGACTACATTTTATTGTCATGTTGAGAAGATGTTTTCATACAGTTAAACATCAAGTGACTAGGATTACATCATGTCTTTCAGTTTTAGGTCATTCATCTAAGACCATATTTCATGGAAAAGATGAATGATGTAAGGATTTATAGGACAAGGATACTCCTACATGCTTTGAGTGTTAAGGAGAAAATTTCAAACCATGATCTTGGGGGTTCTCAGATCAGAATAAGTAGTATGGGAAAAAACACAAGGAATGACTATGGACCAATATTTGAAAAGTGAGTTCCAAGTATAGTGTTGTTGATGATTAAAGGGATAGAAGAGGCCTGTCCTAGGATTGATTGTGCCTTAGATTGATAGTCCATTTTTGTGGGAGACTTATGCAAAGGAAAACTAGTGCTTATTATTGTACAGTCAAAACAAAGGTTTCATCATGAATCTTACATTCTATTATCTATGGTCGATGAAAGTTTATAATGTTTTAATTTTTTTAAACAAGGAGTATGATGTATGGAAGGAATGTGTATGATCACAAAGAAATAATTTTGAATGGAATTGGCCACAGAGTATGAATTCCCTTGAAAATATATTTTTTATTTATATATAGGAGAGGAATATTTATGTTTCTATGATGGGATCCTAGATGAGGGAACATCAGTTAAGGTCTTCCGTATAGATCTCTATTTTTCTGCATGAGAGCAGGATTTTTTTTCTTCATGGATGGGCTTGGTAAATAGGGGCTAGGCATCACTATGTGTCCCATTGGAGGATAATATCAATCCACATGTAGTTCTTATATGAAGGATCACCTATATATCTCTGACCCTTACACAGGTAGGGAGACATTTTTATATTACCACTAGACCTAGGATTGGAGATCAAGGAGTCACTATATATCATGTGATGAAAAGAATCAAGACACATATAGTTCTTGAAAAAAGGTTTGGTGAAATAATAACACCAAATATTATGATCCCCTCAAAAATTGATTGAAATGTTACACAGTTTTACATCGTGTAATAAGGACATGAACCATGCAATTTTACATCATGTGGAGAGGAAATTTTTATATAGTTTAACATCTTCTGACTATGACTTTTGGATATATAGTTTAAAATATTATAGATCAAACTATGATGTCTTATAGTTTTAATTAATATGAATAAGACCATATGGTGTGCCTTTTCAGGTCATGTATACATGACAATGATAATTTTTAGTTTAATGTCATATACAAATAACATTGGAGTTATTCAGTTTACAATATTGCGATGTGGAAGATAGTTTCTTTATCACAAGAAGTATTTATTGAGAAATATTACATTTTTAGGGGAAATAATGAGTTCTTCATCTATCTATGTTATGTAATAAGCTCCGATAGAGTGGAAATTGTGTATGTAATAAGGTCCCTCCCTTTTTGGCTCAATCATTGGAGGTTTCTTCCCTAGTATCATCAGAGTCTGGAGGACTAATACCAGTTCTCCTTAGAGGAATGAGTTGAGGCATAAATTCTTGTTAAAATCATGTGATTTCCAATTTCTATGAATCTATAAATGATTAAAGGTATGAATTATTTTCTCATTAAGTTGTTCCAATTCATCCAGTTATTTTTGGGATTTCTCATTTGTGGATAATTGATCATAGACTGAAATAAAAATCATGGGAAATTAAAACTCGATGGGTAATAATGCTTCTATCCCATATACGAGTGAATATAGGGTTTCCCATGTAGTGGTACGAGTTTTAGTTTGATAGGAACATAAGGAATGCAATATATTTTCATGCCAAGAATTTTTATCTTTATCCACCATTTTTTGGAGTATATTTTTAGGGTCTTATTTAAGGCCTCTATATATCCACTTAATGTTTCATGAGAGTGGGATGAATGGTTGGATTTGATATTATACTCCTGATATAGTTTCTAGAACTCACTATAATAAAAATTGCTACCAGTGTTCTTCATTATTGTATGAGGGAAACTAAATTTGGTAATGATGTTATCTTTCACGAAACTTATAATGATTTTGGATATGACAATATTGAGGAGTATTGTTTCATCCATTTTGAGAATAATTCAGTACTAGTGAGGATTTATTTAAACTATTTGGTCATGGATGGAGGAAATGGATCCACAACATCCATTCCCCATTTGGGAAATGGCTAGGAGTATTTGGATGTGTGTAAAAACTCTAGGGGGGGGGGGTTGATGAACGAAGATAGTGTAAACTTGGAAGAAATGAAAATTATTGGTAAAATTTGTACAATCCCATATCAATGAAGACTATAAGTATCCAAGACTTCAGATTTTATTGGAAAGCTTGAACCCTGACTGGTGGTCACCATAGGCTTCCATATGTACTTCTTTCATGAAGGAAGTGGTCTCTTCTCCATCAATGCATCTGAGAAAGATTTCATAAAATAATCACTCATAGAGGAATCTCAAATGATTTGGTCCATCATAAAGAGTGAAGTTGGTCGCTCATCATCATATTTTCTCTTTTTTTGGATCTTTCTAAAAATAGAACTCCATTTTGGAGGTATTCTATAATGGGTATCATCCAACCAGTCATTGGAACATCTGGTTTGAGGATGATACTAACCTCATTTACTTATTCCATGCTAACATGAAAAAAAGGCAATACCATTAATTAGTTCACAATGCTGATGACTATTTCGTCATGGTATATATCTTCCAATGTTGTGGTTACATTTTCAATGCATCTGCCAGGGCATTCTAAGATCAGGGGATGTGAGTAAAAGTTGTCTCTAATGGGAAATCTTCCATTATCCCTCGTATATAGTCAAGTAGGTGGATTATCTCTTATTTTATGATAGCATAATCCCCATTTATTTTTTAATTAACAACTCTAAATTTCCTTTTTCCTTCAAGTGGTCCAATACTATTTGAAGTTCCAATTCTATCCCAGTAATGAGGGCCTGATATTCTGCCTCATTATTCTTATAGCCTTCTAATAACATGAATGAGTAAGGAAATACTGCCTTTGCTAGACAGATGAACATGACTCCCAATCCAACTTTATTGATCTTTAGTTATTTCATTTTTTCCCTATTGGTATTTCATATGCACTATCAAAATACATTTCCTACACATGGGGCCCTCTTGAATAAAGAAAATATCTTCATCCAAAAATCTTGTGTTCAATGAAATTTTTCTGAAGATGGGTATTATGTAATAAAATATGCCAAAGTCTAGAATTTTACCTCCTTTTAAGGTACAAATTGTATTTAATATTACTGCATGATAACCACAAACCATGCCAAACGTCAAGTAAACATAGTATGGATGGGGATGTTTTGAGTGGTTTGTTGCAAGAGACCAAATGAACCTCATGGTGTTATAGGTAGAACCTTAGTTTCTAAATCGAAAATATAAATACTAGGTATCTCTTCTCAATATTTGAATAATGATTCTCAATGTTGAGTATGGTTAGAATGAGATAATAAAGGTTTTATTATTCTCAACATCATTATTTTGGGCGAGGAAGGAACTGAGTGATCGTTCCAAGGAGGTTACATACAGAATGAGTAGTTTATCCTCAATATGTGGCATAAACACTAGTATAATCAATATATATTTATTTGAGCTATCAAATAATTCCTGATAGTTGTCATTCCACTAATATATAACCCCCTTCTTCATCAACTTGGTGATTGGAAAACACTTTCCTATAAGGTTTTCTATAAATAAAACAAATGTAAGATAAGTGTCCCTGTAAACCCCTTAACTCTTTGAGGTTCTCAGGTGGTAACATATTAATGATATCCTTTGTATTCTAAGGGTCCACTTTGATTCCATTATGGTGTATGAAAAATATGAACAATTTCTCTGAGGTAACCCCAAAAGCACATTTCAAGGGGTCCATCTTTAAGCTGTGATGTCCTAGTTTGTTGAAGACGGTATCAATATTAACAATGTTATTGGAAAATTGTCAAAACATAACCATTATTTCATTAATGTAGCATTCGAAAAAACCTTCCCAAGAAGGCTTTGAAGATGCGATTCATGTCATGTTGGTATGTGGAACCGACATTCTTCAAGCCAAAGGGCATTACCCAATAGAAAAATACTCCTTGTGAGGCCCTAAAGGTTTTGGATTATTAATATTATTGGGCTATTTGTATTTTATTGTACCCTTAATATCCATATATAAAGGATATGGCTTGACTCCTATTATTGCATTAATCAGTAGCTCTATGATCAAGACAAGTAAATTATTCTTCAGACAGTGCCGGTTGAGATATCTAAAGTTGATGAAAACCATGATTTTACCATTCTTCTTGTTTATTGGTAATATGTTGGATATTCATTTTCGATATTTGAGATCCTGAATTAAATTGGACTTTAAAATCTTATCAACTTCAGCCTCAATATTGGCAGTGTGAGTCAAGTATGTCCTCCAGACTTCTTGTTTGTATCCCCGATGGTTTTATGTAAATCCCAGGTGGTGAGAGGCCACCTTGAGACCGAGGACTATAATTTCTATGTAATTAAAAAAAACCTCTTGAAGATGCTTCATAAATTAGGTATACACCTCTGTTTCTTTGGGATACATTGGCGTACTAATCAGGTTGGGTTGTGGGTCTTCCCTTGTACCCAGGTTTATTTCTTTGAGTTCATCAATGGTGGTAGATAAATCTTCCTTGAATGTTGGAGGGGCATCACTGAGGTATTCCTCTTCCTCCTCCTCTTACAATTTTTTCCTTCTATTTATAGAAGTAGGTAATTAATTATTATCTCTATATTTAATATATGATCCAATATTTTGACACTCAGAAGATGAAGTGACTTCTTCTTACCCAGCTAACGATGTGGGGTCTCTTTGAAGTTCCAGATGGGATGGAATAAGGGATAGAGAAGGTGAATCTTCATACTATTTTGAATCATATAATGATACATGGATTTGTTGAAGCTTAAGGGATGGAATTATATTATTTGTATCCAATCTTTTTCCACTATTTGGAGAGTCATTGACCTTTTCAACACTACCAAGATCAAATGTCTTGATTGATATCATGAAGGTTATTGAATATGTACCTAAAATGGGCCTAAAACATTGATCTAGTTTATGGTAAGTACATATTCTTTACTAATTTGTGTTAAGTGATTGTCTAGGGTTATTTATAGACCATTTCGAGTAGTGACCTAGGTGACACTTTCAGTCATGGGTTATTCACCTTCCCTCTGGTAGAATCCTACATCAATATTCTAAGTTTTTCAATATTTGAATGAGGAATTATTACTATAAAATTCCCTAATTTTACCATTAATGAAATATTTCAGGAATTGGTGGTATGATTATTTTATTTTTACAAGCTAATTGAACCAAGGAATTCCTATAAGAACATTGAAATTTGTGTATCTCTAAATGACTAGAAATTTTGAATCAGATACGAGGTCCTTGAATTGAGATCTAATCTTGATTTTTCCAAGAGAATTTTCATCACTATTGTCATAACCTTTTAACATCAGATTAGATGTGAAAAAGTGTGACTCACTATATCCTATCCATTGAATCATTCAGACTGTAATGAGGTTGAATCCTGATCCATTGTCAAATAAAGCCCATCAGATATCAACGTCATTTATCCTACCAAATATGTACAATGGTATGATGTGTCATTGTATAACTACATATTTTTCCTACTACATGAATGAGATGACCATGTGGAAATTTTCATGATCTATCTCATCACGATATACATTTGTAGCAATGAATTCGGCTTCAAACTCTTACGGGTTTAGAAAATCCTCTTTGTGCGCTTCTCGAAGGTCTTTTGATAGACTTCAAGCATCCAAGATTGACAACTTGGATGATTCCAAGGATAATTTCTCTATAATTTCATACTTATAAGATAAAGTCTTTCACTTCCCCATATTAGGTTTCTCTTTAATAGACTATTTAGAAACTAAATCACTTAAGGTAGGAAAATTAGTCCTTTGAAGAATAGTTGAAGACACTCATATCCTTGGTGGGTTAGGATGAAAAATTCTTCCTGCACATCAAGGTTGATTTGGAAACGGTGTCCCCTATAGTCTATCTTCTTGGATGTTTAAGCCATGTAAATCCCTAAAATTTTTGGGGGTGGGGGACTTTCTTACTCTTTCTAGGACTGCTGGAGGGCTCTCCCCTGAGTTTCACTAGCATAGACAGTTTAAGTGGGGATGTGGTTGGAGTATTGATTTCTACCACGATCGCATCTTCCCTTGTATACTCATCCCTATGAACTCTTCCCTTTTATCCCCAATTGGGTTCAAGGAACTTGAGTTCATATATATACTCATCATCATATAAGGGATCTATTATGTGAATAATGTTAATAGAACTGAAGATTAATTCCTCATCTGACAAGGACTCCATATGGCGAGTCAACTCTTATGGTATTGTTTGGTGGGACAACACCCATTCTTCAGGGACTAAAGGAATAAATTTTTAGAGATTAAAATACAAATTTTTACTTGGTATAGTTTCATATCCTTGTTTTTTATTCCTACCCATTCAACCATATCGTTTTTTAGAAGACTGGTCCTTGGAGGACTGTGGCGCCGATGGAGTCAGTTGTGCCATAGTAGGAGATACTGGGTGTATATTTGGATGTTATATCTATGATATGAGGATATAATGAGTATGAGTTATTTTATTTACAACCATCCAATCATTGAAATTATTTTTACCTTTTTTATTAACATCCTACCATTCACCCCCTTCTTATGGATTATTGGTAGAAACATATGCAACCTATGCAAGTGGATTGACCAACATTACTTATACAGAGGCCACCAATTTTTCAGGATTCCTCTGAAAAAAATCATTCCCAGATAGTGTTCCCCAATTTTTGGTGTAAGGTGAAATATTTTTGGAGATGTTGAGACCATCTTGATCAGGCCTCATGGACTTTGGAAACTTGAGTAAGTTATTTTCTAAGGCCGTGATGAAGTATCCATGGACTTGGTTATCTTAGGAAGAATAAATTTTATTCTTTATCTCATCAAATTGGTTTATCCTCTACTCCCTTAACTCATATTTATTAGGTGGTCATTGTTGCTGACACTCTTGAGGGGGTGTCACATGACATGGAATGGGATTTGGAGTGGGAGTTGGTGTAGGGCAGAATTAAGCATGATAGTGGCAGCCTCTAATTTCCCCATTATCTTCCCTTGAGATGATGTAATTACTCTAAACATGGTCTCGTTTTGTAGGATAGAATCATCCATTTTTCGATAAACTATGACAAGATCCTAAAACCCTCATGTATAATTCACAAGGATGATAGGTGTGCGTAAATCATCACAGTGATTCTCTATATAGATGGAAAAAATATTCTTGGGGAAGTTAAAGGTTCTAGGAGAAGGTCAACTCTTTCCATGGAGAAATTAAATATAATACACTATCATTCTACCATTTTTTTAGTTTGAGAGGTATAGGATTATCTCCTTCTACAATGTTGAGCTGAATTTAAAGAGAAAATTCCAATAGATATTTTCCCATCCTATAATTCATTAATCTAGAAAATGGGTGTACCATAAGAAGGATATCCCTTGTAGTGTTTTTACGAAGCATCTAAGTTTCAATCCAAATTTTTGTAAAATGGACCCCATTATGGGATCATACTGGGACATTAAATGCATAAAATACTATTATGGATCCATCAATCCATTAAAAATTAGAAATGTAGGGTCCCAAAATTTGGTGAGGGGTGAGATCTACTTGTTCAGGGCAAGGAATATTTTCTAGCTACACAGGTGCATTCTGTTCTTCAATATCCTGCAATCGAGTCTTTAATTACTCAGTAGTATTGATGATCCCTTGAGGGATGTGTGGTTTAATTGGAGATTGATCAGGTGAATCAATAGGTAGATCCATCTGTGGTGGCTCTATTTGTACCTATGATAGGTAACCCATATGAGCTGGTTCATGAGGATGTGTCTGACACAAATCTGGTTGTGTTCCCAAGGCAGAGAAATCTTAATATCCCATAGTAATGGGGTCCAAATATATTGGTTGTTATTACTGCATGTTAATAATATGTATTGGTTCCACTTCAATTGTTGGGGTGAACCTTTTTTGTTGATGTAATTCGGTTGGGAGTGTGATTTGAGGCTCTACTTATAGAAAATATCCAGTATAAAATTTCCCTTATAGTAATTTTGTTTTGAGTCTTATGAACTCATTTATCTCTTACTCTTATTGAGCTAATATTTCTTTGAGTGTGTGGGGTTAAACCTCTTTGGGATGTGGGTGAGTCATAACCTTACCTTTACCCTTTTCTTTGGTGGATACTCAATGAGGAAGTTGTAATGGAGTGGTTGAGTTAATCCCCAAATTTAGAGAAACCCTCTAGTTTTGGGTATACAAACCTCATTCAATTTCCTTAGTGTGGAACGCATTATGAATTGAAACTTCCTCCTCTCAACCCTCTATGTTAGCCTTGTGTTTTGTAGAGTCTATAGGGGTGGTGTTAACAATGTTCATCAATTCATAATGAATTGAAGGAATTTAATTAGTACCTTCAAGATATTCCTTTTTATGACCATCATATGGCCTCACAATATCCTTCAATGGTCCTCCTAGAATCATTTGAAGAATAATAATCTGAATGGAAACTCCAAACAATATTTTCATGCATGTTCCAAGAGAGGACACCAGGTCACGAGATGGGATGAATTGGGATGATTTATTCGGCGATGTTCTCCTTAGTCGATAGAAGAAGAATTTATATAGAGTAGGATATTATTATGGTAAAAAACCCCACCCCCATGGTATGGGTCTAATCCTATTCAATTTTCATAACCTTTTGATCACGTTTTTACAATCTCAAAGGTTGTGTTAAACCCCCCAACCCTGAAGGTTGGGGTTTCTCCGGGATTTTTATGGATTCTATTTACATGGATTATTTCTTAGTTTCATAGATCCATGTTTGAATATGGGCTAGGTGCATTGTATTTTTTTTCACATGAGCCACCTGCTTCTAAAGATATTGGTGACACTTTTCAATTATCCTACCTTAGGTGGAAGGATTTATCAATATTTTTGTATTCTTGATGTTGGAGTTTTTTATGTATCTTTCTCTTATATCTTGAAGTCTAATAGATCCACTCAGGGCTAGTTTTTTTCTAAGAGCACTATTTGTTGTGAACAAATACCATTTCTTGAAGTCATCTTTAGGATATAACATTACACAGTTTCAATTTTGGTGAGCTTTTCTTATCGGGGAGTGTGGTGAAATTGAATGCCCCATGTTCAAACCATCCTCTAATATGAACAATATATGGGGAACCTATGATCTGCTGACACAATTATTTAAACACATTGATACATGCATGATGACATCCTACTTACATCATTCCTACATTAAGGTGTTGTGAAACTAGGAGGGTTGCCTAGTTGATTTATTGGTGTATCCCTTCTATTACCATGACCTGGATTGGACACAAATGATACCATTTATGGACCCTAAAGAGGTTAAAAAATTCAATCATCTGTCACATGAGGTGAAGTTGAAGGAGGTAAGGTCAAGCCAAAAATGGTAAACACGAGCACTTTAGGGAGTCAACCTGTGTTTTTATTCTTTTATTTATTTATTTTATACTTTTAGAGTCATACATGATCTAGATAAAAATATTTCAAAATTCATTGATAATGTAATATGCTTATTTATCTTTAATTTATAGAACCATCAAGATCCAAGTTAGCAACAAGTGGCAGGAGTCGAAAGAAGAGTTTGCAGTAAAATTACACATTGTGAATCTGGTGCACCCAGAACCTGCACATCAATGATTTTCTCATAATTCAACAGGGGAGTAAGAATTTTCAATTCAATATTTTTCAAATATATTCCCCACATTAAAGTTTCTTTAGATCATTAACTACAAATTCCATTCCCCACATTTGATTCATTCTTCAATCAACTGAACTAGAAGACAAAAACTACCTAGGATAATTATCATGCCATGAGTTTAAATTTCTTTGAAAATAATTATGAATGATAAAAGTTAGAAAAAGAATTTGTAGAGATAAACATGTGGATTTTTATATAAAAAACCATGATTTAGGGGAGCATGTTGACCTTTGTAAATGAAATGTTTATTAGATTTTTCCATTCATTGAATTTATGATATTTTCATGAAATGGTTTAATTATTCATATGAATTGCCATGAGTAATTGTCACAACCATTCATCTCATTCTTGAGACATCCACTGGGCCAATATTATCCATTCTTTCTATAGTATATTTCTCAAGAAACCCATGAATGTTTTCTTTTTGAACTTTTTTACACCTTATAGAAGAAATGACTGGACAGAATCACCTTTAAAAATGATTGAGGCATTCTTTGTGTTAGCCCTTATCCTAATACCCCCCTTACAATAATCCTTTTTGATCCCATAGAAGCCATGAACAAAATTTTTAGGAATTAAGTCATGTTACAGTCCTGTTTTATCCTATCCTACCTTCCTCTAAATATTTTTTCATGATTATCAAACATAAGAGTGGGGCAAGAAGAAATTGGCAGAAGGGATGGAAATTTTGTAATAGATAAAGTTTGGGTAATATTTCATGATATTTGGGGAAGAAACATTTAATGTATTCATTTCACACCCTATTTAAAAAATTGGTTGTGTCTAGGGAAATTTAAAAATCATTGTTTACTTCATCGGTGATCTTATTATAACTTTTAAAAATAGTGTCATAGGGAGATCATTAGGGGTTGGGTAATGACTGTGAGAATTTTTCCTAGAAAATCCTTTTAAAAGGAAAAGGAAAATAATAATAAAAATTAGGGTGTCTCATTTATTTCATTTTATCTCTTTACGAGCCTACTATGAGATACCGGGGAAGAAGAGACTTTAATTGAGCTATTTTTTATTATCATGCAAAATAATTTATAGTTGAACATCCTTTTTAGCATTACTTGATTTATATCATTTACCTACCTAACCTAAGCCTAAGAGTCTTTTGATCCTAAATAGCGAATCCCCCATGATTAATTATGATTCTATCTTCACATGGTGGAGATGTTATATTCCTTGCAAGACTATGGTAAGTGACATGTTCTTGAGGTATGTGCATCACTCTATTAATTTTTACCCTGATTATGAGAGGAAAAATTCATGTGAGGTAAATTTAAAATGGAATTCATATTAAAAATGAATTTAAAAATTAAAATGGATTATTGGAAAAGCTTGGATACTTCAAAATGATAAAAGAAAAATACTTGGTTAGCATGTTTCTTTGAAAAATGAGGTGTCCTTAAATTTTCTATATGTGATTATTGAACATTTAATTTTCCATTTGATAAATTGATTTTATTGAAATTAAATTTGAATCATGTTAAGGTGAACCCCCTTTGTATTATGTTGATATTACATCCTTGAGGACAAGTATGGATTTAGGTGTGGGCGTATTTGATAAGTGTATTTCTTGAATACAATTTAGGGTGTATTTAAGTATTAATTTCGATATTTAGTTGATTATTATCACCAATTTGTGAGATAGTTAACTTATTTTATGTTTTTATGGAAGGATAAAAGGTTTCTTGTAAAAGGAACAAAAAAAAGGAAAATATTAGAGCAAAAAGAAACTTCTCACCATGAGTGAAGCAAAGCGGTATGCCACCATATTTTTGAGGATATAAGGAAAATGAAAAACTTGAGTAGAAATATTAAATGACATGTAACACAATTACATGTTGTTACTTCATTCAGATAAGTATCCACTCAGGACAAGTCATGATGAGATTTCTTGTTGTGAAAAGTAATTACACGTCATGAGTTTGAGTTATACATCATAAAAGGAGTCAACATTACAAATCTTTGAATGAGATTCATGTGAGATCCATGAGGATTCAAAAATAATGGATGAAACCTAGGATTAGGATTACACTATGTTTAAACACATTAGACATCATGAAAAGTGTCAGTAATATCCCATATGGAGCCTATAAATAGAGGGCTTGCCTACTGCTGTGGGGGGCATTCAGATTCAGATTCTCCAGAGACCAAATCATAGAGTTTCACACTTTAACCTCCTTGAGTTCTTTATTTTATTTATGATTTATTTTTATTTTATCCTTCCCAATTATTCTCTCATCACTAGGATGAGGGGTAAAACCCACCATATTCTTGGGTAATGTAATCTAAAGGGGGAAGGTGCGTTGGATATATTTATTTTCCATTATTCATGTATTTGGTATGCATGATTTCTATCTTCATCTTACAATCCTTTTATTTTACTTTTATCATGACCATTGATAATTTAATTAAAAATTATAATTAAAATTAGTCAATTGATAACCCTAAATAAGGCATGACCATTTTCAACATTAGGGGAAATAATTTTTAAACAGGGTATCGAGATAAACTCGATTAAACAAAACCCTAAATTACCGAAACAAGGGAAATATGGTATTGTATCATTGAGGAGGATATAACATGACTACTGGATCTTACACATCTCAAATCCAAAACCAATTATGAATTAATCAAAATATTTTCTTAAATCGAGTTTCACCCAAACCCTAAAATTAAAAAACCCTAGTGTACTTTCAAAATCTATTTTCAAACAATCCAATCAAGCTGTTTTCTTATTTTTCTTTTTCAAAATTGAATAAAACCAAAATTTTATCATCTATTTATTAAAATTAATAAATTTAAATATATTTAAAACTAAAATGAACTAATTTATCCATCTCTGTGGATCGATCTAGACCAACTATTATACTTATTTAAATTAATCAAGTTTCATAGTTGAGATTTTAAAATTTTGGTTTTTACATAGACCCGTAGGGAATTGATAAAGTCCTCATGGCCCATCAGTATGTGAATGATTAGGATATCCCATAAGGGAAACTCCTCCTATTCAATTTTTTATAATAATCTTTTTAATTAAATTAATTTTCTTAATTATAATATATGGATGTTAGGGGTCACTAAAAACCCCTATGTGCTAGTATCATGTCATGGAACCTAATGGCTGAGGGTTAGACCCTTGAGATATCAAGTAGCCTATAGACCTCTTCAGAGGAGAGGCTACACATAGTGAATCATGTCAGCCCTTATGAAGGCCTGGGTGGATAAAGATTAGGCAGATTAGAACTAGGTTGGGCATATAGACCAACATAGATTTTTTCAGTATGGGTTTGGGAAGTGATGGTAGCAGGTGTCACCTTGGAACCTGTAATGAACATGTGAGCCAAATGTTTTTTTGGAAATACTGATAAGATTAGGCATTAGACCAACCTCACTTTTTTATTCATAATTTCAATCACTTACTATTGATGCATTTGTGATTACTAGACTTACTTCCTAAAACTTGGCTTGTTATCCTAATTTGACATGTTGGTATGGTGGGGATGATCAAAGGTAATTCTTGGGATCCATATTATGATTCTTATTGATTGAATGTTACTTTAATAGTATTTCTAGTGTAACTAGGATTCCTCCTTTCCTAGGGTAAACAGATGAGTTTTTCAGGTGGCCGCATTTCCCCCAAGCATTGGATGATTATGAAATCCTCAAGCATTAATGATGATCTCCTTGATAGACGTCCATGAAACTCTGTAGGATATATTGGATTCACCTACATTAAATTACCTAGATTTTTCTGTGAATAGGCTCTTGATCCATTAATTGAAGGATGCCAAGTTATTACCTTGTATCTAGGAGAGTATTCCTTAATGTTTTCCAATAGGTCATCCCACTTAGGAATCATCCATATTTCAATGTCTTGACTTCCTATGAACTAGGACCAAGGAATACAACATCAGACTAGAATACACTTGTCTTGAGTGTTATGACATCAATATCTATGACTTATTTATAGGATTTCATGTTAATACTTGGAATCATCCTTTATATAGTATAGGTGAGTACTTGTGATCCGAGAGATAAGACTTGTACCGCCCTGTAGTGTCATAGCTTACTTTGAGAAATTTTTGTCATTGGATGAAGTTGGTGTGGCCAATCAAAATCATGGACCTATAGATCAACAGTGAATTTATTTTATTTATTTTATTCTAGTTATGACTTTGATAGGATGGGTATATTTCATGAGCATACACTTATGAAAATAGTTTATAGGTTTACTATTAGGGTGGACTACTAAGATTTATTTATAACCACCTATATATTAACTTCAGTGTTCATGAAACATTATGTAGGATTCCTGGTTGAGCACAAATGCATGATGGATAGGGAGATACCCCATGTTGCATGATTGAGCGAATCCACTCTTGTGGATTCTTATAATCAAGCTGGTACAGCTCGAGATTCATGTAGATCAAGTATGTGGTTCATCTGGGAGTAGTAAAGGAGCCCTATATACTTATTTCCTAATTCTATAGTATATATGTTTGGACCAGTGGGTGCTGTGGGTCTTGTATATAACATGGATTGTTCGATTCCTTAATTCATATCTTTTATTATAACCTTGTTTATATTTATTGCCTTTTCACTTTAATTACTTACTCTTATGAATGATGTTTGATTATTTATATTGTTTTATTACTCTGATATGAGGCCATAATATCACCATGGAGACATCCTAGGACCTCACATATGGTTGAAAAATTTTTGCGTATAGGGAGTCATTCTTGAGGCAAGGTCGCAAATCAGTTTAGCTACTGTTCATAGAGTGAGCTAGTTTGGGACATGACAAAGTGGTATCAGGGGAGTTCTTTTTCTATTTCTTTACTATTCAGGATATAGAGGAAAGGAGTATTAGGAATGTGTTGGATCCTATTACGGATACCATACTAATGTATTGAGAACACTTATTATGGTAAAAAGTACAAGTTTCTAGGGAAATAGTACTTAGATAACCTTTATTTTCAATTATCTAGTGGGATAGACAAGTGTAATGTCGATAAGTGCCTGAATGTTTTATTTTAAACTAGGAAATCTAGTCGGTATTACCATATAATGATGCCCAGTGAGGTTCAATTTAATATCTTTTCTAGATTTATATCATGACCCTATAAGGAGCAGTCCCATGTGAGGATGCTTGGAGAGGATCAAGGCCTGGTAGGCTGAGCATGGAAGGTGATGCCTTAAATATTGAATAAATAAGAATATTTCCTTGTTTATTAATGTATTACATTTAAATAGTTTTTCAATTAAAAAAATAAAGGGTTTTTACTTTATAAATTTAAATTTAAAACTTGTATAATTGAACCCATGTTTGCAACTTTTGACCCTAGTAGGTCAATGATATCTTTACATACCTTCAGTTTTAGCTATTTTAGAGAGATTCAATAGGTGTGTTAGATGTTGTGTAATAGTTAGGATGGTAACATGTATGTTTCATGCATTTTGTAATTAAAATTGATTGTAATTTTTTATGGTATAACTTTGGGATAGGTGGTTGGATATAGTGATCCATTAAGATACTTGATTGGTAGGGATAGGTGGGAGACCTCAGGGATCCTGGGTTTAACTCAACCCATACTTAGTTAGTGGTTAGTGTGATTGAGGAAAACCCATGAGAGGTATTAGCATAAGTTTAGAGATTCCTTTTTAGGTAGTGATCTTTTTGGTATACTTGTGATGAAGTTAGTGAACATGAGGTGTTACCAAGTATGTGACATAGTCATGATGGTTCCTTTGGTTTCTGAGGAAGCACCTAGGGTGATTGGTTTTCCATACTAAGTTTGATGGGAAGGACTGTTAGGGTTTATGATTTGCTTCACAAATGGTTATGTGGTTAGTAAATTGGTCAGAGTAAAAGCAGATTCTCATGACTATAATAGTGATGAGTGGTGGCCAAGCATGTGGATGAGGTTGGCATGCTTCAAATCAAGGATACACAACTATGGTTCTAGGATGATGTCATGTGAAAGATAATTGTTGATGGATTATGGAATAATCCAAGTGCTATATTTTGAAGAGGATATTCTAGGGAGATCCTGGTGACTCCAGAATAACATTTTATAGAGCATAGTCATATTGGCCATTGTAATGTTCCACTTAGGGGAGAGTGAGTAGGGTGGTAAGGGTTTGTACACCCATTATGTATGGAGAGTTTATTTTGTGCCTGGTATACATAGTAACTATTTATAAGAGAACATCAATGAGAGTTTGGGTGTAGGCTAATGGTTGATGGTTGCGAATGGGATACTTGTGGTCATGGTGACCTAGAGATCTGGGTAAAATAACAAAAATTTCTATTTTATGAGGGTTACATTGAAAATAAATTAGGTGTTATGAGATGATTAACCCAAGGGTGGACCTTGATATTCACTTTATGGAGACACGGTGTTAGGGGTTAATTAAATGAATGTGAATCCTAACATGATGTGAGTGTGGCTTAGTAGAAAAAATACATGTTTAATGGTACAATCTTTCGAGGAAGGACTCTGGGGTGGTGGCCTTGTTTTGAGTTAAAACTCAGTGATGTTAAGTATTTTGTTTTCATGGATTTCGAGATGGGTTCCTCTTGGAATTATGTTGGTTCTCAGGAATTAGCAGGTTCTTATATATGTCATTCATTATGTACAATAGTTGGTAGGGTAGGGAAACAGTGACCGGGAACTCATTTTGATGATGCAATTATATGGATGCTCCTATTGTTTTGAGAGGGGAATTGGTCATTTGTGAGAGACCCTCACAAAGAAAGGGTCTGGGGGATATGATACTAGTCAGTAGATGGTTTTTTGGATTTCATATCTCATTAGATAAATGGAATCAGGTACTATTGTTTTTATCAATGATTTATAGTTATAAGTTTGAATATAGACCTAGGTGGAGTTTGAGAATGGGCGTTAGACTCGAGATGTCTCATGACAATCCAAGGGTATTGAATTAGAAAATTAACAAGTGTTTCTAACATGGAACAATAATAGAAATGGATAGGGGAAGGTTTTTCTAGTAAATGTCACCAAAAGTAAGTTATGATATTCATATAGTGTTCTTATAAGGATCTTGGTGTGCCTAAGGATAAAGGCACCCAAATCGGGCCTTAGAGGAGCATCATCTGCTAAAACCAAGCATTTTCATGAATAGTCTTCTAGATGTGGTTCAATTTTTTTCTATTAAATAATTGGATGAGGAAATTTATTATAATAATAAAGGATTCTCATACATAAATATTACATTATTTTTAGATGAATATTAAATACATTACACAAAAACACACCCGAGGGTCGTAATTGTTTAGTGTCTTTGGTGACTAGGTACACAATATCCTAATTTGGGGAAAGATCTTCAACATCTCCCATAAATATCTTCCCCTTTAGTACTCTTTACAAAAAAACCATACTTAAAACATTTCTTCGTAACTCGGGGAATGGAAATATAATAAAGGGTGAGCTTAGATGCCCAGTAAGGGTAAAATAGGGAGATACGTAAGCATAACATGAACATAAGGGTATGATAACATGAGAATAAAATTTTAAAACCATACAATGCATATAAATTATCATAATCATATGTCATGATATAAATATTTATAATTCAGATGACATGATTCATAAGGTAATAAAATAACATGATCCATGAGAGAATAACATTGGAGTAAGGCATAGATTTATGGAATACACATAAACATAGAAAAATATTATGTCAAGGATTCTCACCAAGACATTCATAACATGCTAGGCTTAGACTAACCACCCATATACCTACTTTGGTCATGGGATGACCTCCTGTGTACCCTATTTTAGGCTTGGGATAACCTCTTATATACCATTTTATCTCATATAACATTAATCATTACTGAATACATTGGGGCGAGATATAGGTCCTTCATGTCACATGATGGAAATCATGCATGCGATTTCCAAAAGATTATAAAACATTCATCATATTATAACTAATGTAAATAAATGATTTTCATAATAATTTAATCATTTCCTCCCAAAATAACCTATTGAAAAAGAATCATGTTTCATAAGCACTCTATCATAGAATAACCCATAGAAGATAAAAAAATTCATAAAAATCTTTTCATCATAAACATAAACCATTAAGATAAATAAAGGAATGGTATCCTTGTACTATAACCCTAGTAAATTATAATTATCATCAAAGTATGTCATCTTAGAAGGAAAATTATTTAAAAGATCACTAGGATCATTTCTTTGATTAAAAATAACCATTTCACATTGAAAAAAACTTTTTAAGACATAAAAAATTTTGAAAATAATTTTCTTTCAAAATAAACTTGAAAAATTATAAAGGAAGCTTCAAAGTTACAAATGGTAAGGGTGGAGGTAAATTTTGTTCATGTCGTACACATTAAAATAAATATTTATTTCATATTTTTGGTAAAATCCAAATGGGAATTATTTGGAATGTGATATAAGTATTCAATTCAAAACATTTTGTAAAAATTAAAAAATGGGTAAATAATTATTTAATAAATCATTTTAATAAATTTTAAAACATTTTTGAAATCATTTTTTAGAAAACTTCATTTTAAAAGAAAAAGGTTTTTCAAATGAAGAGATAAATAAACAGGTTTTTTCCTGGAAACATTCTTGCAAACTATTAAGTACATAAACAAAAGAAAATGAATGAAAAATATATATTCTAATGAAATAAATATAGGAGAATAAAATTCATGAGTTTATTTAGAGATATATCAAAATATTTCATAATTGGAAGCATAATCATAAACGATACTGATACATGATGATATTATAACATAAAACTATTACCACTTCGGTAACATTGAATCATAATCCTCATGAAAAAATAAAGTTAAATAAAACTTAAAATATAATTATAACAAATAAATTCATTATATTACATGTCAATTTGTCTCTATATACACCCCGAAAAAGAAACAAGTGGTGAATTTGCATATGTCTTATAGAAATAAAAGAGAGACTGGAAGTCTGTTACCTTAAGTCTCAACGTCCTTCATACACAATTGAAACTCCTTTGTAATTAATATAAGTTTACTATAAATATATTATAGAACCATATATATATATATATACATATTATCATATATTATTTACTTATGACCATTTATTATCCATTTATTACCAATTCCTTGTTAAAATCACATTTCTGGTAATAACCACTTTGTATTCCATAAATGTTTTGATTTGTTATTTTTGGTACTCTTACTTTGATCAGGTTTAAATAATATCTTGAATAATAATCATGAAATAATTATCATATGTATACATAAATGATACTTTTAATACAAATCATGAAATATGGTTATGAGAAATGAAGTATGTTGTGATCATCGAGACAGTATGTTGTATGTATGCATGAGTAACGTTTCCATTTTTCAACAACACTTTAAGAAAAAAGGTAAGTAATATTTTATCATTCCATAATGATCATAAAAATTTCCATTATTTATTTAAATATAATTTTACATATCATCCATGTGTTGTGGTTATGAAAATAGAGAGTCACATCACAACATGTAGGCGGTAGTCCAAACGTAAACAAACAACGTTATCATCATTCAATGAGTGAGCAAGTAAGAAATAAAATGATATATTATACTTTAGTAATGATAAATATGTTATTAATATAAAAATTATTTTTTTCATGTCACATATATTCATTAACTTTATCCTTATTATTTTTCATGTAAAGCATTAGTGAAAATGAATCACATCACTTTGTGATGCGGTAGTCCACTCACACACGAGTGACATCATCATATCCCATACAAATTTTAAAGTAAAAAAGGTATATATATTATATAATGAATATATAGGTATAATTTGTTTTTATAAATATCATATATATACTTTATATTCATCATCATAACAAACCGTGATAGGTGGTAATGGAAAACAAATGACATCGGTTCATGAGGCGGTAGTTTTTCGTACAAAATAATACTTATTTAATAACTAATTTTATGAAAGTGTAGATGTTTTTATGTCATTAAAATAATATAAAAACATCCATTATTATATATAATATAATTAGGCTATTATATAATAGTTATTTAATAATAATTTAAGGAGGTGCAGGAAGAAATAAAATAAAAACACTCAATAAAGAACATCACCCATTCTTTGGGTATCCTCCTTAGGTTTGCACTGAAATAATTCCTATGTTATATTAATGAAAAAAATAAGGATTTTAGGATGTTATGAGGTAATTTGGGAAGGTTTTTGGGTAGTTATTTTCCATAAAAAAGGGTTTGAAGTTGTGAATAAGAGAGGATAGGCGGTGTCCTTTTATAAGTGAGGTGAGTGGCACACAAACAATTTTTTGAAAAGAAAAAGGTATAGAAACGTTTTTTACATGAAAATGGGTCTAAAATATAGTATTATATAGAATTATATATTATATTATTTCAATATTCCCATAAAATATATTTTATAAGTCTTCAGGTCATTTTAACCCTTATCTTTTTAGTTTAACCCCTGGTAAACCTACTTTTACCTTAACCATGGTAATTATTTTTCACAATTTTTATAATTTATTATGAAAAAAATTAAGTTGGCCTTATTAGATAATAAAAATTATTCTTATTAAAAATATTTAATCTATTTTTCAGAAATCTTATTTTAAAAGAGAAAATGTTCAAAAATTTATAAGGTTTATATATATAAAAAATAAATATAAAAATGATTAGAACTGAATAAGTTGTATTAATAGATATATAATTGAACTAATTTTAATTTTAATTCAATTTAAAATATAATTTCACTTTATAAATAATTTAATCAAAAATTCATCTTTTAATTAAAATTCAATATTTTTCACTATTCATCAAAAAAATTTCTCTTCTTATAAAATTTTCAAATATTTACCATAAGATAATTTTGGTGTGATTATTTAAAAAATAGAATTTATTATTTCATATAAATTTTATAAAATTTGTAAAAATTTTCTATAAAATAAGTGTGCAAAAAGGAAACACATATTCTTTTTAGAAAAATAGATTTTTGAAGCGTAAAATTGGATTTATTCTTATCTATTATCTAGAAAACACATAAGATGAGGGTTAAATGGTTGATTAAATATATTATATATACATTTCAATAAAATAATTCACTAAAAGATTTTCTAATTTATTTAGTTAAAACTGGTTTGTTTTAATAAAAATATTTTTTCAGTTCCTTTATTTTCAAATAGTTTTTATTTTAATTTTTAATTAATTATTCACCAAAGAATTCATTTTATATACATTTTTAAACCATATATTTTCATAATTTATTTAATCATATTTCTAACCACCATTCTAATGGCTAGAAGATAACTATTATATGATAATATTTTAATAATATGGCACATTTTTATTAAACTCAAGGTTGCATGTAATGCAAGATAAACATTATGTTATGTGTAACAAAAAATATACAAAAATAATAAATTTATTTTAAGAAATAAAATTTCACAAAATATTGGGGTGTCACATTCTTCCCCGCTTAAAATAAATTTCACCCTTGAAATTCATCTTAGTCATCAAAGGTTCAACATTTGAAAATTCTTTCACCGAAACCCGCATCATAAAAAGGTTTAATAAAACATACTGTTGAAAAAGATAAAGGGATGTGAAAAAATCATCCAAAATAACACAAACTATTTTTCCAAATAGGATAACATAAGTGGGAAGTGAAAACATGGAAATTTAAGTGAAAACTATCACACAAATATGGATGGAGAATGATTGAGAACATGGTTTTTCATCCCCCAAAATCACATGGTGTTTGAATGGTGTTTTTTGTGTGGTTGTGGTGGAATGAAATTCATATGAGACACATATTTCCACATCCATTATGGGTGGTTTCCATTGAATTTTCTTCATAGGACTAAAAATAAACAACATTTACCTTATTTGAGATGTTTCATAAACCTAATTTTTAAAGGTAGGTGGTCATTGGAAGATGGATCCAAAAATAGTTTATGAATCACATTGGTCGAGGGGATGGGTGGTTAGGATTATTTCACTTTTTTGGGGGAATTATTTCCTACTCCATGTCTCTATTATAGTTTTAATACATTTTTATGAATCCTTTATTAGATACCATATATCAAATGGGTCCCCCTTAAATTAAAATCAACTGTTATCATGAATTTTCCTTATAATAATCTGTATGTATCTAAATTTATTCATCGATGGAGATATCTTTATGTATCTAAGGTTCTCTATTGATGGTACCCTTTTGTGTACATATTAGAGATTCTTATGTTGTTTGTTGTCACAATTCAAGTTTTAATCCACTTAGTGGAGTTCTTTGGAATTTATCATTATCCAGGAAGATGTGAGTTGTTTTGGTGTAAAGATCAGGCCCATTAGATGGGTTTCCTATATATCCTTATGAAATGAATCAGAACCCATGTAGTTAAGTGCCACTAAATGAGACACATTATACCTTTTAAGGTCATGTTATGAGGACTAAACTCTGTAGTTTAATATCATTCGAAAAGTAGATAGAGGTGAGAGGTTCCATGATAGGTATGGTGTGGGACTTATGCTGAAGCATCCTAAAGGAACTGGAAGGGATATAGTCTCCCAAAAATAATATGTCCATATAGGGGATATGGAACAGATAATATTAGGGTTAATTGGGGGATTAGGGTTTGGACCTCAGGGAAGCTTTCAACATATCCAATTTCTATAGGAATCAAAACCAATGTAGTATAGTATATTGGAGCTTACACCAAAATTGGACGCCCATGATAAGGAGAGAGAAAGAACCAAAAAAGGATTCTATTTCAATATAGGTAAGTTGTTCCCCTTAGTGATAACACCTTTAGGGATTATGTTTTTACTACCTATGTACCTCTAGGTGGTTCATGGTGTAAACACTGTCATGGATGAGGGAAAATTTGGATTCCCAAGGGGTCTCCTCCATGGGAATATATCCCTTTGTGGTGGAGATAACATGGTTGGGGATTATAACGATGGGAGGTCTAAGGAAAGGTGAGAGGAAGATCCAATAAATTATTCCCCTTCTAATATAGGTATTTGATCATGCAGTTTTCATGATATTAACTATCCTCTAACCCCATGAAAGTCATCCTCGGTATGAGAAACATGAGAAAGTGGAAGATATAGAAAACCACATAATCTCCTTCGTCCACTGGTGGTGGAGACTAAGGCTATGAAAGGTGGAGGAATACCCCGAAAGAAATACTAGTGGGATTACACCATGAGGGTTTCCCTTTGTAAATATGATAGAAAGATCTATTAAAGGACTCTCTACTGATAAATTTTACTCCTCATCTACTAGTAGAGATGGTTGGAGTCATTTAGGAGAATCAGGGAGGGATAAAGGGATTTTATGTGCCCATATACTCTACTATTTTCAATCTTAGGGTCTTTCCATTATCCCTAAGGTTAAGATCATGATTACCATAGGAATTTATAATTGAAAACACTTTGAGTATCCCACCTATTAGTTAGGGTAATTGTAGGACCTCCATACCATAAGAATGTATAATCAATAGGACACACTGGTGTGCCCCATGTTTTGATTATACATATCTTGAGGCTTTTATGGAAGCCTTGGATTGGTTTCCCTAAGACAAGGGATCAATAGGAATAGGTTCCCTTCCATTGGTGGTATAAAATAGAGCTAAAAGGATGTATTTTTAAGGTGAGGGATGGGAAAGTTAAATGTGGCTCATGCAGGTGAGGGCTTGGTGAGATGAAGGTGGCTCATGTTTTTGAGGGCTAGGAAATATGAAGGTGCCTCACGTAGGTGAGGGATGGGAACGCTTAAGGTGGCTCATACATGTGATGCCTAGGATATCTTATGATGTATCATGTGAGTATTTCATTCAAGTATGTTGTGTATGTGTCCCTATGCCTATAAATAGAATAAAATACCTAGTAGATCCTCCTCTTGTATTCACTATTCCATTTATATCATTGCACCTGTGTTTCATATTGCACCTACTCTCACTATGATTGTCATTCTCATAGTCCTTCCAAAAAATCTCTACTTGTGAAGAAATGATATGACTTCATCATATACCTAGGCAAGTGGCCAATGCGAGGTCACCTAGGAAAGTGTCCAACATGAGGTCACCTAGTTGAGTAACCTACTGGAGGTCCTCTAGGTGAGTGACCTATGTGAGGTCACCTAGGAGAGTGACTTGCACGAGGTCACTCCTTTTCCCAATATCATTCTTCTCAATCTAATAATTTTACTCCAATGAAAATATTAATATTTTCTTTTATATTTCCAATGGCCGCTCAAAAGGTCAGAGTCTCTTATAAAAAATCTAGTAAACACATTGAGGAGATAATGGACATTATCAGTCCATATTATTATAAAGCATGTGACACCAATCTCCTAGATTTAGTGATGCATTTGAAGAAATATCATTATGAATACCCTGAGAGTGATCAACTACCACTCTGTAACCATGGGATTCGGAATGACATACTCATCCTAAATACAAATAATTACCATTAGGTTTTCTAGTTCCAAGAGTACACAAACTTTACCACAACCAACATCTTAACTAGGGTCTTATACATTAATGATGGAATGACACCCTCCACCTGTGTCATGCATCACAATACCTATTCCCCAAATTTAAAGCCCCACACTCTTGAATCAAAGCTATATTGTAACTCATCTATCTTTTATGATTATATGATGAACCAATAGAGTGGATAGAAGGAATAATATAACCTCTTCCATAGATTAGGTGTTAATCTAGAGTATATGTGGGTGTACTAGGTTCACTAGACTCATGCTAAATTTTATGTTAAGCTGAAGGCAGTCATAATCTAAGAGGTAGTTTGGATGGCCTACACATACGTATATTAAAATCCACATATCATCCATGATTTATTAATTCTATGGATTCTATAGACCAACAAATTACATTTGACACATTTTGAAGTTGGTATCTACTTGTGGGGTGTTTATAAGATCTCTAGAGCACCCATCCTCAGAAATATGTATGGTGAGTTTATCCCACCGAATATAACATGGGATGATGCTGAAAGGATGCATATTTTTATCATGATATGTTAAAGATATTCCTAGATGTCAAGAAGGAATACCTTTTACTAAGGGGTTATGTTCACTCTGAATCATGTATGAATGATTTCTTGGATCTTAAGGGGGAGGGCCCCACATGAAAACATCTAATTAGAGGTCCTTCAATGGAAAATCGGGGAATTTCTAGTACATTTTATCCCACACTAAAACAAGGACACTACAACCAATTAGGATATATAGTTAAGTCAAAAATACCTATCAAGACAGATCGTGTTATATTCTTAGAAATGTGGTCAATCATATAAATTTTACCAATTTGTTAATCAAATAGTGGTGTCAGGCCAGGGAAATTTTTCATAGCATCCAAGTTAGCATAGGTCAAGCACATTGATTTTTGTATCCCATGTCTTAGCAAGGATTCATTGGTTATTATTGTAGGTGAATATGAGGAATTACCCCATTAATAATTCCAGGTCCATTTTTGGTGTTGTGGGTATCAGTTGTGACACACTTGAGTTCTTATACCGTACTGAGTGAAATCAATGTTCATGGAGGCTAGTTATGGAAATTCATTCAGGTTATTTTGAGTATACAAACCCTATATTTTATGTATGGTGAGGATTTAAAGAATTTTAATCTATCAGTAGAATTAAAATTTCTCCCTTATGGGGATCCACTCATTGGTACATTCACTGATGATAGAAAATCTAGTGATGAATTGAGATTGTACATGACTGTCATCAGAGATAGTTTACTAGCATCTTGAATTGATAGTGAGGTTATTTTTGAATCCTATTCTTATTATAGATTTCAATACCAATTTAAGTGTTTGTAGTGACCAAAAGTATCCCCTCTCATGCACTTTTGATCAGAGAAAACCCCAATATTGGTCTGACAATTATGGGTCCTCGTCGATTTGGAGGTAACCCCAGAAGTAATTAAACTGCCTCTATAAAGTGTGTCCATTGGATTGAGCTCTTGGTATGCAGAAGCTTAGATCATGTCATAACCTCAAGGGATTTTGACAATCAGTAAATATTGATTCAAAATTGTAACTACTTCTAGATGGGGTAATAATGGTTAAAATTATCAACCCATTCCATAGAGTAAAAGTGGTGAGGCCCTGAGCTCTCCAAAGCAACCTCATGCATGAGTTAGTTATCTAGTTAGGATTAAAAGGGATATTTAAATCGAGGTTAATCTTGGATGGTCCAAATGACACTATGAATAGAAAATTTTGTCTCTAGTTTTACATCATTCAACCATTATAGAGAGATATGGGAAGCTAATGAAATATAGGAGTATTAGGTCTACTTCATGGTAGGTTGGATCAACCTCAGATTATTTGAATCCATAGGCTGTCTATTTTGGAATGAAATTACTTATGATGCTAATGACCTATGGTAATTTCTCCTCACTCAATTGAAAATTCAATTTATTGGGGGTGTTTGAGCCCCACCAAACCTCCACTTTGATGATAAACCTTTTGAGGTTGGAATACACATCCAACAGATAAAGATGATTATTTATTCCACTGATAATCGGATCTCCTCTATGAGGTGAGTGGAGGATATGATGGATTGGGGTGACACTGAAGGGGTTGATGAACAATCCTCTAATTAATGGGATGCCATCAATGATCCTCAGAATGTATGTTTTTTCTCCTTTGATTTTACTTTTTCTTTATGTTATTTTTAATTTTGAACAAAAAGTCATTAATGGGAAAAGTGTGACCTTAATTTGTAGTGAGTAGAGGGAAAATCAGAAGCGATCTCATCATCAAGATATACCATAATAGGTATCCCTATCAGGATTGAGGGATTAACTCCTAAATCGAGGGAGATGTCCTTAGTCTAGAGGATGATGTAAGAGGAGATAGTTGGAGAGTCTTTATAACTCCCACCTTCAGTACTTGTGTTTGAGGAGGAAATTTCTATCCACACACCATTAAAAGAGAAGTAATGAAAGAGAGTAAATACCTTTTTTAATAATATAATTAGTCATAGTGATTTTTCACAACATCATTTATACTTGGTTTTTATAGAATAAATGTTTTATCATGATGGTGGGTTGGAGGATCCACTCCACTCCCCTCTCTCAAGGGGATCAAAGATGACTATATGAGGACTGAGGATGATATTCCATATAAGGTACTGTTTTTTGTGGGAGAGTTAGTAACTTTGATGATAGAATTGTTAATATATGAGGCCCATTTTTTCTAATTACTATAGATATAGAGGAGAACCCTATAAATTTCAGATTCACATCATAAGGTTTCATTCACCACTTACTGACTTCTATTCCTTATGGTATTTCAAATTCATCACATACACTTGAGGACCCTAGGAGTATTTCTACCGGTCCCATCACCACCCTAGGTGGGGATTAAAGAGGCCTCAAATATTCTAATGAAGGTCTTAGAGATAATCTTGATTTGGTATGGCCTGAAATGGTTGTGCCTATCGAGAGGAAAGTGGATGATCCTGATTGTAGAGCCAATTTGGGTCATAATCCGAACCTATCATATACCCTTAATATTGAGGATGCTATGAGATATGAAGTATTATATAATGAAATGATGGAATACAGTTATGAATATATTGATATTATTTTCTCCCTGGTGGAGTTTGGGGACTTTAATAAGGAGTTGGATAGATGTGAGTTTCTCTATCTAGTGTTTCTCCCCATGACCTAACTTCTTATGTCTAATGCATTAAATCAATGATCTTGACTATTACATCTTTTTTGGAAAACAAAATCCAAGGAAATCCATGGCCAGATCATTGAGGTCCATCCTGCTCCTGTTTTTGGGGGAACGACATCTGAGGGCTCTGAAGTGGGAGTTTATCAAGAGATATCCATCTCAAGTTATGAGGAAACTTAGAAAGATACTCCTCAGCAAGAGGTCTTGGTTTAAAGTGATGAGGCTAGGAATGTTAGGTAGGAATCAATCCTCACATATAATCTATCAAAAATTGAGTTCCATCAAATGATTTGATCTATGTTTTTCTTTCTCCTTAATATCTTCCACTATTAATGATTAATTTTATTCTCCCTTCAATTCCATCAATGTTAACAGTCAAAACCATAGGGGATGCACCCACCCCAAATCAACTGAATGTGAAAGGATAGGATGATGTTGCTTCTAGAGGTACAATTTGAGTCACTTCCATAAGAAAACTAATTTTTTAATACAATTATTCTCTTGATACTACCTCTATATAAATCTGGGAGTCTAAATATGATTTTTGAGCATGTCTACAGTTCATATGGAAAGATGTCTGGGATTTAATCTCAAGAAAACCCATAGAGGATCTACCTTCAAAACTACATCATCTTTGTTGTGTTTTTGGCATGTTGAGGAATGATAGATTCAATTACCACATGGTCTAACTTACTATTAAGAAGATAATTAACCGACAAGAGAAATATCATGAGTTACAACAGTGCCTTATCCAAGAAATAATGCTCACCTAAACTGATGAAATTTTATATTCATTATCCTAGGTATTGTTCAATCACACAAAGAAATTAGAGGGGTAAAAGAAATGGATTGATGAGAAATACCTTTAGACATTATGCCTCCAACAAGAGATGGATACTTCCATATGGGAACTCATAAAACTTATATAATCATTAGAAGATTTCCAAGATGAGGGGAAGACTTACATTGTGACCACAACAGAGGAAGTCCACATATATGAGGAGGATGAAACCGCCCATCTAGATGAGTTTTGACTAGTTTTTGAAGATACTCAATAGTCCCTTCAGCAGCTCGAGATGTATGTTGATGGTATTTTGTAAAATATGATACAGATAATCTAATTATTTAATGATACTATAAGTCTTTATCCATGGATGAAAATAATTGTGTGTCCAATCATTTATGTATTCATTCCTATTTTCTCTATGATTATATAATATAACTAAAGTTAGTTTTTTTAGCTAAACGTCATCACGTCAATGTGCCACATTCATAATGATAGGAACATGAGTGTGTAATAATTTTTTCCTAGGTATTTGGAACTATAAAGAATAGTTCAACGATTGCTAGAGTCATTTGAAAAACCCTTTGAACTTTGTGTATTTTGTTTCATTACCCAATTTTTTCCCTAAGTTAGATATGAAAAATGCTTAGTGGGTAAGACATGTATTTTACATAGGCCTGTATTTTCATGTTTTCAACCTAATGAGTTTCATGCCTCTTTTATTTAATTGCCCAATTTTTTTCCTAAACCATGAGGAGTGCATGTCTAGTGAGTTGAAACTCAACTCTTTCCTACGGTTCCATTTATTAGGTTTTCAACCTAGAAAGTATTATGTCTATTTTCATTTGTAGTTTAGAGCCTTTAAAGTAGGAATGATGTAACTAGTGTTTTATGTTAAACATATTTGACAATAAGTTATGGGATGATGACCTAAGAAATGATTGATGGCCAAGAATGCTATGGCATTATTTAGGTACATAAAGAGTGGTTTTTAAGTCACAATTTTTTGATTTCCATATATCATACATGATATGGGTAAAATATGTATGGAATGATCATGGAGAATGTTTGAAAATCAGTTTCTATCACCATATTGTCAGGGATTATGGAGATAGAAAAGGTTTCTCCTGAGGATGAAGGTGCTTTTGGTTAACACGCCTTTTGGGGGTGACTTATGCAAATCCATACTTGGGAGTATCAATTCATAGTCAAGAAGAGGTGTCATTTGGAATCAGAAATTCTATTATTAGTGTTAAGGTAGTTTATAAGGATCCAAATTTATCAATACCATGGACAATGGGTTGTAAAATGATGGTTTCTTAGGATAGAGTAACAAAGGATAAAAGGATCCTCCATAATGAGGGTTAAAGTATCACATAGTTTAATGTTGTGTAACAAGTACGTGGACTCTATAGTTAAATTTTCCATGGAAAGGATGTTGAGGAATATAATTTATGATCATTTATCTTTGATTGAAATAATATCAATTTTCTATTTAACGATGACTTGACCAAGAATGTTTTATCATCATTAAGATGTGGAGAGGCAATATTGTAATCTATAATTTGGGGCCTTCAGGATCTATAAAATGATATGGGACATGTATGTAAGGAATGAACATGGACCATGTTCAAAAATAGGTTTATAGTATACAGTTTTAATGGATTACAGATATAGAATATGTTTCTTATTGGGAATAATGTGACTCTAATTGACAGGAATTTTGAGGGTGGATTTTGAAATGACATATTTGGGAGTATCAATGTGTAATCATAAAAAAGGGTTTTCATGAATTAGACATTATATACTTGATGGAAGAGGAAATCTTACAGAGATCCGAATTTCCCCAGACATAATGTTCTATTTGTGTAAGAAAAGTGCCTGAAAATGGAGAGTAATTTCATGTTAAAATCACCCAAGAATGGAGAGAACTGTTTCCTACATAGACCTGAACCATATTCACTAAGGGGGATTTTTTTTATATTTTCTCTGGTCCCAAGACATAGGATCTGGGAATTTCTAAATATCTCATCAAGGTGAGAATCAATCCACATGTACTTCTTGAGTTGATTTCCCACACTGATCGAATTCTTATGTGGAGAGGGGGTATTTTTTTGAATATGGGCTCATGAGTGAGGTGGGAACCCATATTGTACCCTACTATGTAGATCTGGCCCACACATTGGAGAACATGAACATTTTTATATCTGGGATGGACCAGGATATAGGATCTGGGAATCACCCTATATCTCATTGGAATAAGAATCAATCCATGTGTATTTCTTCATATGGAGGTGTGGTGGGATACCAATACCCAAGATAGTAGAACTCTAGGGTGAGGTCTATATAATTGAATAATTTTAACTCATCCAATAGATGTCAACCATGAAGTTTAACATCATGCGAAAAAGGTATTTGTTGTGCCTTTTAAGGTCTTGCATTTAGGACCATGCTAAATCTGACATAAAATGATACACCGTGATCATACAAGGAAGAATTTTACAGATCTCATAACCCCACATGTGTTATGATTGGTGTGAGAAATAATAATTTGAAAAGGTTTATTTCACCACACATAAGTGATTAGAAGAAAGGACATGCATATTTTTATCATGTTGTGGCTGGAGCAGTATATAGGATATAGGCGTTGCTACGTATCTCATAGGGATGAGAATAAATTTGTACGTATTTATAGGAAGACATGTAGTTTAACATCATGAGGTCTGAAAAAAGGTTACCTGATATAAAAAATAAGGTATGAGTACCTATATA
Source organism: Viscum album (assembly GCA_963277665.1). NCBI lineage: Eukaryota > Viridiplantae > Streptophyta > Magnoliopsida > Santalales > Viscaceae > Viscum > Viscum album. The sequence goes on along the minus strand of OY728152.1, from coordinate 1,576,955,260 downwards.
ATTTATCCAAACATTTAAGGAATCATCTTATTATAGGAATCTAGTGTTTGTGACACAAGGATTTCTGAGCTAACCACCCAAGGAATCCTATGTTTGGTACATACGGTATGACTACATTTTAATTGTAGGATTTGGTGTCCTAGAATCAACTATTTGTACATTTATTACATAAATATTTAATGTATTTAAATATTAAACTTATTATTACATATTTTTCATTGTTCTGTATGACTATAATGTAATAATGTCCTAGAGTATTTTTTGCATTAATATGGTCATAGCAGTTCCCTGCTATGAAGAGAACCTTGAAGTGCTATGAAAATATTCTTAAACATAATTTTGTAGTTGGATGACATACTATGATAGGACACATAGTATATAGACCACCAGGTGTGAGTACTCATAATAATATGAGACTTCTTCTCATGAAGTTCTCACTTGATAATCTCCAAGATGGGAGATTATGAGAACATACCCACCAGTAGAAATTATGCATGATTTTGTGTCATCATATATTCCTATATGCAAGCATGTATACTGGTCCTTAGACATTAATATTAACATTAATACGTGTCATGACTCACACACTTATATTTGCTGACAAAAATGATCTCTCCATATGTTTGTGGGATGTGGGGTATATTGGGTGTGTCATGATTCAAATTTTATTAATGGATAAGTTCAGGAAGGATTTGTACCTTCCATTTATGGAAGTTGATATCTTGGACCTTTGATTGAAATAGAACTGTCACCCTAAATTCAATTTCTAATGTGTAACGATGAGTTTTTTTTCTTACATTCAAACAAAGACGTATCAATCATATAGGTTGATGAAAATATCATGAAACCTTCTTGATGAGATATTGTGACAACGATATTATATTACAAAATGAGTGTTCATATGTGAATGCCATCATTGTGAATTAATGTTCTTTATCTTGGGTTCCTTGACCCATTTCTAGATAGTAATCTTGGACTTTAGGGAAGCCCGCCTAATTCTAACAAAAAAAAATTCTAGAGGGTCACATACTTAGTGTTTCTAGTTTCCTCGATTAAATTATATTTGAATATAATTAATGGATAAAATATTATTCTCAAGACTACGGAATAATTTTATTCAAGTTAAAATGATCTCATAAGTTAAATAAATATTTATTCATCGAGTTGTGAGTAAAATATTTTTATTTAGTTTATTGAACATTTAATAAATATTTATTTACTAGTTCTTAAATAAAAATATTTATTTAAAGAATAAAATATTTTATTTGGGTGTTCAATAAATGGAATTGGAGTTCTAATGAACCAAGACCATTTACATTGATAAATTAATTATTTTCAAGTTGGTAAATAATGCTTATCCAGTTGGCACAAGGAATAATAATAATATTGTTATCATTATGTGGTATGAGATTTCATTTATGCTTCCATTTTGCACAAGTTGGCTCACCAAAAATAATGGTGTTGTTATTGTTATTATGTGGCATAGGTTTTATCTAGTATTTATAATTGAATTTAATTATTGTTTCACAATTAAATATTATAATCTAAACCCCATGTCAATTAATATGTATGTACATCTATTGTGCCAAAGCCTGGTGAATTGAGAATTGTTTAGCCAAAAAAATTCTCTCTCGACTCCTCTCATCTCTCCCTTTATAGAACAAGAGAATTTCTTCAAGACTGAAGAATGAGTGATCAAGACCGATTGATGCAAGAAATTCGTTCTGCCACCCTAGAACCCGGAGAATGAGTGGAGTTGATCAAAGACCATTGGAGTGAATTTGGATCACCTCTAGAGGGATTTTACTTTGCATCCTCATAATCTCAACAAATGTAATATGAAAGGGTCATTCCAAACAATCAAAGATCACCAATGAAGAAAGTACTGAAGACCCAGGTATTTAATTTCATAAAAAATCACTAAATTAATTATAAACATGATGTGAAATATCCCCTTTCTTGGACCTAAAACTATTATTATATTTTTATAAATATTTGATTTCAATTCTTGGATAATAGAATTCATTTTTGTATTGATCCCGGATTGGTCATCGATTATGGAAAAATAAAAGTTGGGATCTTGCAACTACCATGCTTCCACTGCGTCCAGATCCTTCAAGTTGTTTTAGAGGGGGCTCAAAATCATTTATAAATATTTAAATAATTCATTGTTTATTTATTATTTAATAATTTAGTTTTTTAATTCATGTTTAATCGTTCTTGTAATCTGAATTTTTAGATTTGTTCTTCCTATTTTTGTTTCTCATAGATCAAACAGAAACAAATAATTTTTTGATTAAAATTAAATCGATGATCTCATCAAGGGGTGTTGACGATTCTGTCCAGGTAACACGACCGAACACACCATGTATTCAGAGTTACACACTGTTTAATCTGCTATACACGTCATGTAATTAGGATTACACACCGTGTAGTTGTGTTCAGTACATCAAGAGTAATTCATCAATTAATCAAGGCATGTGCATTAATTACACGTGGTGTAGTTAATTCTTACACTGTCTATTGACCAAGATAGATCGACACATGCTCTATTTTATTACACGCATTTTGTCCTACTAGACCTGGCATGTAGTCCCTTAAAGTCAAGGGACAAATCGTGTATCCCATACATGGCTAATCTGACCGGTAACCATGTAAACCGGAGACAACACGACATATTTCCTATTGGACACACCTTGGACTCCAAGATTTCCAAAGTACACCTCACATGCCGAGTCCCTAGGCATGCACTTTGGATAATATGGAAAAGGAATTACACGTTGTGTAGTCGGAACTACACGCTGTGTACTTTTCCAAATTACACAAAATTAAAACTTAAATTTTTCTGTAATGTTCAGAATTACATATCATGAAGATTTGAACAGGTGTTCACCATGTTACCTCTAAGGTTATGGATGAGAGTCTCAAGAAAGTTCAGAAAATGATTAAGATAAAATGATTGATTAATTAAAGATAATAATTAATCTATTGAATCATTATTTGTCATAATAAGAACTATTAAAGATTTGAATGATATTTTTATTAAATGTGAAATTCATTTCATGTATGTGGATGATCATGATCTAGACCATACCTTTGTATGAGATTGGTTTCCATTTATTTTATTTTATAACAAATTGTTGGTCTGCATGCCATCTCTCATCATTAATATGTAGGGCACGCATGCCCATGGTTTCTTTTATGTAAACCCCCTTTTACCCCTCATCTATGTGTGAGTTAAAATGAATATGTAATGGATTTATCTACCAAGATATTGGAGGCGGTTTTCCAATGAGCCTGTACCCTAGTGGTACAGGCTCTTGCTTCACATCCAAAAGACCCAGGATCAAATCCGGGCAGGGGCAAATTCCTGGGGTACTATAGGAGAGTACTATAGCAGCGGAGACACTATAGTAGTGACAACACTGTAGCAGTGGAGGGACTATAGTAGGTATTGTAGCGGCGGTGGCACTGCAGCAGTTACTGTAGTAGTGCGGGTACTGTAGCAATACTATTCACCGAGGGGTCCTTTGGGCCAAAAAATGGGTTTTCATGCCTTGTATTCAGGCCACTTGGCCTTGGGCCTTCAGGATATGTAATGGGTCTCCCTCTACCTAGTCTAAAGAGGTCTTTTCTTTCAATAATAAATTGAGGCTTCAACCCCAACCTTTTTATTGGAGGCGGTTTGAGCTAGATCTGAGACGAAACCAATCCCAAGAGATATAAAGGTGGATTGGTGGAAAGTTGTAAACACATACCCAAAAGGTTCAAGGTGTTTCTCTCCTAGGTCAGGGTTAGTTTATCAACTACTAGATAAACTAACCATTAGAAAATATCATGATCATTCCATTTACTTTATTTTATTTCTTTCAGTTGCATGGTTTATCATTATGGATGTGTTGTCCTGATCACATAACTAATGAATTAAACAAGCATGAAAGTTGAAACTAAAATAAATCAAAATTATGTATATATATTATAAATACATGTTTAAGCACTTAATTAAGTTCCATTTAATATTAAAAATCATGTGATAAAGATAATAATCAATTTACACATAATAGATAAAAATCACTCAATAAAATATTAATTCAGACTAAGCCTTCAATTAGTTGATTAAGGACAATACTCAATAAAACTATATGTTTGACCAACCCATGTTGGGACACTTACTTTTACATAAGAAGCCCTTATTAAAGTTTTGGGTTGACTTAACCATATTATATCAAGAGGAGTAGCCCCTTCTAGACTTGGTTTAATTTTGGAAAAAAATGTTGAGGAAATACAAGTCAATATTTCAGGATTGGGGAGTCCACTCAATGGATCAAGAAGCTAAAATCCCATAGTTGGAAAATACATGACTACCGAAATACCATCAAATAGCTTCAAAAACCCTTGTTGGGGTTTTGGGAATGAGAATATGGATCCTTTCCACTAGAATGTCCAAGAAACTAGACATTTAGAGTTCAATGGAGAGGGCCATTGGGACTTGATAAAATAGTGGGAGACTTAATAAAATTAATTAATTAATTCTCATAAAATTTAATCAAGAAATTACTGATTATCTTCTATTTTAATTATAGAATAAAAATGAAAAACTTGTCAACCACACTATCCCTGCGATCAATACTAGATAAAGACAACATCCTCATCAGAAAGACCTTCTAGGAATGGTTTAGATGCCTTCATGTCATTCTATGCCATGAACAGAAATATTACATACTGAAGCCCTCGTTACCTGATCCGCCTGCCCAAGAGGTGAGTGATGAAGAGTTCCTAGTATATGAAAAACATATGAATGACACAGTTGATGTTCAATTTTTGATATTACCATCAATGTATAGTGAACTCATGAAGTCTCACGAAAACATGGAGGCCTATAGAATTATTGAGCACCTCCATGGTCTTTACCAGGAGAGAGAAAGATAGGAATTACTTGAGATCTCCAAGGCACTCTTTCAGAGTAAGATTGGAGAGGGTGCCCCAGTTGGGCATCACTTAGTCAAGATAAGTAGCTACACTGAGCGTCTAGAGGTTCTAGGGTTTAAAATCCCAAAAGAATTGGGTACTAATCTCATTCTTTCATCACTCCCTCATAGATTCTCTAGTTTTGTTGTGAATTTCAATATGAAAAATATTGAGAAGTATCTACCAGATCTTCTTATCCCCCTTCTCTAAGTGGACAAAGAAATGAAGTGATAAAAACCCTCTGTCCTTATGGTGAATAAGAGGAAAGGGAAGGTGAATATATTTATGCCCAAAGCTTCTTCATGCCCTTCCATGAAAAGAAAGATCAAGGGGGATGGAAGGGAATAAGATGTTTTTTGTTTCACATGTAGAAAGAAGGGCCACTGGAAGAAAAATTGCACCCAACGAAAGAAGAAAGGGGAAGCTTCAGGTGCATTTATTATCAAGTGAAAATTATCTATTTATAAAAATTGGCTATTAGATATAGCTTGTGGTCCTCACATATGTATCCAAATATAATAACCAAGTAGATTCAAGAAAATTTACTAAGAGGAGGTAGATCTATGAGCAGATAATAGAGCTTGACTTACTAGTGTAGTTGTCGGGGAATACAACCTCACGTTGCCAACTGGGATGATCTTGGTATTAAACGGTTTCTATTATGTGCCTTACGTAACCAAAAACATTATTTCTGTATCTAGACTAGATATAGATGGATTTATTTTCAAGTTCAAAAATGAATTTTTCTTCTTTTATAAAGATAACATTTCTTTTGGTAAGGCACATTTATATAACAATATTTATGTGTTGGATTACACAAACCAAGTAATGGAAACCAATAACAAAACTACTTCACATGACTCATACCACACCCAAATTTGGCATCACTGGCTAGGTCATGTAAATGATAAATTCTTGACAAATTCACATCAAGATGGATATTTATATTCTTTCAAACTAAAAAAACTTGGTGTATGTCATGCGTGTTTACAAGAAAAAACAACCAAATCCCCATTTAGTGGGAAAGGTGAAAGAGCCAAAGATCTTCTTGAATTGGTTCATACGAATGTGTGTAGATAATTTCCAGTTGGATCAAGGGGTGGTTAATCATACTACATAACTTTTAACAATGATTTTAGTAGATATGGATATATATACTTAATGATGTAAAAATTGGATTCTTTGGATAAGTTTAAGGAATACAAGAATGAAGTTGAGAACCATATTGGTAAGAAAATTAATAAACTCTGATCAGATCTAGGTAGGGAATATATTAATCAAGAATTCATTGATTACTTACAGGAGTTTGGGATCCTATACCAACTCACTCCTCCTAACTCACCCTAGTGTAATGGTGTAAGATAAAGGAGGAACCACATTTTTGTACATGGAGAGATCAATGATGAGACATGAAAGTCTTCCATTATCCTTTTGGGGATATGTGTTACAAATAGTATCACACAAACTAAACCAAGTACCCACTAAATCGATAAATAGTATTCCATATGAGCTTTGGATTAGATGAAAATCCATGTTATTAAATTTTCATGTGTGGGGAAGCGAAGAATTTTTTAAGGCCTCTTAAAGTAACAAACATGCACCCTGAGGCACAAAGTGTACCTTTATAGGATACCCTAAGGAAATAAGGGGATATTACCTATAAAATCCCTAAAAAAATGTTTTAGTGGAAACACATTCCATATTCCTTGAGAGGGAGAACATATCCAAAAGAGACAGTGGTAGTGAGATAGACTTCGATGAAGTCAAGTCTCAAGGTATATTAGTGTTGGTACAAGAGTAGATTCCACGAATCCCTTTGGAAGAAAGATCTATTCTAGTGAAACAGGTTCTATGTAGGAGTACGAGAGAGGTTAGATAACTGGAACTATATTATTTTCTAGTTAACAAGGATGGTGAATCATTATTATTTGAGAATAATTACCCTCTATCCGATAAAGAAGTAGCAAGTGACCCAGATGTTTCCATGTGTAAAGAAGCCATGAATTCTAAAATGGATTCCATGCCCCAAAACCAAGTCTGGATTTTGGTAGATCCTCCAGTAGATGTAAAGAATGTTGGTTAAAAATGGGTATTCAAGAAGAAATTGGATATATAAGGACAAGTAAGTACCTGTAAGGCATGAATGGTAGAAAAATGGTTTAAACAACATCAAGGAATTGACTATGACAGAACCTTTTCACCGGTTCCAATGTTGAAATCCATCAGAATTCTATTAGACATTTTTTATTACCATGACTATGATATTTGAAAAATGGTGGTCAAAATAGTTTTACTTAATGGGAACCTTAAGGAAGATGTCTATATGACACAACCTGAATGTTTGTAACTCCAAAGGATGACAATAAGATATGAAAGTTGAAAAAAATACATTTAATAATTAAAGAAAGCATCCTAGTCATGGAACATTCATTTTGATGAATCCATAACAGAATTTGGTTTTATAAAGAATGAATGTGAGACTTGTGTCTATAAATGGTTTAGTGGGGGTGTAGTCATTTTTCTAATAGTGTATGTTGATGACATATTACTTATTGGAAATGAAATACCATTCTTATATTATGCCAAGGAAAGGTTGAATAAATGCTTCTCCATGAAGGACTTGGGTGAGGTAGTACATATTCTTGGGATCAAGATCCATCATGATAAATCCAATAAATTTCTAGGCCTAAGTGAAAGTACATACATTGACAAGATATTGAAGATATTTAGTATGGAAAAATCTAAAAGGGGATTGTTTCCAGTGTCACATGGCATTCATCTTTCTAAGAAAAAGTGTCCTCAAATGCATGAGGAAGGAAATAGAATGGAAAGGATTCCATATGCATCAGTGATTGGGTCAGTCATGTATGATGCACTATGTACTAGGATAGATGTGGCCTACGTATTGAGTGTGCTAGGAATATATCAAGAGGATCCAAGTGACCAACATTGGATGACAGTTAAGACTATCATTAAGTATCTAAGTCATACTAAGGATATGTTCCTAGTTTATGGAGGAGATGAGGAACTAGTCATCATTGGATATACAGATTCTAGTTTCTAGACTGATCAAGATGACATGAAGTCTCAAAAAAGAAACATATTCACTTTGAATGAAGGTGTTGTGAGCTAAAAGAGCTCAAATCAAGGTGTGGATGCATCTTCTACAATAGAGTCTGAGTATATCATATCTTCTAAGGCAGTTAAAGAAGCTGTATGGATGCAGAGCTTCATCCAAGAGCTAGATGTGGTACCTAGTAGTAAAGATCCCATCACACTTTCTTGTGATAATGCTGCAATAATGTCTCTCATAAAAGAGCCAAGGTCACATTAGTGGAAGAAGAACATACTACGAAGGTATCATCTCTTGAGGGATTTTTCTTAGAGAGGTGAAGTTTCATTGAGTAGTATTTCCACAGAAGACAATGTGGAAGACCCCTTGACTGAATCCTTAACTTAGAAAAAATATTATCATCATGTGAGGTCTAGTGGACTGAAAGTCATAGGCAGTTGGCTCTAGTCCAAGTGGGAGTTTTTTGGAGTTGTTGTCCTAGAACCAAATGTTTGTAAATTGATTACATGAATATTTAATATATTTAAATATTAAACTTCTTATTACATATTTTTCATTTTTCGGTATGACTATAATGTAATAATGTCCAAGAGTATTTGTCACATTAATAAGTTCATAGCAGTTACCCACTATAATGATAACCTTTAAGTGCTATGACAATATTCTTAAATATAGTTCTACAGTTAGATGACATACTATGACAGGAAATATAGTATAGAGACTGTCAGGTGTGAGTACTCGTATGTAGATGATACTTATTCTCATGAAGTTTTCACTTGGTAATCTCCAAGAAGGAAGATTATGAGAATAGACCCGCTAGTAGGAATTTTACATGTTTTGGTGTCATCAGATATTCCTATCTTTGAGCATGTGTAATGCTCCTTAGACTTTAATATTATCATTAATATGTGTGATGAACCATACACTTAGATTTTCTGACGAAAACATTCATTCCATATGTTGGTAGGAAGTAGGGTGTGTCACAAATAACATGTTATTAATGGATAAGTCGATGAAGGATTTATCCCTTCCATTTTTGGAAGTTTATATCTCATCCCTTTGATTGAAATAGAACTTTCACTCTAAATTCCATGTCTATGGTGTAATTGTAAGTTTATTTCAAGTATTCAAAGAATGACGTATCAAGCATATAGGTTGATTACACTATCATGAAACCTTATTGATGAGATATTGTGACAATGGGATTATATTATATAGTGATCGTTCATATGTGGATGTCATCATTGTGACTTAAATTTATTTCTCTTGGGTGCCTTGACCCATTACTAGATTGTAATCTTGGACATTAGGCAAGCTCGCCTAATGCCAATGAGAAATAATCCTAGAGGGTCACAGACAAATTATTTCTCGTGGTCTTAATTAAATTCTATTTGAATTTAATTAATGGAATAAATATTATTCACAAGACTGAGGAATAATTTTATTCAAGTTAAAATGATTGAATAAATTAAATAAATATTTATTCACTAGATTGTGAATAAAATATATATTTTTTATCTTATTGAACATTTAATAAATATTTATTTACTAGATTTTAAATAAAAATAATATTTAACATAATATAATATTTTATTCAGGTGTTCAATAAATGGAAGATGAGTTCGAACAGACTAAGATCATGGGTTTTGATAAATTAATTATTTTCAAGTCGGTAAATAATGTTTAACCATTTGGTGCAAGAAATAATTATAATTTTGTTATAATTATGTGGAACGAAATTTCATTTTTGTTTCCATTTTTCACAAGTTGGCACACTGCAAATAAGGGTGTTGTTATTGTTATTATGTGGCATGGGTTTTCTCTAATAGTTATAATTGATTTAATTTCTATTTCACAATTAAATACTGTAACTGAAACCCCATGTCGATTAATAGGTAGGTACGTCTATTGTGGAAAATATAGGACCCCGGGACACCCTGAGAGGGGAGGGGTGAATCAGGGTGGAAAATTTTTCTTTTAAAGAGGTGGATCTTCTTCCCACGTTGGTAGGAACTTGTTAAACCTATATGATGAATATGATCAGAAAGAAAACATTCACATGTAGAGAGATGACACAACACTTTTTACTTGGTTCACCACTAAGGGATACGTCCAAGGAGCATATGCCGATATTTTTTCGGTCGTACCAAATTCCACTATTCTTCACTAGTTGTGGATTACAATGGTTTGGGCACAATCACTCTATCCCAGGATCACTGTCTTTACCAAGGTTTAGGGATAGCTCACTGCATCCCTCAGGTCACTCTCGTTGACTCCCCATGGCTCACTGCCTTTGGTGAAGTCCCACTCAGTTTATTGATGTGAAGGACTCTTCATCATTGAAAAATAATGCATCCTCTATTGTATGTAGATGCTCTGTTGAAGTCCAACTCTCACTAGTATACTAATATCACTTTGCACCAAAGGTATCAAGCAATATTCCAGCTTTCGTGCAGCTTCAAAAAGATAGGCATACTTCAACAACACCTGGTGCGCTTCTCCAGGCCGGCGTGCAAGTTTCAAAGACGGTGCACAAGTTATAACTGGTGTGAAATTATACCTCAACCACTTGTGTGACACTCACTTCTACAACTTCAAACTTGTGCGACTCACATTCCTTTTCACCCAAACTGGTTTTGATGCACAACAAAATTTTTTCGCACAACTTATACTTGCGCGACCCACAACCACTTGTGCGACCACTACACCTGCACGACAGGAGCACTAAATTTATATAACTCTCAAAATTTGTTACAAATGAGGAGGGGTGGTCCTCTATTTATAGGCAAACTGGACACCCTGCGCGGTGGTGTACAAGCCTCCTCTCAACGCGCAAGTTCTTGCGCGCAACTCCAACCACCCTAGCCTCTGTCGTGCTACTCACTTGCGCGACCAAACCAATACTTGCGCAACCCTATTTCCTTTTCCATATTTTGAAGTTCTGATCCTGAAAAACATATGGCGCAAAACTTTCCAATCCTTCTAGGCACCAGCACGCAAGTCATTTATCAGCGTGAAATTCACTTGCGCGACACATGTCTGGCGCACAAGTCCCTTTACCAAAAAACATTGTTTTCCTTTTTTGTCAAATTTGAGGTCCAGAAATTTGGAAAACAATGGAAAGAGGTGCCATCTTCAATGTTGTTATACGCTTGACCTGTATGAGTACTTTTCTGGAACACATTCTAAACTTCCTCTAAAGATTGACAACAAACACAAACCATTCTTCAATTCATGCATAGATGACCATGGTTGCAACAATATCCCCCTTTGGGTTTTTTGGAAATCAGAAAATAAATTCAATAGAGCACCATCCACATGCAAACCAAAAATGAAGGAATCAACTCAGCCAACACTTTAAGTCTACGTGAGCAATGCTCGGTGTAGAAAACAAGAGAGAAATCTTGAATTGGGTTCCCGTGTTTTGGAATTCTCAATGACACCCAAGAAATTCTCTTATAGTGTCACAAAAGCATTACATGCCTGAACATGCCTGAATATGCCTGGATTCATTCCTTTCTCCCCCATTGAAAATAAAACCAAAGACCTGTAATTGTTATTTTTTCAGTTCAAACCACACTCCCCTAGATAGTATCTCCCCAACAAACCTGCATCACATCCATAAACAGATTAAAAATAATTAACATAACTGGGGAGAGGGGATTTCCATAACCTCCTTATGCACTGGGAGGTGGCTGAACACCGAGTTTCAACCAATGCTTCACAAATACAGCCATTGGCAGTGGATTGGTCAGGATATGAACCACTTTCTCATCAGTTCCTACATGATCCATTCTAATAACACCTTGTTCAACATTCTCTTTGATAAAGTGATACCGAATTTGAATATGTTTTGTACGAGAATGATGAACTGGATTCTTTGTAAGATCAATTGCTCACTTGTTATCACAGTAAATCACCATTGGTTGCTTCACCTCATCACCAATATCTGTTAATTGTTGCTTCATCCATAGATGTTGTGTTCATGCCTTTGTGGCGGAGATATACTCACCTTTAGCAGTACTAAGAGAAGTACTTTCTTATTTCTTGCTCAACCATCCAACACATTTATTCCCAATATAGAATGCTCTACCACTGGTGTACTTTCTATCCACAACATCACCAGCCCAGTCAACAATATAAAATGCTGATAATTCACTATTCCTTCCAGCAGAAAAGTATAATCCACAATTGTGGGTACCTTAAATATACCTCATGATTCTTTTTACTGCTGCCATATGTTCCTCCTTTGGATTACTCTAAAAGCGGGCTGCAAGACATATGGAAAAGACAATATTTGGTCGTGTCACTGTCAGGTACAATAGGATTCCAATGATCCTCCTATACATGGTGGGATCTACAGAGGTCCCATCCTCATGATTTCCAAGTTTAGTTCCAACTGCAATCGGAGTTGGAATTGGTTTGGAGTCTTGCATATTAAACTTATTCAACATCTCTCTTGCATACTTTTCCTGATAAATGAAAGTGTAATCCTTATTTTGAATCACTTGCAGCCCCAAGAAATATGTGAGCTCCCCAATCATAGACATTTCAAATTCTGATTTCATGTGATTAGAAAATTCATCCACTGATTTCTTCCTACTGCCACCAAATATGATATCATCAACATAGACTAGAACCATGAATTGATCTTTTGGAGAATTCTTCACATATAGATTGTGATATACTCCTCCTCTTTTGAATTCGATCTTCTTGAGATAAGAGTCCATCCAGGAGTACCACGCCCGTGGTGCCTGCTTCAAACCATATAGAGCTTTCTTTAGTTCGCAGACTTTTGTTTCATCAGTACCAAGAACAAAACCCACTGTTTGTTCAATGTAGACTTATTCTTTGAGGACACCATTCAAGAATGTTGTCTTGACATCTATTTGATATACTTTATATCCTCTTTGGAGTGCCATGGAAAGGAAAAGCCTGATTGACTCCAGTCTAGCCACTGGAGCAAAGGTTTCTTCAACATCAACACCTTCAATCTGGGAGTATCCTTTACATACCAGTCATTCCTTATTTCTGATAACACTTACATGATCATTAAACTTGTTTCTGAAGATCCATTTTTTACCAATCACATTGTGACCTTCGAGTCTCTAGACAAGATCCCATGTCTGATTCTTGCCTTTATGATCTAACTCTTCATTCATGGATTTTACCCATGATTCATCCTTCGCAGCTTCTTCAAATGAGGATGGCTCCACAACTAACAAAAATGTAGATTGCGTGTTATTACTCATCCTCCTTGTTTGTGTGGGTCCACTCCTGTCCCCAATTATGTTAGATAGATCAATCTAAGTTCTACGATTTCTCCTATTCAGTTCAGGTGCATTCTCTCCAGCCATAGTTTCTTCTTTAGATTCTTCTTCTGAGTCAACATCATGATGTGACTGCCGAGTGTTTTGTACAACTTCCTCTATTTCTGTATTTTTATTTTCTACACATTCACTTTCTTCCTCACTTTCTATCACATCATCATATGACTTCCTTAAAGAATTTGTGGTTTTATCTTCAATTAACTTAACATCAATGCTTTCTACAATCCTTCCTAATCACTTGTTGAAACACTTGTAGGCTTTGCTGTTCATTGGATACCCAAGAAAAATTCCTTCATCAGCATTGTCACCAAACTTCCCTGGATTTCCTTATTTATTCTGGATGAAACATTTGCTTCCGAAAACAGGAAATTATTTCAATGAAAGCTTCCTTCCATTCCAAAATTCATATGGTGTCTTCATTTCTCCCATATAAAGCCCTGTTCGATTCTGAATGTGCACTACAGCTTCAATAGCTTCCTTCTAGTAATGGAGAGAGATACCACTCTCAATCAGCATAGTCCTGGCCATATTGTTGACTTGTCGATTCTGGTGCTCAACGACTCCATTTTGTTGTGGGGTTCTCACAGAAGCTACCTCATGCTGTATTACATGTTTTTCAAGGTAATTATAAAACTCAATGGATGTGTATTCCCCTCCATTTTCAGATCACAACACTTTTATTGTTCGTCCAGTATCATTCTTGGCAATTCGCCGATATGTTTTCATACAGTCAAGCACTTGTCGTTTATTTTTAATGACCATAACACATGCCATTATACTGTAATCATCAATGAAAAATACAAAGTACCTCTCTCCATGTGTTCCAGAAACATTTATCATCCCACATACATCTGTATGAATTATATCAAGAAGATGAGATGCTCTTTTCTTCTTTGGACAATATGAACTGCAGACCAGCTTCTCACGAATGCAAGCATCACAATACTTTTCATGCTCACACTTCAGAATGGGGATATCCATGACAATCTTCAACTTAGATATCTTTTCCATGTCTTGTTGGTTAGTGTGCCCCAGCCTTCGATGCCAAAAATTCTTTTATTCTTCAACAGACAAATAGCAGGAGTTCACTTCGTTGTTAACCTAATATAAGTTTCCATCTGTTCTATAGCCTTTAATAAGATAATTCCTTGTTTTTTCCTTTATAGTGCATCCATTTTGATTGAAAGTTACTACAAGCCCTGAATTATAGAGTTGAATCACACTAAGAAGATTGTGACGTAAACCGTCCACATAAAGAACTTCAATATTCTTTAGCTCTCCATTGGCGAGAGCAGTATTCCCACTAACTTTAATCTTCAAAGAACCATCATTACCAAACCTCACTATTCCATCAACCTTCTTTTTAATTTTCTCCAAAAGGTCAGCATTTCCCGTCATATGGGAAGAGCATCCACTATCAAGAATCCAGGTGTTGCAGCTCTTTATGGCTTTGAGGGATACTTCTACAAGGTTGGATGTTTCAATTTTCTTTCTTTCTTTCCGTGAGACATTGGATTGAGTATAGAGTAATGATGACCTTTAAATTATCTTATCTGCGTACATTTGTTCTTCAAAGTCAAAGTCTTCTTCGATAGGAGAAAACCAATTTGTAAGAGCAACACTATCTTGATGACGATATTTGACTTGTCTTGAACTCCGGTATGAGATGTCCATGTCCCTTCTCTACCTGCAATTAACAGCCTTATGAACAGAGTTAGAATAATGAAAAAATATCCATAAAAGTTGTTTCTTATAAAAGAATTAGGATATGAATTTGTTCTCCTTTTTTGAACTCCCAAATATTCCCTGTTCAAGTATCTCCTTGCTTCTTCGCAAAATGACATGGTATAGCCAAAATAGCCACAAAACTGGCACATCATGAGAGGAAATGTCTTCTCACTTGAATTTCTCCTTATACCTTCTTCTGTGGGATAATATTATGAGGGATCGTTTTTCCATGAGGCTAAAGGATAATCTTCTTTTCTTATTTCAGATTGAATTGGGGGTTTATGTTTCATCACTTCAAAAGACATTCCTAGATCACCCACTTTCAGCTTTCCTTTATTTTGGTCACCTTTATTTGCAGCATTTAACTATTATACCTCACAAACAATTCCTCTATTTCCCATGAAGGTGGGTCTTTGATCATTTAAAATATTTTCAACTCCATTAGAGCCACGTTTTTCTCTCTCCAACATCTCAGCATATGCGAACCTTCCAAACTGTATTTTCTTCCTTGATTATTTTGAAATTGTATCTTTTTCAAGTTTACAACTAATAGTAACAAATTCCTCTTCAAGACGCTCAGTATTCTTGTACTTTTCTTCTAGTCTGGAGGTGAGGTCATTGATGACCTTTGTCTGCTCTTCAATTCTCAACTTCTGATCCACTACATCATCATTGCTTTCAAGTACTTTAGACTTTACTTTCACCAATTCTTATAGTCCTTCAATTTCATATTCAATTTGATCAATATATTCAGTTGATTATTATACAATTGATTTACACTTATTGCAACTCTTACATTTAATCTTGAGCTTACTAACAGCATCCTTAAGTTGAAACTCAGGATCTGCACCAGTTTTCAATTGATTTTCTCCACCAGTATCTTTTGATTTTTTAATAGTGGCCATCATGGAAGCATGGTTTCCAATTTTAAATTCCGGTTCTTCTTCATCATAGAATTCAATATCATTATCTTCCTCTTCACATATAAAACTCTTCCTTTGTATCTTCTTCCCAGATTTGAAGTCTCCCTTTTTGAAAAACCTTTTCTGAGTCTTCTCAATGTATATTTCTTCACTTTCATCATCATTAAACTTTCTTTGGCACTGAGAGGCAATGTGTTCGACTATTCCATAATGAAAACATGCCAAAGGTATCTTACCTTTTAATTTACCTTTTCCCGTCTTCAGATTCTTGGAAATGAGAGAAAGAATTTACTTTTCCTCTTCATCTTCACCACCACTATCTTCTGAAATTTTCAGTTTTTCCATGTCTTTGAATTCAATTTCCTTGCTTACACGAGTCATGGAATCTTTAGGTTTGACTCTCATCTCATATTCCACTAGACTACTCATAAGATCATCCAGAGATAGTTTAGATAGATCTCTTTCTTCAAGGGTTGACAACTTTTCATTGTACATAGGAGGAAGTATTCTCAAGATTTTTTTACGATATCAATGTCTTTGATTTATTATCCAAGACCTCTAATTTCTCCCAAAACTTCAGTAATTCGATTGAAGAATGGATCTTCATTCTCATTAGGATTCATATTTAGATTGTCAAACCTATTGTGTAGGACTTGTAGTTTTTCCTCCTTCACTTTTCTATCTTCTTCATAAATATTTTCAAGTTTATCCCATATGGACTTTGCGGAGGTGCAACTCATTACCTTTAAATAGATCTGATTAGAAAGGGCTGCGGTGAGAGCATTCTCTATTTTAGAATTAGCATCAAGAATTTTCCTATCGGCATCATTCATAGCCAGCCCTGTTGGATCAGTAACATGTATACCTTTCATGGTGGAAAACAGAACATCCATTCCAAGGGATCTCAGATGAGATCTCATTATATTCTTCCAAATCTGAAAATTACTTCCATCAAATAGAGGGACTCCCCTGACATTGACTGCATTCTCCATAATGAAAAGGGACAGATTCAACACCAGCAACCTCCCTCTGATACCACTTGTAGGACCCCGGGACACCCTGAGAGGGGATGTGTGAATCAGGGTGGCAAATTTTTCTTTTAAAGAGGTGGATCTTATTCCCACATTGGTAGGAACTTGTTAAACATGTATTATGAATATGATCAGAAATAAAAAATTCACATGCAGAGATATGACAGAACACTTTTTACTTGGTTCACCACTAAGGGCTACGTACAAGAAGCATACACCGATAGGTTGTCGGTCTTACCAAATTCCACTATTCTTCCCTAGTTGTGGATTACAATGGTTCAGGCACAGTCACTCTATCCCAGGCTCACTGCCTTTACAAAGGTTCATGGATCGCTCACTGTATCCCTCGGGTCACTCCCGTTGACTCCCCCTGGCTCACTAACTTTGGTGAAGTCCCACTCAGTTTATAGACGTGAAGGTCTCTTCATCATTGCAAAAGAATGTATCCTCTATTGTATGTACATGATTTTTTGAAGTCCAAATCTCACCAGTAGACTAATCTCACTTTGCACCGAAGGTATTGGGAAATCTTCCAACTTTCATGCAGATTCAAAAATACGGGCGCACTTCAACAACACCCGACGCGCTTCTCCAGGCCGGAGCACAAGTTTCAAAGAAGATGCTAAATTTATAACTGGTGCGCAAGTCTAGCTCAACCAATTGCGTGACACTAACTTATACAACTTCAAACTTGAATGACTCACATTCCTTTTCACCCAAACCAGTTTTGACATGCAACAAACAATTTTCACATAGATTATACTTGCGTGACCCACAACCACTTGCATGACCACTACACCTGCACGATGGGAGCACTAAATTTATCTAACTCTCAAAATTCGTTACAAATTAGTTGGGGTGGTCCTCTATTTATAGGAAAACTGGACACCCTGCGCGGTGGAATGAAAGCCTCCTCTTGGCGCGTAAGTTCTGATGCGCAACTCCAACCACCCTAGCCTCTGTCGCGCTACTCACTTGCGCGACCAAACTAATACTTGAGGACCCTCTTTCCTTTTCCATTTTTTGAAGTTTTGATCTTGAAAAACATATGGTGTGAAAATTTCCAATCCTCCTAGGCACTGACACGCAAGTACTTTCTCGGAGTGCAAGTCACTTGCACGACACATGTCTGGCGCGCAAGTCCCTTTACCAAAAAACATTGTTTTCCCCTTTTGTCAAATTTGAGGTCCATAAATTTGGCAAACACTAGAAAATGGTTCCATCTTCAATGCTGTTATCTGCTTGACCTGTATGAGTACTTTTCTGGCACACATTCTGAACTTCCTCTAAGGATTGACAACAAACACAAACCATTCTCCAATTCATGCATAGATGACCATGGTTCCAACAGAAAATCCTAGTGAATTAAGAATTATTGATCCAAACATTTTCTCCCTCAACTCCTCTCATCTCTCCCTCTTAACAATGAGATAATTTCTTCAATAATGAAGACCGAGTGATCAAGAATGATCGATGCAAGACATTAGTTCCACCATGCTAGCACCTAGAGAACGAGTGTAATTGATTAGAGACCATTGGAGCATGTGTGGATCATCTCTAGAGAGATTCTACTTTGTATCCTTGCAAGAACAATGAAGGCATCCTAGAGGCATATTGTGTTTGTGACACAAGGCTTCCTGAGATAACTTCCCAAGGTATCATATGTTTGGTACATAAGATAAGACTACATTTTAATGTCATGTGATGATGATGTTGTCATACTGTTTGATTTATTGTGACTGGTATGACAAGGGATATTCCTTTTAAGGTCATTTGACCAAGACATATCATGTATTTTAACATCATGTGATTAATATGACATGGTGTCTTATAGTTTTATATCATACATATAGAACCATACATCATGGAAATGATAAGTGGCATAGGTATTACCAGTCCATGGATGTTATAAAAAACTTCAGACATGAAGAAGGAAATTTTAAACCATGATATTGTGGGTTATTGGACCAGGAGAAGTGATATGAGAAATGTATACTGGGAATAACCACATACCATGTTTGAAAAGTGGTTTCTAGTGTATTTTTGTCTAGGATTATTGATATAGAATAAGTTTCTCTTGAGGATGAAGGTGCCACTAATTGATAGGCCTTTTGAGGGTGACTTATGAAAAGCTAAATTGGGTTTTATCAATGCATAGTAAAAAAAGGTGTCATAAGGAATCATAAATTCTATCATCGATTGCTAGAGAAATCTTATGGAGATCTAAATTTTCCTATGATAAGGATTATGATGGGTCTAAGGGATGTGTTTAAGAACAAAGGAAGTATTTGGACTATCATGGGCTATAGAGTGTGAAGTTCCATACATAGATCCAGATCATATGTAGTGACGGGGATATTTTTGCATTCATGATGGAATATTGAATGAGGGAACCCAAATTAAGATCACCTATATAGATATTTGTTTATATACAAGGGAGGGGCAATTTTTCCTTACATTGAGTATGGTCCCAAGACATAAGGTTTAGGAATCACTATGCATCCCATAGGCATGAGAATCAATCCACACATAGTTCTAGAAATGAAGGTATGGTGAGAGACTAGCACCAAGGATTGTGATCCACTCAGGAATGGATTGAAATGTTATAAAGTTTTACATAGTGAAATAAGTAAATGGACCATGTAGTTTTAAGTCATGTGGAAAGGATATTTCTATACAGTTTAACATCTTGGTACTAGTAAGTTAGGTTGTGTAGTTTTGAGTCTTACAGCTTGGACTATGGTGTCTTATAGTTTTAGGTCGTGCAACTAGAACCATACATCAGGAAAACTATGAGTGATATAGGAATTACCTAGACAATTATGTTTTGACATAATTTGGATGTGAAGAAGTAAATAGTAAACCATGATCTCGGGGGTTCTTGGATTAGGAGAAGTGACATCGGACATGTATGTAAGGAAAAACCATTGACTATGTTTAAAAATAAGTTTCTAGCATACAATTCTTGGGGATTATAGGGATATAAGAGGTTTTTTATGAGGACGAAGGTGCCTCTAGTTGATATGAATTTGGTGGGTGATTTATGCAATGCCAGAATGGGGCGTATCAATGCATAGTGAAAATAAAGGTTTCATTTGGAATTAGTAATTCTATCAATGATGTCCAGATAAAGCATATGGAGATTTGAATTTCCCTTGGATAAGGGGTATAATGGGTGGAAGGGATGTTTCTAAGCACAAAGGATGTATTTGGATCAACATTGGCCATATCTAGGGGATACAAACCTACAATATCCATTCCCCATATGGAAAATGTTCAGGAGTATTTGGTGGTTTTTAGAAAATCTAAGGGTTAATGGATGATGTTGTCGTGTACTCAGAATGAATGACACCTTTTGGTGAATTTTTTAAAATCCAACATCATTGGGGGATATAAGTATCGAATCGTTCAGATTTGATGGGAAAATTATGAACCTTGGTTGGTGGTAACTGCATGCTCCTATATGAACTTATTTAATAAAAATAATATTCTCTTCACATCTAATAAACCTGAGAAGGACTCCATCGAAGTCCCATTTATAGAGTAATTTCTGTTGATTTGGGCCATCATATATAGTAATGTTGGTCACTCATCTTTGGATTTTCTATTTTCCACCTTTGTCTGATAGGAGCACTCTATTTTCAAGTTACTTTATAATGGAAATACTCAAACATATTTTAGGACCATCTGGTTTAGTTATAAAAGTATCCTTGTTGATTTCTTCCATGTCAACATGAGAAAAAGAGACACTATTTAACAGTGCGAAATGTTGATGAGAATTTCATCCTGATCTAGATCTACCAAATTCGTAGTTGCATTTTCCAATGAATCTTCCAAGGCATCTTCCTGGGAAATTTTTGATCATGGTATATGAGTTAATGTTGTATTTGAGGGGATTATTCCATTAATCCTTATATATAGTTAAGTATGGGGATTATATATTCATTTCTAAGAGAATAAAATCCATTTATCAGCTTGATTACCAAATCTGGTTCTGCTTTTAACATTAATTAGTCCAATAAAATTTTAAGGGATAGTTCCAGGCCTATTATGAGGTCTTGATACTCTACCTAATTGCTTGTGTATACTCCTAAAAACAATAGGGAGTAAGGTAGGACAACTTTTACTAGAGAGATGATCACAACTCCCAGCCTGAATTTCCTGAACTTGGGGTCTTCTATTCTATTCCTTTTTGGGATTTTTATGCACTATCAAAATATATTTCCCATGTATAGGGGTTATCTTGAATAGATTAGATATCATCATCATCATAAAATTTAGCATTTAATGTCATTGTTTTTTAGAGGGATTTTCTAAATGGAAGTATGCTAATTCTTGACCTTTTACCACATTATGAGGCATGAATTAAATGTTAAAATGCTACAAGATTATGAGACACCATGTCAAACATCCAGTCAAAATAGGAAAGATGAAGATGTATTTTAGTGTGTTACTAGGAGAGATCAAATGGACTTTATGATGTTCCAGGTAGTTCCTTAGTTTATAAACCATGAGTAATAACACCAGACATCTCTTCTTGATATCTGAATAATGAGTATCGGTATCGAGCATAGTTCGACTAAGATAATATAAGTAGTTTTCATCCTCAGAGTCATTATTTTGTGTGAGTAAAGAACCGAGTTATCATTCTAATACCGAAACATAAAAAATGAGTGGCCTCCCCTTAACTTGTGACATAAGAACCTACGGACTCAAAACATATTTATTGAGATTGTCGAATTCTTCCTGACAGTAACCAGTCCATTGATATGTGAACCCCTTTATCATTAACCTAATGAAGAGAAAACACTTTTTAACTAGGTTTTCTATGAATTTCCTAATGTATTAGAGGTGTCCTTGTAATCCCCTGATCATCATTAAGGTTTCAAGGAGGTGAAATATAAATGATATCCTTTTTCTTCTTAGGATTTACTTCAATGCCATGATTCCATACCATGAAACAAAGAAACTTTCCCGAGGTAACTCTAAAAAATAATTTCAAGGGGTTCATCTTTAGGATTTGTTGTTTCATTTTATTTAAGATGACCTCAAGATCAGAAAGGTGGTTGAAATGATACTAAGATTTAAAAACCATATTTTCAATGTATAACTCAATAGCCATTCCCAAGAAGGATTTGAAGATTTTGTGCATGGAATTTTGGTATGTAGTGTCATCATTATTCAAACTAAAAGTCATTGATCGATAGAAATATACCCCTTAAAGTGATTGAAAGAGGTGGATTACTCATCTTCATGAGAAATACATATTTTATTATACCCTAAATAGACTTTCATGAAGGAAAGGGCTTGATATTTATCCATAACATCAACCAGTTGTTCTATGATTGGAATAGGGAAATAAAATTTTGGAAAATGTAGGTTGAGATATATTATGTCAATGTTGACCCTGGTTTTCCCATTATTCTTTTTTACAAGAAGTAGATTAGAAAGTAATTTTAGATTATTTACTTCCTAAATGATGTTTTCCTTGATAACCTTATCAACATCATCCTTGATTTTGGCGGTGTGAGTTGGGTGCATCCTTCCAGTTTCTTGTTTGTATCCCTGATAATTTTTTGGAAAACTTAGGTGGTGATTGGTCACCTTGGGATTGAGGCTTGGATTTTTTGTGTAACTCCAGGAAAAAACATCTTGATGTTTCTTTATGAAGAAGTTATATACCTCTTATTCATCATAATACATGGTCACACTAATCAAAGTGGGTCATGGGTGCTCCTTTATACCCAAACTTATTTGTTTAGGTTTGTCAATAGTGGTAGAGACACCTTCCTCAAATGTTGGTGGGGGAATACCTGAGGTCCTCCTCCTCTTCCTCTTACTATTAGTATTTATTTTCCTCTTCATATTCCTCTTCATTTTACTTTTCTTCCTTACTCTTAATGGAATTATTTTATTAAGTAAATTTATCATATTTAAGAGAGGTGTTAAATTTTGACATATCGATGATGATGAAGCCTTTAAACCAACTGATGATGTGGGGAATCTTTGAAGCTTTGAAGGAGATAAGAGGGGTAGATAAGAAGTATCTATAAACCCTTATGGTGACATGACATCTTTTTAGATTTATTTGATGATTCAAGGACTTTTTAAAGTTTAGAGGACGGAATGAGGTCATTTTAATTTGATATTTTATCAATGTTCATATAGTATATGGCCTCTTAAACACTGTCAAGCTTAGTTACCATGATTGATATCATGAATGTTGTTAAATATGAACCCACATTTTGACCCATATATTTGATCTGATTTAGGGGAAGCATATTCTCTTCATGGAGTTGTTTGAATGGATTTTACAGGGTCATTTCTAAGAAATATGGTTCATTGAATCAAGTGACACCATCATCCATGGGTTTTTTACCTTATCTATAGTACAATCCCACATCAATATATTGTGATTTTCAAGATTCTAATGGGAATTTATCGCCATAAAACATCCCAATTTAGAAATTAATGAAATATTTGATGCATTGGTGGTATGTTTAGGGGACTATCACATGATGATGAAAGCAAGGCATTCTTAGTAGAACGTTAAAATACATATCTTTCAAAACCACCATAAATTTTGAGTCAGATATGAGGTCCCAAAACTAAGACCTAAGATTGATTCTTCTAAGAGGATTTTTTTTTGACTTTTTTCAAAACCCTATAGTGTTAAAGAGGAAGGGTATAGGTCGGCCTTATTGTAACCAAGTCAATAAAGTTTTTGTATTGGAATATAGTTGACTCCTGATCAATTATCAATGAAATACCATTAGATATCAATGTCATTTATCCTACCAAACACATACAATTGTATGATGTTTCTTGGTATAATGAAATATTCATCTTGTTCCATTAAAGAGATGATCGTATAGCATTTTTCTGGATCGATATCTACACAATATATTACAGTATTGGAAACCATAACTTCAAACTCATGATGGCTTATAAAATCCCCTATGAGTGTCTCCCAAAGGTCTTTTGATAGACTTAGAGCATCTAAGATTGACAGATTAGCTGACCCCAAGGCCAATTTCTTTAGAATATCATACTTATAGGCCAATGGTCTACGCTTCCTATTATGAAACTGCTCTTTCGTAGGTTTTATATGATCTTAAGTACCTAAAATAGGTATATCATCCCTTATAATAGAAGTTAAAGCGATTTATATCCTTTGTGGGTTAGGTCGAACAGGTCTACTATATTTCCAAGGTTGATCAGATAGTTTCACCCCCTCTAGTATATCTTTGAGGATAATTGGGTTAGGGAGACTCATAAAATAGGTGGGGGAATTTACTACTCTTTTGGGGCCATTGGAGGGCTTTCCCATCAGTTTGAAAAATATAGACTAGTAGGGACATGGGTAGGATATTGAGTTCTACCATGATAAGATATTCCCTGATATCCTCAACTCTGGTGGAATCTCCCTCCAATTCCCCAATCAGGTTTAAGGAAATCATATTCATTTCCATATTCATCATCAGATAAGGGATCCATTAATTTAATGACATTGATGAGACCAAATATTAATTCTCTATCTAATAATGACTCTATGTGATGGGTCAAATCATATGGTATCATTTGGTGGGATAGTTCTCATTGTATTAGGACTGAAGGTATGAGATACAAGATAGGTAAAGAAAACTTTTTCCTTGATATAGTTTCATCTTCTTGCGTTTATTTTGTTCACTTCTTGCCATGTCATTTTTTAAAAAACTGGTCTTTGGAGGGAAATAGTTTTGATGAATCCAGTTCTTCCATAACTAAAGAAAATAGGGGAATATTTAGTTATTTAAACTATGATTGGCGGATATCATGAGTCTGGTTGAATGTTTTCCTAGTCATCCAATCACTAAAATTATATGAATTACGCTGGTGAATTCTTTCCATTTACCCTATTCCTCCAAAGTGGTGATGAAAACACACACTACAAGTGCAGTTGGTTTTTTCAGCTTCACTTTCCCATAATCAACCATATTTTGCAGAAAATATTTAAAAATGAAATATTACTGGATGTTGTTCCAAAATATTTATTGAAAGGGTAAATAATTCATGTGATCATCAAGGTCAACTTCGTCATGCCTTTTAGGTTCTATAAGGGTTAATAGGTTATTTTTCAAGGTAGTAAAGAAGTAACCAGGAACCTTCTCATCTCAAAAGGAGTAGACCTTGTTCCTCAAGTCTCCATATTTAGATCATTTTTTCTCTTTAATTTCATATTTATGAGGATATTAATACTAAAACTACTTTTCATGAGGGGTTACCATGAGAGGAGTTGTAGGATTCAAAGTTGGAGTTAGTGTATAGGCCGGTTTCAATGTAACCATTGTGGATTCCACTATACCTATCCCCTTAACTTAAGATACTGACACAAGATGAGAGTTATATTTGGTTTTAAAAATATAATCATCTAAACTTTGTGTTAATGTGTAAATATCCTACAAGACATCTGGATAATTTATTAGAATAATCAATGTTTATAGATCATTGTGAATATTCTCAATTCAATGACCGAACAAGTATTCTTGAGGAATATGTATGTTCAATGAATAAGTTAAAATATTCCACATGGAAATGAAATAAAAAAACCTCTAATTTTCTCACTTTAAACATTTTTAGAGATAGAGGACTGTTTTATTCTTTAACATAGAGATGAATTGATCGAGTAATTTTTGCTGAAGATGTTACCATCCCATGATTGATCTGACTGGTATACTCGTATAAAAGGTGATGTATAGTCCTTCTAAAGTATTCAAAAAACATCTGATCTTAGAATATTCTTACTACTTGAGGATTCCCATCATGGGGACACACATACACATAAAGTGTATTAAATGTTTTTCTGGATCCCTGAACTATTAAATATTGGGAATATACGATTCCAAAAGTTTGGTTGGGGAAGATTTACATCCACCTATTTAGGGAAAGGCTTCCTCTCTAGTTTTACTGGCATACATAATTATTCCATAGCTTCTAGTCAAACCTCTATTCTTTTGATATTTTTGATGAGATAGTAAGGAATAACCAACTGAATAGGATCCTAAGCAAGGGGAATAACTGGTTGGACTATATGTGGTTGTTCTACTCGTATTCGCAATGGGTAACCTACAGGGGCTGGTATGTGAGGATGTGTCTGACCTAGCTCTAGTTATGTACCCAATAGAGGTAACTCCTAATATCTAGTTATTATAGGGTCCAAATATATTGGTTTTAGGCACACCACATTAATCGTATGCTACAACTCTATTTTAGCTACTGGAACAAACACTCTTTGTTGTGGTGTATCAGCTAGGAGCATAGGGTGAGTCTCTGCTTGTAGAACAAATCCATTATGGATATTACCTCAGAATATTTCTTTAGAAAGTTTTCTAAATTCCTTTATATCTTAATACTATTAATAAAATAATTCCTTAAGTTTCAGGGGTTCAACCTTTTTGAGTGGTTGGTGAGCTATGACTGCACCTTTACCCATTTCTTTGGGAGATGCTCACGGAGGTGGTTGTAGTGGAGTAGTTGAGGGAATCCAAAAATTCATAGAAAGACTCTAGTTTCAGGTGTGCAAATATTCTTCAATAATTTAAGTGTGGACTATATTAATAATAGAAACCTCATCCTCATGTTCCTCTATATTGACCTCATGTTTTGTATCATTTTTAGGTTTAGTGACAATGATGTTCATCGATGCGTAATTCATTGCACGTATTTTTTCATCCTCTATGAGAGATTACTTAAGTTTTTTTCTACCATATGTCCTCATCATCTTCTACACTAGTTGAGTAAATTGGGTCATTGGATATCACAAGATGGAAGGATATTTTTTCTGAAACTCCCTCTAAATAGGAAAGGAATTCCTTCCATTGAGGAGGTTGAGGTAAAAACATACCTCATCCATGTGGTTTGGGGTATCTCTATTTCCATTTTTCAACCATTCCATCTTGGTTTTCATATTCTAAGGTTTTTTTTAAAATCCCTAGACCTGTGGGTTGTGGTTGCTCCAGAATTTCCATGTTTTCTACTATCGTGACTACTATATTAATTTTACATCTCTCTGTTTGACCATGGGTTGGGTGAATTGTATGATTTTCCTGTGATCCACCTACTTCCAAATTTATTTGGGATTCTTGAAAATTGGATTCATTTATACTGGAGGATTTATCAGTTTTTTTGGATGCTTGTGTCACGACCCACCTTCACCAAGATGATGGAAAGGAAAACAGATTTCCAGACCCTTCCTTCCTTTAGTTGAAGGAGAGATAATAAACCCTGAGAGCCGCCTTCAATAGGCCCCAGAGTGGTGAATATCACCAAGGGTATATAATCACACGTAATATGGAAGGTATTGCCCTTTTTTAGTAGGATCAAGAGATACGATGGTAAAAACCCAAACAATCCCAAAGCTGAAGGTAGAAGTAAAGTAAAACTAAAAATCCATTCCCATATACATGTTCCAAAATAAAATGCAACAAGGTACAAGAAAACTCCAAGGGGAAGTACAAAATGTAAAGAAAAGCAGCAACATCAACGATCCCTACATCAGATCTAGTACGGTCCTGTATGGTCCTCGAAGTCCTACTAGAAACCTGAAAGCATTTATATATATATAGGGTGAGTATACACATATACTCAGTAGGGAAAATCAATATCTATCATGCACAAGTGGGGAGGCATTCTAATTCCTCGTGAGAAAAGGAGATAAAAAAATCACATAGAAAGGAAACTATCCACCCAACCCTCGCAAAAGAATTCTCCCCAAATAATGCAAGTAAAGTAAGTAATAGTAATAACACATCGATGTTTGGGCACCCCGAACCACTTTCCAACTGGTTATTTAAGACATCTTACCCATCAGAACTCCCCCACCATTCTCACCGCAGTCCCAATACTGCCCCTACAACAACCTTTTGGGCCACCAAAACCACACATCCTTCCCACAGACACATGGGCCAAAAAAACCACACACATACTAGCCCACAGACAATTGGCCCCCAAAAACTACCGACATGACCTAAGAAACCTAGGTCAAAACAACTACCACCATGCCTAAAGACAACTGGGCCTCATCCCGAAGACACTTGGGAAACAAACTTCACGTACACACCTGGGTCAACCACCACAACCACCCTTCCTGAATAATATTGGGAAATAATGGACCTCAAGCCATCACAACCTACCCAAATGGTCTTAGGATACTCAAGAAAGGGAGAAACAAAGGATCTAATAACCATTCACTCATAGGAGTTTTGGAAAAAAACACCTACCCCCATGAAATGGGGGTGTTCAGTATGAAGTGATCAACTTGGGTGGGGCGTGAATAAGAAACATGAGAACTAAATTATAAATATAGGTAAAAAAGTACTCATCCTAACCTAGGGGTTCCAAAACCATCCCATACACAAACACCCTCATTACTATTCATTCATAAAAAGCACAACAGCCAAAACCAAGTCACAACTCATTCCCGGAAAGAAATTCCCCAATGAACCCATCCTTGTTATCATATTCAAGTGATTGCATTTAGATAATTCTTTACTACCGGGAAACTAATAGGCATAACCACAAACCAAGGAAGGAAAAATATCTAAGTAGTAATTTAAGAATTCACGCCTGGTTCTCTTGTAAAGTCACAACAACAAATGGGATCCATGAGATACCTCAAACTACTGGAACCAAACCAAGACCCAACATACGGACCCGCTTGACCCCAAATCCACAAACCAATAACTGCACAATAGGGGATCCCATCCCCATCCACGTCACCCCACAAGAATCAATAAGAACAACCATACACATCACTAGAATAGAGCAAGGGTGTTTCCAGATTCAAACACACCATTCCTTTAATTTTGTCTTTCTGTTTGGTTATGAGGGGTGACCACATAAGGACTCTTATTCATTGGGAATCCATTTAATCAACCGATTTTATGTGATTAATCGGTTTCGATGTTACATCCAATCGATCATAGGTTTTTCTAGAAAACAGAAGTTCATTAGTGCATAAGAAAGGACCACCAACGACCACGATTTTCAATGGACATTATCCCATACAATTCACAACATATAAACATCGATAAAAGTGTAAAACAACATCATCAAACACACCCCATAATTCTTTGAAAACCATTTTTATCTTTGTTAAGGTTTGGTTTCATCCATCTCTGAAGGAACATCATCATAACCACCCCGCATGATACACAGTAAAGAGAGACGAAGGAAAAACCCTACCTGGATGATCAACGATCAAAGTTTTTTTCCCTACGCCAAGAACTGGGGATACGCGACTTGCATGGGAGGAACTCTGAGGACTCCAAAAGTGAGCAGGAATGCTCCAGTATAGGCGCACCACTATCCTCGGGAAGGGGGAATCCAAATTCTCCAAGGAAAGGAAAAGAGACCATATAAGAAGAAGAAATAATCTAGTGTGTTAAAAGGTGAGATCCTGGAGTTACGTGGAATAAAAAATTGAACAACTTTAAAGGTGGATCATGGTTTCACCACACGGTTGGAAAGTTACACATAATCTGATTAATTTTTATTTAATAATTCTCATCAAAGAGGTGTTTATAACAGTTTTTAGTTAAAAGGTTACATTTAAATTGATGAAAACGCATAACAACAACATAAGGATTGGGTTAGTTGAGGTTCTCCCCACTCCTAGAGATCTAGAACATCATTTATGGTCCTTAAAAATAGCCTCAAACCACTTTAAAGAGGCATTAAACCTTAAAGTAAGCATTATGAGAAACTAGGGAAAGAAACCCCCGACAACCCCATGGCACCGATCATGCGTGGAACCGATCAGTGAGACCGATCAGGGATACATCGATGGGTGACACCATGGTGACACCCCGCCGTTGACACCGCCACCCTCACGACTCACTAATGGGTCCAGGGCGCCCCAACACCAAAAATTGACAAAGTAATGGACCAAGAGGGTCTGTTCCATTACATCAGATACCTATCAAACTATTCTCATCCTTGATAATAGAAACTTGACCCAAATAAAAGGGAGGGGTCCGAACAACCACCTCAAAGATACCTCTTAGGAGTAAACCTCCTCGACATCTAGGAACACCTCTCCCTCAAGTAACCACACAAACATAAAAAGGTCACACCATCCAGTCATATGGATTAGGGTGTCCCTTCCCACATGTAAAGATACTATCTGCTTTGGGAGTCACTAACTCACCAACACGGGTTTAATCGTATCCAAACTAATGCGTCTTGATTAGGGATCAGGTCCTCCCCTCACCAAAATCAAGAATCTTCACACACATTCAGAGAACAAGTAGACCAATACATTTCATAGTTAACAAGTTCAATCACTATATCACAAACAAGTCAAAAAAAAAGAACAAAACTCAAAACAACTCTGGGTACTGGGTGTGCATCTGAGCTGCTCGCTCCCAAGTGCTCTCCTCGAGGCCACCATGCCTCCACAACACATGAACCAAAGAAATGTTTCATCACTAAATCATTTTCTCCTTTCAATCTTCAATCCTTATAGGTTTCTCCATGAACATATCTTCATCCCCTATATCCAAATCTCCCTAGTCAATGACATGGGAATCATCGTGTAGATATCGATGAAGCTGGGATATGTGGAAAACGTTGTGGATCCTTTCCAACTGATGTGGAAATTCCAACTGATATGCCGCCTCACCAAATCTCCCCAACACTTCAAAAGGCCCAATGAACCTAGGAGATATTTTTCTCTCCTTACCGAACCTTCGTTGCCCATATTGAGGGGAGACCTTCAAGTACATGTGGCCACGACCTCGAACTCCAAGGGTCTCCTCCTATGATCAGTGTACGACTTCTACTAGTCCTAATCCACCTTCATCCTCTCTCGTACGAGCTGAAATTTCTTTGTGGTGCTATGCACCACCTCTGGGAAAAGAACCCTTGCTTTCCTGACCTCTGTCCATCAGATGGGTGAGCGACACGGTCTCCTGTACAAGGCTTCAAACGGAGCCATGCCAATAGTAGTGTGATAGCTATTATTGTAGGAAAACTCTACTAGAGGAAATTGTCATACCCACAATCCCCCAAAGTCCAAAACACATGCTCGTAGAATATCCTACATCATCTGGTTGGTCCTCTCTATCTGCCTATCTGTTTGGGGGTGGAAAGTTGTGCTAAGGCGTAGCCGGGTTCCAAAAGCATGCTGCAATCCCCTGTAGACTCATGAGCTAAACCATGCATCCCCATCTGATAATATGGACCTCAAAACTCCATGAAACTGCACCACCTCACCCACGTATCTCTGTGATAAGGAATCCATTGCACTCGACTCCTTGATCGCTATGAAGTGAGCTGATTTCGTCAGTCGGACTACCACTACCTAGATAGCATCACAGCCTCCTGGAACCCTGGGTTGTCCTATGAGGAAATCCATCGAGATGTCATCCCATTTACACTTGGGGACATCTAAAAGATACAAAAAACATCCTGGGACACAATGTTCAAACTTCACCCATTGACACACCAGACACCTTTCCACAAACTCTGCCACTACCCACATCACCCTGGGTCACCAAAACTGACCCCTCAAGCCTCGGTACATCTTGGAAACTCCTGGGTGTACAGCCATGGGTGATTTTTGGAACTCACCGAGAACTCTGCCACACATTTCCACTGGGGAAAACAACTTTCCATGAAACAGTATCTGATTTTGTCTATCTTCTAACCCCTTTCGGGGCATTTCCCTGGTTAACACGATTTCAAATCACTTCAACCTCTATGTCCCCACACTGAGAATCTTCCACCAACTGCAATAGGGAGGACTATACTGTCATCTAAAATAGATAGCCTCTACCATCCTCCACCCTTGCATCCAATTTTAGGTTATCCAACTCCTCCATTTCTTTCCAAGCATCTGTCTATTCTCAGACCACATCATTCTGTGACTTTCTACTCAAGTAATCGACCACCACATTCCCCTTTCTTGAGGTGTAGGAAATCTCAAAGTCGTAGTCCTAAAGAAAATTCATCCACCTTCACTTCTGAAAGTTCAGGTCTCACTGAGAGAAGATATGCCTCAAGATCTTATGATCCATGAAGACCACAAACCACTCCTTGATGAGGTATTGCCTCCCCATATTTAGTGCAAACACAACTACTGTGAGCTCCAAGTCATGGGTGGCATAATTTTTCTCATGGGGACGTAACTACCTAGACCCATAAGAGATCACCCCTGCTGTTGCATCAGCACACACCCCAAGCCTTGGCCTGAAGCATCATAGAAAACCTCAAACATCACCCCTTCTTCTAGAAACCTTAACACTGGGGCACTAACCAAATTCCCCTTTAGATAGCTGAATGCTGCCGGAAACTGCTCACTCCACATGAAATCCTAGGCCTTTCTGGTCAAAGCTGTCAAAGGGGTTTCCACTCATGAGAATTCAGGAACAAACCTCCGATAATAGCCTGCCATACCTTGGAAACTACGAATCTCCATCACATTATTGGGTTATTCCCAAGAAACAACCGCTTCAACTTTTGACATATCAACCGCTATTCCCTGTTTGGACCCCATGTGTCCAAGGAAGTGCACCTATCATGTCTGGAACTTTCACTTGGACAACTTCCCATAGACCTGGTTCCATCAGAGGACCTCTAAAATCCTTCTCAGATTCTTGACATGATCCTCCTCTGATCTTGAGTAGATCAATATGTCATCGATGAACAAAATTATGAACCAGTCCATAAACTTTTGGAAAAGAGAGTTCACGAGCCCCATGAACACAATAGGTGTATGTGTAACACTGAATGACATGACTACGAACTCAAAGTGCCCATACCTGCACCTGAAAGTAGTCTTCGGGATATCACTGTCATTCACTGATAACCGGTGATACCCAGACCATAGATTGATCTTAGAGAACCAACCTACTCCCCTTAGTTGGTCAAAGAGGTTGTCTATCCTTGGCAGAGGGTAATGGTTCTTAACCGTTGCCTGATTCAGTCTTTAGTAGTCTATGCACAGCTAGAGAACACCATCTGCCTTCTTCATGAACAAGACTACAACACCCCATGGCAGCACGCTGGGTCAGAAAAAACCCTTCTTCATAATATCATCAATCTGAATCCGCTACTTCCGCAACCTAGAAGGCTCCATCCAATAAAGATCCATAGAAATCAGATGAGAATCGGGTTTTAAGTCTATCCCGAACTCGACATCACGTCGACGAGGAAGAGTCATAACCTCCTTGGTAAAATGTCTAGTAACTCTATGAAATCTCCCCGAACATCCATCATCTTAGAATCAATTGATTCTGCTGAAATCTTGACCAACTTAGAAAGAAGAGGCTCTGCATGCTATCTCCCCACCTAACAACCCCGTTCGCTGAAAAAATCTACACGTTGACCGCCCATATCCAAAAACACAACCCTTATCTGGAAGTAGTCGATAACTTCACACATGGAGAATATCTAGTCGATGCCAAAAATAATATGATATGGCTTCATCTGCAGCAAAATAAGGTCCCTTAAGGATTGATGTGGCCCCAACAATAGTCTGCATCCCCAGAAAACATAAGACAAGCTGGTCTGACCTCCGACTAGCATACTCAAAACCAGGGGAAAAAAGTCTCTCTACATTCAGACCTAGAGCATGGTATTGACTTGGTGAAACAAAGGAGTGTGAATCTCTTGAATCAAACAAGGAACATGCAAGAGTGGTAAACAAGTTGATTGTACCTCAAATGACTTTTGGCCTTGCTGGAATTTCTACCTCTGTGGAATGCAGCTTCCCACACCCACCTCCTATACCCCTTGGTTGTCAGCCGCCTCTCATACCACACCCTAGTCGAGGTCCCTGAGGAGTGCCATGAGGTTGGCATCCTCCTGAAACATCTGCTCTTGGATGATCAGAATCTCAATGTCCCCACTGATGCTACTGAAAGGGCCTGGTTGGAGGCTGCTGCTGCTGAGGTGGGTGCTGAACCTGCCCACCCCCACTGTACTGCACTTGGACCAGACACTGATTATGAAGGTGTCTATGGCTACCACAGATGAAGAACCTTGGTTCTAGGTCTTCAAGGAAAGGTACATGACTGGGAGATCGAAACTGGAACAACTAGGGCCTGCTCCCCACTAGCCGATGCTTGGATGGCCCTAACATTAGAGGCATGCTGTTGATGGTCTTCCCCTTTGACGAGCCCAACTAGCTCCCCTCTCGTGGCACTCCTCCTAGTGTGTGCATCCTCTCTACCACTTCATCCTTTTTCTAGACCTCCAAGTACATTGGTAGTGTGAATGGAGTAGCAGCTTACTGAAGAGAAGGTAGGAGTGCCTCCTCTAAACGTCTTACTCGAGACTCCCCATCTAAAAAGAGGTCTGGAGAAAAGTGAAGTAGATCATTGAACTTGATCCCCAACTCCATCACTAACATGCACCCCTGGTGAAGGGAGAGTATCTCTTGCATCTTCTACACCTTAATCGTGGAATAGAGGAATTCTGTCCAAAACTCGTTATCAATGTCATTACATGAAACTTCAGCCTCCCTCTTCTCTCCAAGATAGAGCATACACCAATGATGTGCCACTCCTCACATCTAGATTACAGCCAGAGGAACCCAGTACTCCATCGGGGCCCAGATCAAGCTGAAATCTATCACCAACTCCTCAATATAGCTCTATATCTCCATGTCTGAGACGCTTCCCTCGTACTTCCCGAGGGTCTGCCGCTGAAAGGCACAAAATGTCTTCTACCACTGGCTATCCTCTCCTCTCAATAAACCCTCTACTGATTAGAAAAATCATCCTCCTAGGCCTCGATTTCCTGCACTACCCATGGTCGTCGTCTGGGTGCCATAGCTACAAGGTAAACAAGGAATGCCTAAGACCGAGTAGTGTTGAAGATTTATTTTAAATTTTTCTTAAACTTTTTATTTATTTAAATTCACAGGACATCCAGAACACACCAAAACACAAGTCATTATGATGTATGTACCCTTCCTAGGGTCTCTACCCTACAATCAGTGTATCCCCACTTAGTCATTTAGTAGGTCCAGATTCCTTGCATCAAATCACAGAGGGATCTAAAATCAAATGTCCTAGATAGTATTATTTGGAATATTTCACACACCAAGATTTCCCAACATTGTTACCATAACATCCCATGCAATCCTCAATGTGTCTAACCCTGAGCTCCATCCTATCTCTCAACCATTAGCCTTTGAAACCATTCTTTCATGACCTGCCTTCACCAAGATGAGGAAAATGATAGCAGATTTCTAGACCCTTCCTTACTTAAGTTGAGGGAGATATAATGAACTCCATGACCCACCTTCAATAGGCCCCATAGTGGTGACTAGCACCAAGGTTATATAATCACACGTAATATGGAAGGCATTACCCTTTTTTAATAGGATCTGGATATATAGTGGTAAAAACCCAAAAAAACCCAAATATGAAGGTAGGGGTAAAGTAATAAAAAAAATCCATTCCCATATGCATGTTCCAAAATAAAGTGCTACAAGGTACAAGAAAAATCCAAGGGGAAGTACCAAAAGAAAAGAAAACCAGGAACGTCAGCGGTCCTGGTGTTCGAGCTAGTATGATCATGAATGTTCCCGAAGTCCTCTTGGAAACCTAAAAGCTATTTTATATACATAGGGTGAGTATACATATATACTTAGTAGGGAAAATCAAAAGCTCTCATGCACAAGTGGGGATGCATTCTAATGCCCTGTGAGAAAAAGAGACAACCAAAGCACCTAACAAAGAAACTATCCACCCAACCCTCACCAAGGCACGCTCCCCAAATAATGTAAGTAAAGTAAATTAATAGTAATAACACATCGATGTTTGGGTACCCTGCACCACTTTCCCAGTGGATATTGAAGACATCCTATGCGTCAGACCTCCCCCGCCATTCTCACCGCAGTCTCATTTCTACCCCAACAACAACCTTTTGGGCCACCACAACCATGCATCTCGCCCGCAGAAACCTAGGCCACAACAACCACACACATACCCACCGGTAGACACCAAATACACAATAACTACATTCACGCCTAAAGACACCTGGTCTAGAACAACTACTGGCAAGCCCGAAGACACCTGAGACTCATCCAGAAGACACTTAAGAAACAAACTGCCCACACAAACCTAGGCCAACCAACAAAACCACCCTTCCCAAAGAATATTGGGCTATAATGGACCTCACACCATAAAAACCTACCATAAGAGTCTTGGGATACTTAGGAAAGGGAAAATAAAAGGATATAATAACCATCCACTCATAGGAGTGTTAGGAAAAACACCCTCCCCCATGAAATGGGGGTGTTTGGCATGAAGTTATCAACTTTGGTGGGGCAGAAATAAGAAACAAGATAAATAAATTATACATATAGGTAAACAAGAACTCATCCCATCCTAGGGGTTCCAAAACCATTACATACACAAACACCCTCATTGCTACTCATTCATAAAAAGCACAACAGCCACAACCAAGTCACAAATCATTCCCAGAAAGCAATTACACATTGAACCCATTCTTGTTATCATATTCAAGTGATTCAATTTAAATAATTATTCACTATCAGGAAACTAAGTGGCATAGACACAAGCCAAGGAAGTAAAAACATCCAAGAAGTAATTTAAGCATTCACACTTGATTCTCTTGTAAAGTCACAACAACAAAAGGGATCCTTGAGATACCTTGAAGTACTAGAACCAAACTAATCCCCAACATACATCCCCACACAACACCAAATACACATACCAATAACTGCATAACAGGGGATCCCATCCCCATCCAAGTCAGCCCACAAGAATCAAGTAGAACAATCACACACATCACCAGAACAAAGTAAGGGAGTTTCCATATTCAAACACACCATTTTTTAGTTTCATCTTTCTTTTTGGTTAATAGGGGTGACAACACGAGGATTATTATTCATTATTAATCCATTTAATCAATAGATTTTACGTGATTAAACAGTTTCCATGTTACAACCAATCAGTCATAGGTTTAAAAAAAAAGAAACTTCATTAGTGTGTGGAAAATGACCATAGATAGCCACAATTTTCAGTAGACATAAGACCATACAATTCACAACATATAAGCTTTGATAAAAGAATACAAAAACATCATAAAAAACAACCCATCATTATTTGAAAACCATTTGTTATCTTTGTTAAGGTTTGGTTTTAACCATCCACAAAGGAACATCATCATACCCACCCCACATAATATATAATAAAGAGAGATGAAGGAAAAATCCTACATATATGATCAGTGATCGTAGTTTTTCTCCTCGTGCCAAGAACCGCGGATAAAAAATTATAGGGGAGGAACTCCGAGGACTCCAAAAGTGAGTAGGAAGGATCCAGCACAGGTGCACCACTAGGCTCAGGAAGGGGGAATCCAAACGAACCATATAAAGGAAAAGAGACTAGAAAATAAGAACAAAGAATCTGGTGCGTTAAAAGGTGAGATCTTAGAGTTATGGGGTATGAAATCTTGAATGGATTTAAAGGCGGATTGTGGTTTCACCACACGGTTGGACAGTTACACATGATTGAATTAATTGTTATTTAATAATTCACATCAGAGAGGTGGTCATAAGAGCTGTGTGTTAAAATGTTTCATTTAAATAGAGGAAAATGCGTAACAATGACACAAGGATTGGGTTAGTCGAGGGTCTCTCCACTCCTGGAGATCTATAACATCATTTGTGGTCCTTAAAAACAGCATCAAACCACTTTAAAGAGGCATTAAAGTTTAAAGGAAGCATTACGAGAATCTGGGTAAAGAAACCCTCGACAACCCCATGGCACCGATCGAGGACACACCGATTGGGGACACACCGATCGGGTAAACACCGATCGGTGAGACCGATCAGTGACATCGATGGGTGATACCACGATGACACCCTGCCACTGAAACTGCCACCCTCATGACTCCATGATGGGTCTAGGGTTCCCTAATACCATAAATTAACAAAGTAATGGACCAGGAGGGTTTGGGCCATTATAGATTGATGCAATAGCCTTTAGATGAATCTCTCTCTTCTGGACATACGCCTTTGAGTTTCATTCAAGGCTAGTTTTTCAAAGCATATCATCTTTTGTGAGTAGATCCCATTTCTAGAATAATTTTTGAGGGTATGACATTACATGACGTTTCCTTTGGCAGTATTTTATGATCAGGGAGCAAGGGGAAATGCAATTCCCCATTTTAACCCCATCCTATGATATGAACACTGGATGGGGCATAAGTGATCAGTAGATGCAACTCTTCCAATACATTAAAACATGCATGTTTAATTGTTACTTAATATTTTTCCAATTTTGAGTGTCATGCACCTAGGAGGGATGCCAC
This sequence comes from Viscum album, assembly GCA_963277665.1. NCBI lineage: Eukaryota > Viridiplantae > Streptophyta > Magnoliopsida > Santalales > Viscaceae > Viscum > Viscum album. The sequence goes on along the minus strand of OY728152.1, from coordinate 1,576,916,877 downwards.
ATCAATTTGATGGTGTATCCCTTCTATTATAGGTATGTGTCTTCGATATTCATCAAAAGAAAATACTTTTATTTTTAGGCGACGAATAGTAGTCTATATATTTAGGTGGATATAATGCACACAATCTTCTAATAAATCCTCTAGAATGTTTAATTGGGGAGTGGCTAAAGTCCATAACATGACTAGTATATTGTATTTATCCAACTGTATCATAATTAGACATATGTATTCTTTATCATTTGTAAGAGGTTACTCAACCTAATCTGACCAACATGAACATTTCCCTACAGCTTTATTGTAAAAATCAGGTTTGGAAGGGTTTTCCATTTTTATATTTGAAGGAAAGTGATGAAAAGGTGGTTTGTAGAATGACCATTTACTTGGGTTGTCTTCCAGTTGTGAAAGGATATCACTTTTCATTGATGAGGCATCAGGAAAAACAGGACTCATTTTCCCAAGTGACTTGTGATATGAGGGATTTCTCATAGTTGATTTGGTATGGGGAGGACGTCCTTGATGAAATTAAGTGTCACTATGGAGAAGACCTTCATAGTGAATTCCATCATACAGATGACTACCATCACAACTTGACATCCAAATTCAAGGGGAATTCCTACAATGTATACCCTACAGAGGACCTTCATAAAAGGTGATAATAAGGAGTGTACCACATTACTATTTTACCTTTTGGCTATGAGGAGGGTTACCATAGTTCTTATGAAAATATGGCCTCCTGTGATCGATCAGATTTTTGACATGGAGTAAGGCTTCATGGTAAAATGTCCAGGGAGGACCTTTGGGACTGTTGGAAGAAAATTTATAGGGAGGACCTCGATAATTATAGCTACTATCTCTATAATTTCATAATGAATGAGTAAGGTCATGATCTTCCATATATATACTTATGAAGGATTAAATAGCTCCATTATTGATTATATTAGGATCATATAACGAATTTTAATTTTTGAATCACCTTTAGCAAGGCTTCTTTTTTATGCTTTGTAGTAGGTGAATATCACCACTTATATTGGATTGTGGTTTTTATATATAGAATCCACTTTAACTATCTCCCATGTCACTGCTATAATTTTCTAATATACTTCTGGAATTTTGGTAGGGATATATTTATTCCCTAGAGTAGCCACTAGGATAGACCGATGACCTCTAGTTGAAATGGGAATATAAGCCCAATATAGCTATTCATTTATGATGAGATTTATCCTACAAACCTCCTGAATGGAATTAGGGATATGTGTCTTCTCCAGAGTGAACCTTGTATTATGTTGATAAGTCACCCCAATTTTGGGGAAATAGTTTTAGGTCCTCCCCTCAACCATTACCGCTAATTTTATTATGTCCTAGAAGGTTTTCAGGATGTGGGAAATAATTTTCATCTACCCTTTCATAATATTTAGGATATACTGAGTGACTTCAGCTACAGAAACATGGATATATACCCATTATATGCTTGGATTAGGAGTGTGGACCTAATATTTTCCTCCATTTCCTATTTTTATATATTGAGAGTCTCCATGAGGGGGGGGGGAAGGGATTTGGCTCATCCCCCAGTTTGTTGCTAGGATTTTCTGGATGGTTTCCCTGAGTGATCCTAAATTGAGCTGGTAGACTTGGTGTAAGTGAGAGGGTGTGTGTTCCTATATGTAATTTTCCATTGTATTTGACTGGTGGGCTTCTCTAGAGGGAATAGAGGTATGGTCTTGTTCTTTTTCAATTGGTCGCTTCCCTTTGTGAGTTATCCTGAGTGCTATGTTCTGTGTTACCTGGGCTGGAATCCTAAGGGAAACACCCTCATCATGCTAAGGGTTTGTTACTACATGTCATTAGAAGTAGTGGTGGATAACAAGATCCCCTTGGTTAGAATCTTGTGGTAATGGGTAAATTTCATTGGTTAACTCTTTATTAGACTTCAAATGTTAAGTGAGGAATATTTTATTACATTCTTGGGATAGGCTCCTAAAATGGTTTGAAACATATGTTGGTTCCATTAACTTTTGGGCCACCAGATATCACTTAGTGGATGGTTAGTGAGGATTTATGAGCTTATGGTCCTGTCGTGAAGCCTCTATAGTCATTACAATACCATGGGGGTAGAATTTCTAAATTATCACATTTAAAACCTAGTGTTTAAGACACTGGGTTGGAAATGGTTCCCTTGGGTTAAGCAAGAACCTAGATTAGGATACATCTAATGCATATGTTCATGTCAGCTGAAATGATTACATTGAATTGAAGGGATTTCTTGTTGAAAGTTCCTAGTATATACATTATAAACACAAAAAAGAAAACCCCATGAAAGTAGCATATTAATAAATAAACTCATGCATAATCAATTGTTTTATATCCATGTTTGTCCATATTTCCATTTTTGATAATGTGAAATGGGTCTTACATATGGGTGAAAATCATATTGGTTAAAGATTCACATTGGCTTCACCATTTTTGTTTCATCTCAAAAAACCACATGGGGTTTCAGTGGCATTTTGTGGTGGAGGTGGCATAAACCTTCATGTCAGACACATACTTCCACATTCTTTACAAGAGGATTATAATGGGTTTTATTTATGGGAACAAAAATACATAATGGTTCCCTTATTAGATAAGTTTCATGAACCGATATTTTAAAGGTAGGTGGTCTTTGATATATGGATCCAACAATGCATAGGGGATCAAAATGTTTGAGAGGATGGGAGTTCAGGATCATCACACCTTTTTAGGGGAATTATAGACTACTCAGATAATATCTTATTGATTTAATATATATTCTTGAATCCTTTACTAAATCCTAAATATAAAATAGGTCACCGTTAAAATAATAATAAATTATTATAATGTATTTTCCATATAATAATATGTATGTATCTGATGTTCTTAATCGATGGAGATATTTGTATGCATCTGGGGTTCTCAATTGATGGTACCCTTTTATGTGTGGATTGGAGATTCTTATTTAATTTATTATCATGATGCTAGTTTTAATCTACCGAGTAGGGTGATCTATAATTTATCATCATCCAGGAATATGGAGTTGTTTTTTTGTTGGTATTAGTCCCATGACATGGTCTTCCTATGTATCCTTATAAAAGGAATCAGAAACCCCATAGTTTTTTTCTATTTAATGGGAAACATAAAACCTTTTAATTTCATGTGATGAGGACCAAACCATGCATTTTAACATCATTAGACATGGAATTATTGTTGAGAGGTTCCTATACAAGGCTGGTGTGGGACTTACGCTGAAGTGGATTAAAGGATCTAGAAGGGATGTAGCCTCCAAGGTGGAATATAACCCTACTAGGGATATGGCCTAGATAAAATTACGGTCAACTGGGGTTCTTGGGTTTGAACCTCTTGGAGGCTTACTACATTTTCCATTTGGATAAGAATAAAATCCCACGTAGTTCAGTTTGTTGGAGCTTACACTTATATAGGAGGCCCTCGTTAAGGAGAGACGAAGATCTAGAAAAGGACTCTCTTCCAAGATAAGTAATTGGTTACCCTAGGTGATTCCACATTAAAGGTTTAACTGTTCACAGGTTGTGCAGTTATGTGTGGGGTATGCTGTAAAAACTATCATGGAGGAGTGGAGATCAAGAGGCACAAGGAGTTGACCCATTGGGAAAATGAACCTTTGAGGCGATGATAACATGGTTGGTTATTATAAAAAATGGAATTCCCATGGGGGGAGAGGAAGATCCATAAAATGATTCCCCTATTTAGATGGGTATTTGATTATGTAGTTTTCATGATCATCACTAACCTCTAAGCCCATGTGAGACATGCTCAATGTGAGAAAAAAAGAGGGAGTGGATTATTCAAAAAACCACATAATCTCCTTCATCCACTAGTGGAAAAGGATAAGGCTATGGAAGGTGGGGGAATACCTCTAAATAAATAATAGGGGGCCTAATCCAGGAGGGATGCACTGTGGAAATGTGAGATAAAGATCTATAAAAAGACTCTTTGCTGAGTCATTTTATCCAAAGTATATTGGTAGACGTGGGTGGAGTCATTTTGGGAGATCAGAGAGAGATAAAGGGATTTTATATATCCATTCCCACTCTTATTTTCAACCCCAAGGTCCCATAATTATTACTAAGTTTAAGATCTGCATTACCATGAGAATATATATTTCAAAACACTTCGAGTATCCCACCTATTTTATAGAATAAATATAGGACCTCCATTACCATGGTAATGTATAATTGAGAGGACATGCTAATGTTACCTATGCTTTGATTATACATATTTATAGGATTTGAGGGAGGCCTTAGATTAGTTCCCCTCAGATGAGGTATCCATGGGAACATGTTGCCAACCATTTTTGGTATAAAATAAGGATCAATGAATGGATCATGTAGGTGAGGGCTAGGTGAGATGAAGGTGGATTGTGTATGTGACGTCTATGTGAGATAAAAGTGGATCACATAGGTTAGGACTAGGATAGCATAAGGTGGATTGTAAGCTGAGGGATGAGAGAGATAAAGTTTTATAATGCATTTGATTCATGGTTAAGCTTAAGATGTATCACATAGGGTAGATGTGGGAAAGATGAAGGTGCCTTTATGGGATGTAAAACTTGGTAAAAAACACTTAGGTGATGTCTTACTCTAGGCTCCAAGGGTCTCCTTGGGTGTCTTTTGATGACTGGTGCTCAAGTATTAGGATCGAGAAGGTAACTTCTCACTAATACTCTTTGACTAGGGTAAGGTGGCTCATAAAGAATGTCTTTTATGTTTAGAAAACAAGGGTAACTCTAATCCCACCATCATGCTTAATTTCTTCTTATTTTGAGGTTCGGAGATCTACCTGAGAAGTTTTGAGGACCTGGGTCAAGGACTGGGGTGATTAGAGAAAGGATACTTATGGTCTTATAGTCATGTCAAATGAGGATCCCAATGGTCCTATTTATATGTGAACACAAATCCCCAGGTAGAGGAGTCAGCTTTCATAGGTCAGTTACCCAAGTCCTAGTACAATTGTGACCTACCTAATCGGTTGGTTGCACTTATAGGTCCATGTAGTTTTGGAATGCGTGCATCCTCTGATCGCATAGTCTAGACTATCACGATGATTCTAGGTGTGCAGGTCTAGACCCAGCTGTGACTCTAGGTGTGTAGGCTTGGCTTACATGGTGAATTTGTTAGGCCTTATGTTTGATCACTTGAGATAACACATCTATTCCCTAATTTTTATCATTTCTATATTACTTTTGGTATTTTTCCTTTAAAACTAATCATCCTCATGTGAAAATAGATTTGATTTTCAACACATTTTCATGAGAAATTTAATGAAATTTTTTTTATAAACTAATAAGGTATTAATAATGTCATTGATATCTTCAAAAAATATTATAAATGGAATAAATTATATTTTAATGTTCTTTTCCTAATGTTGGGGAATTATTTTTCCATCTATACTCAGAACATATGAAAATGTACTAACATGATATATTTTTATTCCATAGGCACATTTTTTACCTTTCATTTATGCATTGATCAATTTCCACTTCCTCTCTTACTCTAAGAGATGAATTTTTCATGGCTTGAGAACTAATTAAATCCATAATAGAATGATATGTCATTCCTTATATATTTAGTTAAAAAAGGTTAACACTAGTTACCCAAAATGGATAAATATTCATATGGCGAATTAATATGTTAATATCTAGAACCATTTAACATATTTTTGAAAATACTTAACAAAAAATTATAATAAACAATCCTTATATATTTCATGATTATTATATCATAATTATTGAATTATAATATATTAATACTTTAGTCATCCCACTTACTTATGAAACAATTAAATAGGACTCATCATCTTATTCCTTAATACCCCATTCCTTTCATATTTCATTCGTAGTCTCGTCCTCGTCAATAGAAAAACCATTACTCATATAACCTTGATGATTATCTTCTTGAATTTTCCCCTTAGGTCATTTATTTTAAAAATTACCATAAATTACACATTTAAAACATTCAGCAACTGATTATTCCTTAGAAAGAACATTATTCAAATCCATTAAGTTTACTGAACCTTTAATTTTTCATTTGTAGGTACTTGCTTTGTTTCTTTATTTTTCACACTCAAAACATCTTCTTATCCCTCTAAGGCATTTTATTGAGTTCTTATTTCTACATTATTGGAATATTGAAAACTAAATATTCTTTTTTATATGGCCTCCACTACTTAAAATCCCAACACACTCTATCTTTATGTACTTGAGTGAGTTTGAGAGTTGGTTAAGGTGCACATTATTAATCATGTTCTATGATAACGTATTAAGAATAACCACAATAGCCTTTACTATAGTTATCACCACATTTGGATTACTATAAAAAAATTGTTTGTCACATTCTAAATTAACCTAGTTTTTTCATGTCCCCACAACTGACTAAAACCAAAAATCAGAGTTTGAGCAACACTAATCGTAGTGGAAAACCACATATCCATGAAAAAACACTTATAGGATGTCTAAATCATTAAACAATATTTTAAATATATGACACCTTAAGATTAACCTAGGTTATTTATAGTTATCATCTATTTAAATCATTAATGATGTTTCATAAAGAGTTTGGGAATTTCCAAATCATATCCCCCATGAGTGTCAAACCAAGTGTGCAGAAAGGCTAATTTTTGTGCACAAGGTAACAAACGAGTCCAACTCAAGGATCCCTTTTCATTTTTATTACCCTTAGGTACCTCTATTCTAGAGGCACATACACTTATTATATCTGTACATGGATTTAATTTATAGAAAAATTGTTGATTTATCATTTACGAAAATTCTAAGACATTTTTCTATACTTTGACTCATCCTTGGAAATATCCTTAGATGTATACCTATACATATCCTTAAAAATATCCCTAGGGATCTCAGTAAAGTTTTATCATCCTACTTTACAAAGGTTAACTAAAAATTTTCTCTAATACCAACTATAATGACCCAATATTCTCATACATTGATATTACATCATTTTAGATGAATATTCAATACATTACCCAATAAATGTTTTAAGGGCCTTAATGTATTAGTTTATTTAGATAATAGGTACATAATATTATAATTTGGTGAAATATATTCAACATGTCCCAAAATTATATTCCCCTTTAGTATTAATCACAAACATACCCTACTTAAAACATTTATTCATAAGCTGAGTAAAGGAAACATAAGAAAAGGGGAGCTTAGATGCTCAGTAAGGGTAAACAAGGGAGGTATATAAGAATTAAATGAATATAAGGTTATAAAAATATTATAATAACATTTTAAAACCACTAATTTCATATAAAAGTTCATAATCTTGAGTTATATTATAAATATTGGTAGTTCATAAGACCTTAATCATAAGAGAGTCAAATAACATGAGCCATGAGAGTATAATATTTGCATAAGACATAGATTTTTGGCATGCATAGAAGTATAAAAAATACTATTTCAAGGGTACCCACCAAGACATTCATAACATGTTAAGATTTGGATAACCACCTGTGTACATTCTTCAGGCTTGGGATGACCTCTTGTGTGAATTATTTTGGGATTGAGATAAACTCCTATATACCCTCAGATATCATATAACATTAATCATTACCCAATAAATTGGAGAGAGATATAGGTACCACTGATCACATGATAAAAATAATACATATGGGTGTCATAATATCATAAAAAATTCATAATATTATAACCCATTAAAATAAATGGGTTTCTTAATCATTTCATCACTTCCTAAAATCATAGCCCATGGAAAAAGAAGCATGTTTCATAAGAAATATATCATGGTACAAACTAGGTAAGATAAATGGGTTTCATAAAAAAAAATTCATCATAAATATAATACATTAAAAGAAAGAATAAGAATGGTATCATTAGATCATAACCCCATTAAAGAATAAATACCGTCAAAGGATTTCATATAATATGGAAATAATATTTTAAGTATCACTTGGAACATTTATTTGAGTAAAAATAAAATTTTCAATTTGAAAAACGCTTTTTTAAAACATAAAAAATTATTTTATTTGAAAATAACCTTGAAAAGTTATAAATGAATATTCAAAGAGAATAATTTTTACAATGGCAAGAAATTCATTTCATGTCACAAACATTAAAATAAATATTCCTTTCATGTTTTTGGTAAAAGACAAATGGGAATCGTTTGGAAAGAAACATGAAGATTCCTTTTAATTTTTTTTAAAAAGTCAAACATGGGTAAAAATTCCTTTAATAAATCATTTGAATAATGTTAAAGAAAAATTTGAAAAAATTTCTAGAAAACATGGTTTTTGAAGAAATGTTATTTTTGACTCAAGAGATAAATAAGGACATTTTTTCTTAAAAAAAATTATTTTAAACTCACGAGTAAGTAAAGAGGGTAAAATGAAGGGAAAACATATATTATCCTGACCTAAATAGAGGAAATAAATCATGAGTTTATTTAAAGATAGATTATAATATTTCATTGTTGGAAGAATAATCATAAATAGTCATGTTAAATGATGATATTACAATATGAAACTCCTACCACTTTTGTAACTATGAATCATAAGTCCCATGAAAGAATAAACACTACTAGAAAACTATTATATATCCATGGTTTTTAACTGTGGCTATAGACCCCAAAACTATGGCTATAGGTAATAGTTACGATTTAATGGATTGCGGTTCCTATTTTCGTGGATATAGAGAAACACCTATAGCCACATTTCAAAATTGTGGTAACAAGGATATTTCCATGGTTCAAATTGTGGATATAGCCCTATATCCATGGTTCAAGTTGTGGAAATAATCTTATTTTCAGGGTTTAAAACCATAAAATTAGATTTTTCCACTAATACTAATAACCATGGTTATAAATCATTTCTATTGTCCTATATCTATGGTTATAAACCATGGATATAGGCTTAATTCAATGGTTAGAACCATAGAAATAGGACCTAAGTCCATGATTTCGAACCATGGCTACAACTGACTTATTTCCAGGGTTTATAACCATTTCATGAGGACAATAGCCATTATTTAAGCTGTGGAACTAGGTATACTTCCATGGTTTAAAACCATGGCTATAACATCCAGATTCTTTAAAAAGCACCACATTGTAACCTCATATCCTCCACAATAGATACCATAAAAATAAAGGTTCTTGGATGAGTGGAACCAAAAAAATCTTATAGAACATCAAAAAACAAGGCTACACCCAGATAACACACAAAAATAGAGTTTCCAACCAATTCCATCTTGTATACATGAGAAACCATCATTCACATGACTATGTAACACTAATAGGGAAATAAAAAATTTAAAGTAGTAAATAAAGTAATAAAATAACACTATAATTTACATTGTTTAGTAAAATTGAAAAATGTACATGGGGTAGGGGCACTAGGGTTCCACTATACAAGTAAAAAAAAAGAAAAATTATAAGTACAAAAGAGTAAACCAAAGACCATGAAACAACCCTAACCTGTTATAAGATAAAATTATAAGTACAGTTCCATGAAATAATTACCAAGAACTTGGATCAAAGCCTCAAATATCGTGAGTATCTAAAGTTGATGATCTTCGATGTTCCGGTTCACAATCCATAAGAAAATCATATCCTCTGTCACAACTTCAATGCTTTAGGATCAATCCCATATTAAATAGCACCTTAAAAATGAGAAACCCTAGTTTTACTCTCTATCGAACACATGTATGGATGTGACAATATGAAAGAACCCAAAATACATCCCTTGGATAGTAGGATGGGACTTGTGACTGGAGAAGATTTATAGTTAATAGTAGCATTGTATCTAAACAAAAACCTCCCAAATTAGAAAATTCAAGTGAGAAGTAAAGGCAACCTTAGGATTGCAATTTAACAATGGGTATGAATAAATCTAGGAAGTGAATGCTATGATCAGCATCATGGGCTAAATAAAAAATCCAAAAATATATTTTCACCACTATGGTACCTTCACAAATGATTTGTAACTTTCTAAATCACTATGAATAAAAAACAGGTCAAATAGTGGGCAGTGAAATATGTACCATTGAGTAAATAACCATCGTTGGTCTTATTTCAGAAGTCAATTTTCCATGATATTGCATAATAATAAACCACTAGTGATGAAATAATGGGAAAATAAGTGAGATATAATGACTTATTATATGTATGTGATCAATGTGTCAATTGTTCATGATAATTGATACATGACTCAATAACCAAAAATGAATAAAGAATATTTAAATTGAAATATATAGTTGGTTTAGATTGTGAACATTGTCTGAAATTTTTATTGAATGTTCATACACTAAAAATAACATTTACATGAATAACTTCACATACCAAATATTATAAGAAATACCACATTAAGTTAAGTCAATAAAACTTCTTGAGTATTTAAATAGGGATTAACAAGCTCTCTAATAACACCCAAGCTTGTATAAATGGTTTTTAAGCTCAAGAAAAGATACTTATGAAATGAAATTATTAAAGGGAGAAATAATTTATGTCATTCCAAACTAAAACCCATATTATGAAGATTTATAGAAATCATAACAATTATTGACAAGGATATTGAAATTGGAAATCCACTAGATATTTTTTATGAGCTTTGGTGGATGAATAACCCACTAGAACTTCAGTAATAAAGTTATCTACACGTGTAAAAGGATTAAGGAATGCTAGGCCATATGGACTTCATCAAAAACTATTTTTGGGAGGAAAATACATAGAAATTCTAGATTTTTTGAAATCTTTTATTGAATTATAAAATGAGGAAATGAAAATTGAATTTCCACGTTTGGGACTAACTACTCTTGGAGAATGAAATAAAGATAGAGGATTTAAAATTATATAACTGATGAAATAAGCTAAAATTTAATTTTTAGAAGGATTAAAATCTAAAAAACAAGGGAAGAAGAGATTGGAATGATGTGGAAATCTTAAGAATGAGATAAAATATTTTATACCCTTGTTCATATACTTCAATGGATCTTAAAAACATAGAATAAATTTTAATAAATATAAAAATTAAAACAAATATATTTATCATGAAATAAACTAATCACCAGTCAAATAAACACATATAATCATTTTAAATCATTATGTAGTCCATAAGTAGTCCGTAATTCGCATATGAACACATAACAAAGCCATGAGAAAGTGATAGGTCATCTAACTTAGAGAGGATAAGGAATCCTCTTAGGGTATTATATGTGACTTTGACTGAATATGCAGTGGGAAAAAATAGTTATGGAATCATACGGCTGGTGAAGCTCAATTGAGGGTAGATGACGGTTCAAAGGGGATCATACATGGGAAAAACTAATGGAAGATCCATAGTATGAGGATGCAGGAGTCACATTATATAATGTGAATAAATAACCTGACCAGTTCTAGAAAACATGACTATATAGCTTATAATCCTCTGAATCATATGTCATATATCCTATAGCCATATGACACTAGGAGTTGTTTGTTATTATAAATATCAAATAGGTTGTTATCATGGGTTACTCTCCAACTGACACACTATTTATTTAAATGAACCAACTGAGGATGCTCATTTAGTTCATTCTTATCTCATCTATAGGGAATACACATAGGTTATAGAAATTAAATATCATTTATTTTGGTTATATAAAAATTATTTACATGGTAATACATGCCTTACTAGTCTATAGGTCCAATATATATTCATTTAGGGTTGCGTATGTGAGAGTATGAGTAGTTCCCATGTTTTGATGGGTTTGACAAGCACTAAAGTCATGGTCAATTGGGTAATTAGGATGGAAAGACTACGATTGATGGGTTATGTTTTGAGAGTATTGTATATGTTGGTATAACATAGTATCAGTATGGTGAATGTCTTATGTGTGTGGTTGGATGGCAATGGGAAATGTTAAGTGTGAAATTTATATAATAAGAAACACTTATTTCAGGGGGTGTTATGGTGGGATTTTTATTGTCATATGTGGTAAGTGGTGTTATGTGACCAATGATTAAACTAAGGATGGTGAGACTATTGTATAATTAGGTGTGAGGTGCATCTGAATGGTTTTATAATTGAGTTACACATGTGATTTCAAAGGAATTTTTATTTTAAAATTGTTCATAGTATGAATAGAATTCCTAACGGATGTGGATGATTAACCTTGATACCTTGATTTGTGTTGGTTTTTTGAATTTATGATCATTTGGATTCTTATCCTAGTGGTTTTGATAAATGTTGAATATTATAGGAGACCAATGGAAGGGATGAGATGCCTACATATGTGCTGGAAATAGGTCTTGATGAGGTTGAGAGGTGTCCCTCTTTGAAGTGGGAGACATAAAAAATAGATTTTAGTTCCCTAATATGAAAATCATGAGCTTTGTTCCGGATAGGTGTTCCTAAGGATTAGATGAGCATGGCTTGGGAGGAGATATGAACATGTGATGAAGGAATCGATTGGGAGTTGTGCTAAAAGGGTGACTTAAGGAATTTTCTATGTGGTTATCACTCCATATATTATTTAATAATGAGATGTTTTTTTATTAGTTTTTATAAAAAGTTTGGAGTAATGTGTTATGGATCCCAACCTAGAAGTGGGTATAGTTTTTTGGTCCTCAGATGTGAGATACTGAGTTAATTATGGAAAATAAAATTCACATAGATATGGGTGTTGTCTGATGAGATTCATTTTGGGTTAGTGTGTTCTACATGTGAAAGCTTCTAGATATGGAATGATGGTTAGGTGGCATAACTAGATCTATTTTCGATAAATAGGCTTATAGGTTGACTGGGTTTATCACATATTTGTGCTCATATATAGCATCTTGACGTGAATGATAAGGTGATGAATTATGTTATAAGTATAGTACCATTATTGAGACTATGATTCCTAATGAAAATAGTTAGGTACCACCAGGTTTGACACTTGGTTGATGAAAAAATAGTATAGATGAATGTTATTAAACAATGGGGTGTGATGTCTATAAATTTAGAATTCATGAATACCACAAAAAGAAATTAATTATTGCGTAGTGGAAATATATAGTGTCACAAGTTGTGGGTTAGAAAAATTTTGATTATTAAATGTTGTTTTAGTCTGGTAACAACATGACCATGACTAGTCAAAGACATTAGACTTTGGTTCTGCATCATGTTTGAATAACTGAGATTGTTTCTTCAGGATACATGAGGAGAATATCTTGTACATGAAACAATATGGTTGGGGTTGTAATGAACTACACTATTATGGGTTAGAAAAAGGTAAAATTTATTTATTTTTTTATTTTAGAGAAGGGAATGTTTTCATAATTATCAATTGAATAATCCCATTAGGATCCAATATGTGTGTCAGAAGTGTTGGAATATTATTTAAATTTTGTTTTGAGTGGTATCCTAGGGTCAAGGTTAGTTTTTTGTCTTTTCCTAATCCCGTATCCATGTTTGGGTAGGTGTTTAAGGTACTATATTTATTTTAATCCAAAAAATTATTCCTCAATTAAAAAAACAATTCTCTTAGTTGAAACATACCTTAAAACATCTAAACCACAACACCATTTTACAGTATTAGAAATAATGAAGTAATTTAATGGTTATCCTTCCATTAGCTGTTCCCCTATACAACTCTTGAATCTATTTATTTGATCAATTTTAGGTTGCAATGAAATCCTTCTAAGCCTACAGTCTCACAAATTTATCCTATACAAGATGCTTCTCTAATTAATTAGTCACTTATCATATCTTTGATTCCAAAATCTCTATAATTTGTTTGATCTACTTCTCGTAGTAAGTACTAATGTAAACTAAAATATCAGATAAAAATTTCATAATAGAAAATCCAAATATTTTTAGAAAAGTAACAATTCAAAAGAAAAAATATGACTAATTTTTGTCAAATAACTTTTTTATTGGTGTTGATAAAATGTCCATAGGTAAATATGATAATAATTGTCCAATTTAATAGACCATTTTTAACTAATAGTCAAAAATACATCAATAATTTAGATATAGTGACTATGATAACTCACAATTTCATTTTTTTTATCAGTATGAACTATTAAAATTCATATCAAATTTTTTTACAAAGATCTCATAATGATAAATTTAAATATTTCATATATAAATTTATATATTTTAACAAAAATTAATGAAAAATATTATATTACACTTATAGTTTCCTATAGAATCTTTCTGAAGAATGCTAATCTAATTCAAAGAAACAAATCAAGTGATAATAGATAACAAACAGAAGTCCTTTCTCATCTACCATTATATATGAAACACTCCATTCAAGGATGAATAGAAATAATTTTATAAGATCTGTTTAGAAGGGAAACATTAATATAATATCATTATCTTGAAAAATTAGTCTTTCAACCATGTAGAATAAAAATGAATACAAAAAATTATGAATGTATAAAATGAAATCCATATCATAAAATAAAAATCCAATGACAAGATAAGAAATATTTATATGTCATGCATATTATATTTCAGTTGATGATATTTGTAATAAAATAATTATAATATGTTTTGAAATTTCATAGAAATTATTATGTTTAACTATATAATTATACAAATACATTTAATTTTAGGATAAAATAGATTTATGAAATATAAAAAAACCACAAAACACATATAAAAATTTGATGAGTATGGAAAATATGAAACATGAATTAGAAAAAAATATCATTAATGTGGAATGTAATCAGTTTATAATAACTGAAATAAATTTTAAAAAGTTAATACTTCTTATTGTAGGAAAAAATACATGAATAATGAAGAATAACAATTATAAAAATGTAAAAAATACCAAAAATACAAAAACTAGAATATAAATAATTACTTAAATACTCTAATTCCTAATGAACAATTGATGAGGCAAGTAATTAGTTTGTGGAACCATGCTTAATATGAAACAATATATTTATAACAATATTTGTAAAATAAAAAGGTTAGTTGAAACATGAATAATAAAATTTAATGGTATTGAATATTAATGATTAAAGAAATGCATAGAAACCCAAGAAAATAATATATTCATTAGATATGAAGATTTTTCTCAATATATTTCACTCACTTTATAGCCTGAAATCGAAAGATACCCCACTTATACTATTTCATAAGTATAGTAAAAACACTAAACTAGAGTGAAATAAATCTATTTCCTATTGAGACATTATCAAAGTGTTTAGCTATCACTGAATACAAAGATAAAATCAAGAGTAACTATACTCAAACTTGTAACTAAGTAAATGAAATTTAAATATAAACTCAAGGTTGATTTAACACTCAAAGAATCATACGAAATACACAACACACACTCAAAAGTGCAAGGTATTTCATCACATATGATTTAACTAGAAAAGGAAGGAAAAAAATCAATATTTGTTTCATTAAATTGATTATTGTTTTTAGGGAAAAAGAAAAAATAGTTTTGTTACCATGAGGTAAAAAAGGAAGATGTAACATTTAATATTTTCATACTGTGAAGAATATCATTGGCACTAGGTCATCACATAGCAGATTAAATAACGATCACTTTATTATCACTATTTAAAATATTAACAGAATTCAAATAAATATGAGTAACTAAAGAATAATCAAAGTTTAAAGAATCAATTTTATCTCTATGAGAAAGATCCCTAGAGTCCATGAGATAAATTTTAGCTTCTTGATGATTTGGGAACATCTAAATTTTTACATATAACACCAACATCTGATCATGATACATCTTGGTCATGTTTTCTCATACCTTAACCCAAGAAAAATTAAAATAATATTGACATATAAAACTATAAAATATATTAACATATAATCTATATGAACATATAAATAGTACTAACAAAAAATAATTTAAGAATATAAACTATATTAACAAATAAATACATATATAAACCATTTATAAATTGTAAAATATTTATGTTAATAAAAAAAACATTTAAATAGTGTTTATATTTTTATTTGGATGTTGATTTGTTTGATAAAATTAAAAAATAAACTCTATGGACTTTATGGTATGAAGTTTAAAAAAACTATAATTATATAAGCTCAAAAAATTCTATAAAATTAAAATATAAACTCATATTTTCATGAAATAAATTAAAATAGACTCACTAAAATGTCAATAACTAAACATAAATAAAAATTGAAAGAAAAATCATTGAATGATTATTCAATATAAAAGTAAATGATTGTTGAAATAAATTATTACATACCATTAGGTAAAATGATGAAAATTACATAGTACTTGATTCAGTTGTTTTGGATCTTTTATCAAAAGTAGCACCCTATAAGGAAATAAATAGTAATGTTAGATTGAATTACTACTCATATTTTAGACACATGTGGATTGGAGAAGCTAATAAAAAATAATCATGTAATAATAATACATTGTACTTGAAACTATCCTCATAAAATAAACATACTAATGGAAAAAAATTATCATATCAGTAAAAACAAAAAATATGACAATTTTCCAGAAATAATCCTTTGACTAATAATTTTTCATCACAATAAATGTTTCATCCAATGAGGTATATAAAAATCACCAAGTAACTTGGATTGAACTGTGTTTGGAAAATAAATAGTAGTTATATTAAAAGGAAACATATTGTTAAACATTCAAATTGGTCTATACACTAATATAATTAGTTCATCAAGTGTATAACAATGTTTAAGAAATTTGAGTCACCTATGTTTGGATTGTAGGATAACGCAATTTTAAATCTACATATAACACTCAAATTATAGTTTCTAAAATCTCCTTATATCACAATATTGGAAGAATCATAAATTTATAATAAATAATAAACAAAATAAACTTATATAATGGTCATAAAAATATTCTTATCCATTAAAAAAATTAATCCCCAATAATTATTCATGAATAAAAATATACCTCATTTACTTACAAAATTCTTCTCCATTTTTTTAATAACACATCACACTATTATGTATCCTGGTAAATGAAAAAACAATGTAAAAAACAATAAATAATAAAATATATAAAAGTGAAATTACATACCATTGAAAATAAATAATATAATATGGATTAGTGTAAAAAAAATTATTTAAAAATGACTTATAAAAAAATAAACAATTCAGGAAAAATATCATATACCAAAAAAAAATTAATTTATAAACTAGATTTATAATCTTTTATGACATGAAAAAATTAACTATACTTACTGAAAATTGTTTAAGAACTTAAAACAAAAATAATAATTGTTTCATTGACTGCACTTATTGAAACATTTTTATGCACATATCACATTTGGTAATAAATTTTAAAAATAAGAAGTGTTTGTTCTATTATAGAAAATATACATAAATTAGTTGTAGAAAAGTATTTTTTTCAATGGGAAACACTTCTTAAAAACACTAAAAATAATTTATATGTTCGATAAGAAGTTTTAAGTAAGTTATGTCAAAAAAAATATGATGAGAAAAAAATCAAGCAGTAGTTCCTCAAAACTTTATTATACCTATAATTTCCATGTAACATCAAAATTATTTTAAGTTGGGTATGAAAAGATTGTAAAAGTGAATGAATAACATGATTTTTTGTCACCACTATAAACTTAAATAAATATAAACATGGAATAATATGAAATATAAACAAGTCATACATTTAACATAGTCTAATAATGTATAAATATTTGAAAAAATATATTATTTAACCACAATACTATGGGATACAAATAAGTTACTAATTTTAGGAGGAAAGTGTGAAATTATATATTCATAAAATAAATATGGTTAAATTTATAACAAAACACATATTATATAAGAATAAAAATCAGTTTATAGGGGAAATTAGGGGAACCCTAACCAGTTATACAGTCGTAATTCAATAGAAGGTCATCCGATAGAGTTTTTGCATGAGAAGGGAGGATTTGGATAGTGTCTTCTAAATTGTGTTAGTGATAAATCATGGGAGGAGGAGGATCATGGGGGTAGGTCTTGGTTTCAATAATAAATCATGGATTTTGGGTCACAATTTCAGAAGAGAATGATCTAGGGTGGCCGCATTGAAGGAGGAGGATCCCTAGAGGTGGGGTAGGCACATCAAAGCCATATTGAAGCTGTATCAGAGCCTCATAAAAGTAGGAGGATAACATAGAGGTAGGGTGGATACATCATAGGTGCATAGGAGTTGATTTAGTGGAGGATTTGTGGAGTCTGTGTTATAGTAGAATTGGAGCAGCACTAGAGCATTTTCTGAGCAGCATCGGAGAACCGTGGGGAGGTGGGGTGGCCGCGTCGGAGGAGGATGAGGATCACATGAGATTTTGGTGGCTGTGTCAAAGGATGGAGGGTGGTCACCAGCATAGTAGTAAGTAGAAATGTCATGAGGGTGGTGGATAGTAGGATGGTATTGATGGTAGGAGGTAAATGGGGGTAGTGGGGTGAGCTACTTCCATGGGAAATATAATGTATTTGGGTATAAGATACTTAGAGCCACAATCCTTATTTCCCATAGATATAGCCCCAAATTCTTGTAGTTAAATTCAAAAAAACATAAAATATAATGACAAAAAACAAATTCACGATATTACATGTCAATTGGTCAATATATACACAAAACAAAATAAATAAATGGTGAAATTTTATATGTCTCTTAAAAATAAAATAGAGACTAGAAATCCCCTGCCTTAAGTCTCAACTTCCTTTGTACACATTTGAACATACTATAAAATAAATATAAGTTTAATATATATCTATTATAGAACCATAAATATATATATTCTACCATATAAAATTTACTTATGATCATTTTTACCCATTTATTACCAATTACTTGTTAAAATCACATTTTAGGTAATAACTGCCTTGTATTTTGTATGTGTTTTTATTTGTTATTTTTGATCATATTGATTTGATCATGGTTAAATAATATCTATAATAATAATAATTAACTAATTATAATATTTATATATCAATTATACTTTTAATACTAATCATGAAAGATGGTTTTGAGAAATGAAGTGCATCATGATCATGTAGACGGTAGGTCGTACGTACACATGAGTAGTATTTCCATTTTTCAACGATCATTATAGAAAGGAGGTAAGTAATATATTATCCTTAAAAATGATAAAAATATCATAAAAAAATATTATTTCTTTAAATATACTTATACATATTATCCATGTGGTGTGATGATGAAAATATAGAGTCACATCACTTCATGAAGGCAATAGTCCACACGTACATGAACGACGTTATCATCTTTCAGTGGGTGAAAAGGTAAGAAATAAAATGATATATTATATTTTAATAATTATAAAGATTTCATTAATATAATAGTTATTTCATTTATATCATATATATTCATTAACTTTATCCAAAATATTTTCCCATGTAAAGTGTTAGTGAAAACGAATTACATCGCTTCGTGAGGCGGTAGTCCACCATACACACAAGCGATGTTATCATATCCCCTAAGGAATAAAAATTAAAAATTTATATATAATATAATTAATAAATAGGTAATATTATGTTTTTAATATAATATATATAATTTATATCCATCAATATACCCAACCGCTAGAGGAGGTAATTGAAAACAAATGACATCACTTCGCGAGGCGGTAGTCCATCGTACACACGAATGATGATTTCATAACCAATTTGATGAAAGTGGAGATTATTTTAGGTTATACCCATAAAATAAAAACACCCCATATATTTAATATAATTATTTTATTATATCATCATGGTTCAATAATAATTGATGGAGGTGGAGGAGGAAAGAAAATAAAAACACTCATTGAAGAATGTTACATCTTCTTCAGGTATCCTTTTTAGGTTTACACCAAAGCCTTCCTATATTGGATTTTTGACTAAAATAAGGATTAAAGGATGGGAGTGTAAAATTTAAAAATGGATTTTTTTTGGGAAATTCTGAAAAAAATGGTTTGAATGTGTGAATAATAGAAAAGTTGGGTTGACCTTTTATAAGTGAGTTGAGTGGAAGACTTGTAATATTTTGAAAATAAAAAGGTTTATAGACATTTTTCACATTCTATAAGGGTAAAAAATGGATTATTCTCAAAAAATATACATTATAGAGTCTATATATGTCCATAAAATAGATTTTTTAAAAGTGTTTAAGTCTTTTTAACCCTTATTTTTTTAGTTTAACGCATGGTAAACCCATTTTTACTTTAATCATGGTAATTAATTATTATGGTTTTTTCTATTCATCATGGGAAAAAATTAATTTGAAATTATAAGATAATATAAATTATTATTATTTCAAATATTAAATCCATTTTTCCAAATTACATTAAAAAATATAGAAATATTACATTTAAAATTAATCTCGTAGACACGATGAGAAATTGGGTTTTCAAAGAGAAAATGTTCAATAGTTTCCAAGGTTTTTATATCCAAATTCAATATGAAAATGATTAAAATGGCCTAAAATTATATTAATAGATATATAATTGAACTAATTTTAATTTAAAAAATTGAAAATATAATTTCACTTTATAAATATTTTAAACGAAAAGGCAGTTTTCAATTAAAAATCAATATTTTCACTGTTCATAAAAATATTTATCTTTTCAAAAAATTATCAATTATTAACCCTTTTATAATTTTGATATTATGATTTAAAAAATTAATTTTATTTTTTAAAATAAATTTTCTAAAGGTTTCAAAAATTAATTTTAAAATAAGTTTACAAAAAGGCGACACACTTGCTTTTTAGAAAATATAGTTTTGAAGTGAAAATTGAATTTATTATAATATATTATCTAAAAAACACATAATGTAAATTTTAAATAGTTGATTAAATATATAATATATAAATTTCATTAAAATCTTTCACTAAAAGTGGTTTTATTAATTTATTAAGCTAAAACATGTTTTTTTATAAAAATGGTTTTTTCAAAAATAGATTACCTTTATTTTGAAATAGTTTTTATTTTCATTTTTAATTAATTAGTAACCAAAAAATTCATTTTATAAACATTTTAAAACCATATATTTTCATTATTTAGTTAACCCTATTCAAACCCACCATTCTAATGGATAATATATAACTATTATATCATATTATTTTACTAAAATGACACATTTCATTTAAATATAGAGTTGCATGTAGTGCAAGATAAACTTAGTATTATGGGTAACACAAAATATCAAAATGATAAAATTAATTTTAATATATATATATATATATATATAAAAATTACGTTGTTATATTCTACCCCCCTTAAAATGAATTTCACCATCAAAATTCATCTCGATCATCAAAGCTATAACATTTGGAAATTACTTCATAGAAACCCACATCCTAAAAAGGGTTAATAAAAATCCTCTTAAAAAAGATAAAGGGATGTGATAAAGTCATTTGTAATTGCACACTAGGTTTCCAAATATGATAACATAGATGATAAGTGGAAAAATCGACATAGAAGATAAAACTAACAACCAAATAATGACGAAGAGTGATAGAGAACATGGTCAGGAGAAATTAAATGACCATAAATCCATAAACTAAAAAGAAGTGAAGAAGTTTATTTATATCATCAAAAATGAAGTTAATTGGAAATAATTTTTTTTGTTGGAGTAGGACACTCAATGGGGGTGAATTGAGTTCCTATAATTTTTTTTGTTAAAACCCTTATTTTATAATCCCGCACTTTAAAATCAAAAACTGGCCAATTAATCAAATTAGTAAATTTATAATAGTTTGATTTTTTATTTAATTTATAATTTATTGATTAATTCTCAATTTTATAAATTTGAAATATTGATATAAATTTTGAAACCAATTTACCAAAACAAATCAGTTATAAATATTATCTAAGACCAACTATCATAGTAAAGCTTTGTTTTCTAAAATATGAGTGAAAACAGAGTAAACTAAATTTGAAATAGCATAGTAGAATAAAACAAGAGGTTCAGTCTCAAGACGAGACCTAATCCTCTCAACTTAGTTATTAACTTCCACCAAAAAGTTTAAATTAATAAATATTTATCCAAACCTTAGATCTAGGTTTACAATAGAATATAATTCTATCCAGATCAAGCTAGACCTCTTCCATAGTTATTTGTGGTTAACATATTACAACCAGGTCACACAAAGACCTCTTTCACATTTCTTTATGGGAGAAATATGGTGTATGAAAATTATAGCGTGAGGATATATTTTTTCCTTCAGCTTAGCCCATGATACATGGTGTGTATATACTACAGACACACACTCTACTCAAAAAGTAATAAAATTGAACACAATAGAGTAGAAATAATGAGAGAAGGTTTAGAAATCTCTAAGTGTTGTGATTGAATCTTCTAGAGTCCGTGAATAAATAAGAAGTGAATCTTGAGACCTCTTCTAGAAACAGACACCATAACAGAGTATCATGGAATTTCTATGTTCTGGTTTCTAGGAAATTGAGATATTATTCAAAGGTTTTCCCCTCTATAGTTTTTTTACAGCAAGGTTGATTGGAACTTTGATGTAAAACAATTTATTCTTCATTTTTAGTCATCTAAGAGGTTTTTTATTCTTGATTTTCTTTATGGGTTCTCTTGATATGGTTGATTGTGTGTGTGTTACATTTTTTGTTCGAGTGATTCCCTTTTTATATTCTACACTTCCGACATTAGGCATGATTAGGACATGTGTTGTACCTTGTACCTATGACATATAAGATAATGATGTCAACAAAAAGTTATACAAGTAAATTAGTAGCATTAAATATCCCAATATGATCGTTGGATAAAAAGTTCAAATTTATAGAGTAAAGATATTTTGAATAGTCTATCAGTGAGTCCTTCTATCGGTAGGTCATGTTGTTGGTGAGTCCTTCTATCAAAAGGCCACCTTGTGGGTGAATCCTTCTATCGGTGAGTCATTCTATCGGTAAGTCCATGCATTAGTAGGTGAGTTGGGTTTTCGGTGAGTCAGTTGGTCTATCAGTGAATCATTTGATCTATCAGCTAGTCAGACTATCAGTGATTCATTGTTATTTTGGTGACTCATTTGTTTAGTCATTGAGTCATTTATTCAATCAGTGACTCATTTTTTGTATCGATGAGTCATTTTTTTGTTAGTGACTCATTTTTTCTATCAGCGAGTCAGTCTATCAATGACTTAAACTTTTAACTGTCGGTGACTCATTCTTATCCAATTTTTCTCTCTATTTGTCTTACAATATAGACATGTACATAATATTTTAAACTTATAATTGAACATAGATAAACATAATTTGACATATTTGAACTTAACTAACCATTATTTGACACAAATGAACATTATTGGACATGAATTGTGATTATTAAAACTAGAGAGGGACAACAATCTATCCCTTTTTGATGATCACAAATCATTGACATATATATTTCAATTAGGTGATTCATAATGATTAAAGTATTTATTATTATTACTATCTCCCCTAACCAAATAGTGCATAATTCTATATGGCTTCTTCTTTTCTCCACCTTTTGGGATTATCAAAAAGAGTAAATTCATGAATGAATAATGACTAGGTAAGAAAATAAATAAATAGAGCATGAAAATATACTAGTTTCCATTAATAATGAAAATTACAATGGATATGAAATTCCAAAAGTAAAACAATTCATCCCTATAATATAAGTGATCCAAACTATGTTTTCTTCAAGGAGGGTTCAATCACTGCCTTTCCATTTTCAAAAGGTTCATGGGCAGGAGAAGTAGATGTAGAGGTAGTGGCTGGAGGTCCAGAATGAATGTTGAGAGAGGGAAAAGGAACTCCAGTTGGGACTGAAGGGGATAAGATGGGACTAGTGGGGGTATTAGGGCCAGTAAGATCCTTAAAAATGATAGGGTGAATCTATCTGAAGTCTTGAGTAGGAGGGAGTGTCAAAGAAGGCCTGCTGGCATAAGTTGAACTACCAGGTTCTATAGGTGGTCTGAGAGGAGTTGAAGGATGGGAAACAATTGCAATACTATGTACATGAAGATAAGGTTTAATAAGATTTATGAAATCCATGATTATATCTCCATAATACTATACATATTTGGTGTAATCCTCCTTATTATCAATAAACAGTGCAATTGTATGAGTAAACTCCTTGAGAAACTTCACTTGATCTCTGAAGGCTTGAGTCACAGGAGGAATTCTCATGTTCTCAAGTAAAAGCTTGAAGTGACTGTATAGATGATGCTTTGTGTATTTCCTTTTGAATTAAAAATCCACTCTCTTGATGACTTCCACTTGAGAAGCTATAGCCTTATCTGAATCGAATCTGACCATGTCATAAATATAATCACTGTTCTGCCTAATTTTTGATAGACTTTGAGGATCAGTTCCACCCATAGTGGTTCTAAGCTCTTCCCTAATGACAGTCATGACCATATATATGTCTGGTGGGTGAGATACAAGAGTTTCTAAGATAGATTCCATTGCACAATGTCTCTCACATATTTCATTAATTATCTCAGGTTTTCACTATCTGAACAGACTATTACTTATTGAAGTTATTCCCTTACCGCTGTTTGAATCAACTCACTATTTGAAGACTGAACAGGAGGAATATAGCGAGGTGTATCCACAAATGTTGAGGCACTAGTCATTTCATCCTTGAATACTGACTTTAGAAGGGCCAAATCAAGAGTTGGAATAGCATCCGCAGCTAAAGAGTCATGAGAGATGTCATGAATTTGCAGAGCTTGGTTCAAAGTGGCTATGTATTCACTGAGATTTTGGCTAACCGTAGCTCCAAGCTTGACCATATCATCATATATTTTCTAAATATCTATATCAATAGCTACCAATAGAGGTTTGATAATGGAAACAATTATTTATAAAATCAAATCTTCATCATTCTCACTAAGTGGTGCAACTGGTGTAGGTTGAGCTAGAGGGACTAATCTCACAGCAGCTAACATTTATTCCTTAAAGCTCTCAAAATATGATTCAGTGACATTGTATCTTGGACGTAAAAACACTAAGGGTGCAGAAGTAGAAGAAGATGCAATGGTTGGAGGTTCCTCAACTTCTGATCCTCTTGAAACAACTATCCACTCCTCATCATCTGAATTAGGATATTCCAGACCAAGGGAAATATAAATAAGAAAATTTTCCCACTTAGATAACACAAAAGCATCTAGAGGAGTGATTGTATCAACTCTCACTTGTCGAGCTTGAGGCTCCCCCTCAACATTATATATCCTCACCTATTTCTACCCCTAAACCTGAGGTATCCTTCTAGAATACACCGAGGTACTGGGTCCACCAGTGCTCTGTCTACATTACCAACGTCAACTATTTCTTCTACCTCACTAGAAACTTCTATAGGAACAAGAGGTTCTACAATATATTATTGAGTCTCAAAACCAATCAATTCTATATTGCCACCTTGATCATCACTAGGATGATCAAAATCAATATTAATTTCCCAAATTTCATCACTTTAATGCTCAAATTCAACTACTTCACTTAAATTATCACCTTCTCCACCTTTTTCACCAGATTCTTCATCCCCTTATTCCACACTGTTAGATCCACTTCCACTTTCTTCTTCTTCTCTAGATTCCTCTTCTAAACCATTTTATCTACTTTAATATTCCACACTACTAGATTCTTCATTTACATTATCATCATCTTCAACTAAAATTGGTTCCTTGGATTGTAGACCTAGAGGTGGACTAGATGGACCATATGACATTCCCCTTGGACATTCAATAATATCTGGGAAACTCCTATAATCTATAGGAGACCTTTATTCTCTAGCAGATTCATCTTCTTATTCATTAGAATAAACAACATCATTATCTGGTTCTAGACCAGGATCAGTCATATCTCTCAGCCTACAAGGATTCTCAATATGATTGAATTTTTTTACAGCTTCCCATTATCTTCAACCCACTCCCTATTCTAGGGATTCCAATTTCTCTTCATTCTATTTAAAATTTCCTTATTTAAGCAAACTATACTACAATAAAAAATGGTTTCTTCATTTTCACCTACAAATCCTTTTATTTTATCATAGAAGTTATAATTCTTGGATAGAACAAATAATTATTCTTACAATATGGTTTGATAATTTCACTGATGTGGACTATCAGATACCTAAATAGATTTGATTTATGCCATTTATTCAGTAAATATAAGATATATACATCCTGATATTTTAGTAAGGCAAAGTTCCCTTTCCTAGGACATAACTGATGTTGGATAAACTTAAATAAAAGTCTATATTATCCATCCTACTCTAAAGCTATCGGTCTTTTATGCTCCTCATTACCATTCATCTCCCTCAAAGTTGTCTCATAACAAAATAGTTCACTAGTAGGTGGAATACGTCCCTGGTTGTCATCAAATACCCATTCATGTGGTACATTGAAGAATTATACCCAATTCCTTAATGAAAAATAAACTCTTCTTCCATTAACCACATATTTGATCTAAAACATCTCACTACCTTACATAATGAACTCCAAATGAAGATAGAACTTGTGCATGAGATTAGAATAAAACTACCTCTCCTTATTTGTAAACCAATCTATCCACCCTTTAGTTTGAAACAATATTAGTAGAAGAGACTTGAAATATAATAACCATTCGGCGGACACTTCCTTATTAGGTGTTTCCACATGGTTTTCAAGTTGTGGATGAATAGGCTTAGATCATCTTAATTTTCCTTTTTGCCTTTTAGTGGGGTTTGATTCATATTTCGATCCTTTGAAGATGCGATTTACTCTATATATTTTGATGGTTCAGTTGAAGGTAAGAAGGTGAAAGGTTTGAGGTAAACTAGAGTGGGGGTAGGAGTGTAAGAGTGGGAGTCAAAGAGTAAGAAATATAATGTATTGACTTAATTTTATCATTTAGGGATTTAGAAATCACAAATGGGTAAACTGTGTTTAATTTAAAAACATAGAAAGTAAAAATTCATTGTTTTGGTTAAAAAATATACAAGATTTGAGACTCTATTTGTAAGTGTCCAATGGTGAGACATTAGTGTCGGTGTTGGCAAGACAACAGTGTTAATGAGACATCAGTTTCGATGTTAGTGGGACAACTTTTGGTGTCGGTATGATATAGCATGACACTTTCGATATTGGCATGACATAACATGACACTGTTGGTGTTGACGTGACATTGAATGATGCTATTAGTGAGACATCCACACTAAGTTTTAACACATAGTTATTAACAGTAGTTCCTTACAAATTAATCATTCCTAATTCATGTATGATGTAACTCATCCTCTCAGAGTTCAATGGATTAGTGAATATATTCGCAAGATAATGTTCTATGATAATAAATTCTAGAGTTATATCACCTTTTTGATAATGATATCTCAAAAAGTGATGTCTTACATCAATATTTTTTGTTCTAGAATGAGAAAAAAGATCCATTGATATGTTAATAGCACTTGTATCATTGAAATTTATAGGGACATGTCTAAACTGATATCCATAGTCTAGAAAATTATGTTTCATCCACAACATTTGAGCACAAAATCTACAAACAACTATATATTCAGCTTCATTAATAGATAATGCAATAGAGTTTTTCTTCTTACTACACCATGTCACTAGAGACTTGCCCAAAAAGTTACATGTTCTAGAGGTTATTTTTCTATCTAACTTACAACCACCCAAATTGTCATTTGAATAACTAACTAAATAAAAAGTTTTTCATATTGGATAAACAATCATAAGTTGGTATTATACTTGAGGTATTTGGAAATTATTTTAACAACAGATAAATGATATTCTTTAGGATTATCTTGAAAATGCAATCACATACCCACACTAAACATAATTTCAGGCTTACTGGTGGTTAAGCATAGTAAAATCCCAATCATTCTTTTATAAGTGGTTTTATCAACATATTTACCATTTTTATCAAGATCCAACTTACAAGTGGTACTCATTGGAGTATCACTACTTTCTGTACTATCAATGAAAAAAAAAATTAAAATATATTTACTTTATTTACTTTGAGTTAAAATAATACCTTCTTTATTTTGAAAATTTTGAAATCTAGGAAAGAATTTGAGTTTTCCCATTAACCACATTTCAAATTCACTTTATATCATTTTTGAAAAATCAATACATAGATAATTTCTTGAATATCCAAAAATAATATCATCAACATGGATTTGACTTAAAAAAATATATTTAGAAATTCTTTTTATAAAGAGAGTAAGGCCAACTATACCTTTTTTAAAATTCTTTAGAAATAAGAAAAGTACTGAGCCTATCATATCAAGATCTTGGAGCTTGTTTTAAACCTTATAAAGCCTTTAGTTAATTTAAAAACGTGATTTGGAAAATGAGGGTTTGTAGAACCAGGGGTTGTTCAATAAAAATCCTCAATTATATACCCAATTAGGAATGCACTCTTAACATCCATTTGATATAGTTTGAAATTGAGACGAGATGTATATGAAAGAAAGATTCTAATGGCATCAAGTCTAGAAACTACTTAAAAAGTTTCTTTATATTCAATCCCTTCTTCTTGACTATAATCTTGTTAAACCAATATAGATTTATTTCATACAATATTAATAGCTTCGTCTACTTTGTTTCTAAACACCCATTTAGTTCCCATAGACATGGTATCTTTGGTTCTATCTACAAGTTTTTAGACATTATTTATTTCAAACTGATTCAATTATTCTTGCATAGCCATCACCCAAAATTCATCATTGATGTTTTTAGGTTCAACCTGTGAATAAAGCATAATTTTCAACTTGGTTTCTCAGAGAAGTTCTAGTATGTGTCCCTTTATCTAGGTCTCCAACTATAACATCTAAAAGATGGTTCTTAAGGATTCTTGTAGGTATAGAAAAAGAAGGGATAATACATTTATCTTATTAAATGGGTTTGGGTTCATCATGACTAGAGTCTGGATAATTTCTAGAACTGGATGATTTAATAGGTTCCTTAAAAGTAGGGTCAGATGATTATTCATTTATTTCCATATTGGACAGATCATCCATAATATTTTCTAGAGAGGTTTTGGTTTCATGTTGGTCTGTTTCATCAAATTGGATATGTACATATTCTTCCTCACATATAGTTCTTTTATTAAATACTCTATAGGATTTAATAGAGATTTAATAACCTAGAAATGTTCCTCTATCAATTTTGGATTTAAATTTTTCAGGATAATCCTTTGTATTAAGGATACCAACTTTGCAACAAAAAACATTTAAATAACTAACTTTGCATTTCCTACTATTCCATACCTCATAGGGAGTTCTCTTATGAATTACTCTGATTAAGACTCTGTTAATTATGTAATAAGCTGTATTGATATATTCTTCCCAAAAAATAGAAAAGTATGTCATATTTATTAAGCATAGTTTGGGATATCTATTGTAAGGATACATTTCTTCTTCCTACACTACCTTTTAGTTGGGGTGTCCAAGAAGCAGAGAAGTTGTGACAATAACCACTGTGTGAGTAGAAAGATTCAAACTCAAGTTTTCAAACTCATGAACATGGTCACTTCTTAAGGTTTTAATGCTAATTCCACTTAGGTGCTCTGCTATTTTATCATACTTAATGAAGTAAGATCAAGCTTCACTTTTGTGAGAAAGAATTAAAGTACAAGTGTATCTAGAAAATTCATCTACTAGAACATAGACATAGTGATTACCATTAATACTAGAAACCCTAGATGTTCCAAAAAAACCATGTGAACCAAATCAAGAGGTTGAGAAGTTAAAACTTTTTTCCTTTGGTTTGAAATACATTTTATGTTGTTTACCCTTTTGACAAGGATTAAAAAAAATTTCATTTGGAAACTCAAGTTTTGGTAAATACTTAACTATTAATTTCCTAGTAATATTTATAAGTGAATGAATATTACAATGCCCAAATCTCCTATTCCAGACCCAAGACTCATTGTGAAAGGAACTTAAGAAGGAAAAATTTTGAAACACTAAGAAATCTATGTTTATATCATACACATTTTCATTTCTAAAGGCAGTAAATAAAAATTCATTTTTATAATTAAAAACATTACATACATCATTTTAAAATTTTATATTAAAACCATCATCACACAACTGAGAGATACTAAGAAGATTTTACTTTAATCCATCAAAAAAAAAATACTTTGGAAATTAAAAATAAATTAGAGTTACTAATTTTTCCAAGTCCAATTATTTAACCTTTCGAATTGTCACCAAAAGTTACATGCCCACCATTAATATTTATCAAATTATTGAAACATGATTAAAATAATGTCATGTGACTTAAACATCCACTATCCAAGTACCATAGAATTCAATAGGATCTCTTCAAATAGATTTCCTATAAAAAGATTAAACAAGAGAAGACTCTGGTACCCAGCTTTTTTTGGGTCCCATAATATTAGCAATAAATACTTTGGGAACCCAAACTTGATTCATGGGTCTCCTATAGGAAATTTGTAAAACATTTGAAAAATATGATTTTTTTGGTCCATAAAAACATCAAGTTTTAGAAGGTTTTCTAGTTTTAGAACCATTAGAAAAATTATCAGTTCTAGACAAAAAAACTATTTTTCCAAATTTGGTTACAAGATTAGATTTTTCTATGTTCCTCAGTCCATGTTGGTATCCTATACTAGTAGTATACCTATGTGCTAATTGTTTACTAATAATTTTTATAAGAGTGTTTTCCCCATTGGTAAACTTCTTTAATCCCCTTTTCACTTTCTTATTTGATATCATAAGATCATTATTTTCTTTAAGAAAATGATCATTTTTTCTCTATATTAATCTTGGATTTTACAATAGAGGTGAGAGCATGTTGTTTATTCAAAATTTTATATTTATCTTTTAACTAATTTAATGTATCATAAAAAATTTGGAAGTATTAAAACATTTATGCAATAGTAATATCTTCATAATCATATGAATCTCTAAAATAATAATATTTTTGTACAGGAGACTCAAGGGTTACCTTAGATATGTTTTTCATGAAACACATGTTTTCCTTATCACCTTTCTAATCATGTGATGATTCTGACTCACTGGAACTATCCTCAAAAGCACTCCAGGTGGCCTTCATTTCCTTCTTGTATCTTTTATATTTTTCCATATATTTCTTCTTTTATTTAAACTTAGGATAGTAATCCTTTACATGTCATCTTCTCTTACATTTATAACAGACTATTTCATAAT
The DNA here is from genome assembly GCA_963277665.1 of Viscum album. Lineage (NCBI taxonomy): Eukaryota > Viridiplantae > Streptophyta > Magnoliopsida > Santalales > Viscaceae > Viscum > Viscum album. The sequence continues at coordinate 1,576,885,740 of OY728152.1, read as the reverse complement.
ATTTATCACCTATCTTCGGATCATTTTTCCATTTTCCCTTATTGTCATATTTTCCTTTGTAGCTTGACTTCGTAAAGAAATTATTTATTTTTTGAAACTTTTTAAATATCCTGGAAAAATGAGACATCTCTTCATCACTGTCACTTAGTGATTCTTCATTGCTCAAACTGTCATAATGATTTTGTGCCTTCTTATTTTCTTTGTGTTTAGAAGTAGAAGTCTTGAAAGCCGCTAATTTTCTATTTGTTTCATCATCCTCTTCTTTTTTGGCCTTTAATTATTCCTCATACATCATCAAATTACATATGAAATCCTTTACTGGAATCCTACAACATCAAAAGATTCTCTAATTGATACTGAAGCTCCCCTCCATCTATCAGGTAGACATCTGAGAATTGACATGATTTGTTCCATAGCAGTAACTTCATTTCCTAGATAAATCATAGTATTTACAATTTCATTAAACCTGAGATACATGTCAGAGATATTTTTATCAATATTAATCTTAAATTTATGATATTTAATAGTATATGTGTTAAGTATCATCACTTTAACATTAGTGTTCCTTCATGTGAAACAAATAAAGTATACCACATTCCATGGGTTGTTTTACATGCAAAAATCCAATTGAATTATTCATCTACTAAAGAATAATATAAGGCATTCATATATTTATAGTTATTATTATAAGTAGTCTTGTTTGGGTCATCCCAAGTATTTCGAGTATTAGCGGGCATCTTATATTCATTTAAAATTGATGATCAGATCTCAAATCTCATACTTTCTAAATGAATTTTTATCTTAATTTTCCACTGAGCATAATTAGTTCCATTGAAAAATGGAGGTCTATTAGTATCAGAACATTCCAATCTTTTATCCATAAAAATACTAAATAATAGGTTTATAAATAGCTAAAAATTTAGAATAAAATGAAATTTGTAGATCTTTAAAACACAACTAAAATCATAGTTGAAAAGATTTGAAAAATCTTTGAAAACTTTGAAAATATAAGATTAAAAACAATCCACTGATACCAAATTTGGTTAGAGTAGGACACTCAAGAGGGGGGTGAATTGAGTTTCTATAAAAAATTTGTTAGAAACCTTATTTAAAAATCCCCCACTTTAAAATAAAAAACAAGCCAGTTAATCAATGAAGTAAATTTATAATAGTTTGATTGTTCAATTTATTTCTCAAAAGATTTATTAATTCTCAGTTAAATCAATTTTAAAGATTGATATAACTTTTGAAACTAATATACCAAACCAAAATAGTTGTAAATACTATCTAAGATCAACTATCAAAGTAAAATGTAGTTTTATAAAATATGATTGAAAATAGAGTAAACTAACTTTGTAATAGTATAGTAGAATAAAAAAAGAGGTTTTATCTCAATCTGAGACCTAATCCTCTCCACTTGGTGATCACATTCCACCAAGTAGTTTAAATTTATAAACAATGATCCACACCCTTTATATGGGTTTACAACAACATACAATGTTTTACTGGTCAAGCTAGACCTCTACCATAGTTATTCATGGGCAAAAGTTTAAAACTAGGTCACATAGATACCTCATATACAATTATTCATGTAATAAATATAGTTTAAGAAAATGGTAGTGTGAGGATATCTTGAATCCCCCAACTTAGCATAGGTGACAGAGTGTGTTTATACTATAGATACACACTCTGCTCGAAATGTAATAAAATTGAACACAACAAAGAATAAATAATGACAGAAGGTTTAAAATGGTTTAAGTGTTATACCTGAAGTTTCTAGACTCCTTGAATGTATAAGAAGTTAATATTGAGTCCTCTTCTAGAAATAGATACCAAAATAGAGTGTCGTGGAAGCTCTGTGTTTTAGTTTCCTGAAATTTGAGATATTATTGGAAGGTTTTCCTCTATAGAGTTTTTTTGCTACAAGTTTGATTGTAAATTTGATGCACAACCATTTATTCTTAATTTTTAGTCATCTAGGAGGCGTGTGCTTCTTTATTTTCTTTTTGGGTTCTCTTGATATGGTTGGTCATGTGTGTGTTACACTTTTTTCTCGAGTGATTCCCTTTTTATATTATGTAGGTCCCAGATTAAACATGATTAGGACATGTGTTGTACCTCATAACTCTGAAATCCAAGTTAATGATGTATGCAAACAATTATACAAGTAAATTAGTATCATTAAATAACCTAATATGACCATTGGATAAAATGTTTACATTTATAGAGTAAAGAATTTTTAACTGCCTTTCGGTGATTCCTTCTTTTGGTAGGTCACACTGTCGGTGATTCCTTCTATCGGTAGGTCATACTATCGGTGAATCCTTCTATAGGTGAGTCTTTCTGTCGGTAGGTCCATGTGTTAGTAGGTGAGTTGGGATATTGGTGAGTTAGTCAGTCTGTCGGTGACTCATTTGATCTTTCAGTCAGTCAGACTATTAGTGATCATTTGTTCTATCAATGACTCATTTTTTCTTGTGGTGAGTCATTTGTTCTTTCAGTGACTCATTTGTTCTGTCAGTGAGTCATTTGTTCTTTCAGTGACTCATTTGTTCTGTTGGTGAGTCCTTCTATAAGTGACTTAAACTTATAACTATCAGTGAATCATACTTATCCAATTTTTTTGTCTTTCTGTCTTATAATATAGACATGTATAGAATATTTTAAACTTATAATTGAACATAGATAAACATAATTAGGCATATATGAACATAAGTAACCATGATTTTACATAAATGAACATTATTGGACATGATTTGTGATTATTAAAACTATATAGGGCTAACAATTTTATTTCAAGATCCTTTTCTTAATATTGGGGAATTCATTTTCCATTTAGACTGAGAAAATATTAAAATGTACTTACTTGATATATTTTTATTTCATAGGCATAATTTCATCCTTTAATTTTGCCTTAATCAATTTCCAATTCATATCTTACTCTAAGAGATGAATTTTTTTATCTCTGGAGAAATAAATAAGATACATAATATAATGATAAGTCATTCCTTTTCTCTATAGTTGAAAAAAAGGGTTATCCAAAATGTATAAATCTTTATATGGTGAAGTAATACGTGAATCAATAAAACCTAATCCAAACTTAAACTTAAACAATTCCATAAATGGTTAACCTTAGAAACCTTCTAAAATTTAAAATTTATAAATTTTTTTACTAAATTTCTAAAAATAAACTTAACATTAATCCCTCATATATTATAAAGTGTCTCTTGATTGTCACATACTAAACATGTGAATACCTTTATCATGTATTCTTTGAAATATTTTAATAACCAGAATTAGGATAAATCATGATTGAAAACATACATGATTCCTTATTACTTAGATAAAACATAGATTATTGAATATACTTCTTAAATCAAAAAAATGTGGTAAACTACATCAATGATAGCATCACTTCTACATATATTCCCATTAACAGCATGAAAATGGGATTTTAACTTTTCTAAAAAATTTTGTTATCACCAACACTGTTAAAGGGGGTCTCACTTATCAGGGATAAAAAAATAATTGATAGAGGGGACCTTTATCAGCACAAAAAAACACTGATAAAGGCCCCACCTACTATAGTGTGTTGTTTGTACAAAAGTACACTATAGTTACCTTTATCTGGTACACAAAATATAAAATTTAATTGAGATAAATTTTACATCATGAATATAAAAATAACACTACTATATACATTTTAAACAATGTTTTGTTCAATTACTTTTACAATTACTATCAACAAACATTTAAAAATATTAATGTTTCATCATCTTTGGAACCTGTGATCCCCTCTCAAAAAATTCCACCCATGGTATCTGTTTCTGAACAAATCAACCCAACCCAAGGAAAATAATCCACATATATAAGAAAAAGAATTATTTTAGTAATATAATAAATAAATTAATTAAAAATTATTATGAAATAATACATTAACAAAATACCAAATTTAAATAAAAATACACACATAGAGTTATAGCAGTCACATCGTGCATTGTATTGAGGTGTGGTTGATTCCAAAACATGAAAAATGAGTTATGGATCATTTTCCTAAAGTATCGAAACAATCCAAATTAGTTTTCTTTGTTTTGAGTATGTTAATTGTTCTTTTTAATGAACTTAATATCAATTTTAAATAAAGACACACCTAGAGGTATACCGGTCACACCATATGTTGGATTGAGGGGTGGCTAATTCCTACAAATAAAAAATTACTTGTGGGTCATTTTCCTAAAGTATCAGAATAATATGAATGTGTTTTCTTAGTTTTTAGTATGTTTCTTTATTTCCTAAAATGTAATTTCAAAATAGAAACATGTACTTTGAGTTATACCGATCACATTGTGTGGTAGTTTGATGTGAGACAACTTCCTACACGTCATAAATGACTTATGAATCATTTTTATGATTTATAAAAACAATCCAAATACATTTTCTTAGTTTTTAGTGAGTGATGCGTGTTTTGAACTAAAATTTCAATTTTAACCTAATAATGGACACTTTGAGTCATACCGGTCACACTGTACATCGTATTGAGGTGAGGGTGATTTCTACACATCAAAAATAACTCACAAATTGTTTTCTTAGTTTTTATTATGTCACTTGTTCTTTTTGCTAAAATTAATGTCATTTTAAAATAAAGATATATACTTGGTTTCATATCGGTCACATCGTGTGTCGAATTAAGGTGGGGTTTATTACTACATGTAAAAAATGTGTAATGGGTCATTTTTCTAATGTATAAAAACAATCCGAATTTGTTTTCCCAGTTTTAAGTATGTCATTTCTTCTTTTTACTAAAATTAATGTCAATTTTAAATAAAAAAGAAACACCTGGAGTCATATCAGTCACAACATGTATCATATATATGTTGAAAATGACTCATGGATCATTTTACTGAAGTATAAAAACAACATGAATGTGTTTGATCTATTTTTAGTATATCATTTGTTCTTCTTACTAAAATTAATGTGAATTTTTAATAAACAGACACTCTTTGAGTCATACCAATCACACCATGCATCATATTGAGTTTCATTTGATTCCTACACATAACAAATGACTTATAGAACATTTAAATAAAGTATTAAAATAATATGAATGTGTTTTCTTGGTTTTTAGTATGTCACTTTTTATTTTTACCAAAATTAATGTTAATTTTATATAAAAAGACACTCTTAGAGTTATACCGGTAACACCATGAATTAGATTGAGGTGGAATTTATTTCTACATGTTATAAATGACTTGTTAATCATTTTCATAAATCATAAATATAATCTGATTGTGTTTTCTTGGTTTTTGACATGTCACTTGTTATTTTTACTAAAATTAATGTCAATTTAAAATAAATAGACACCCTTGAAATTATACCAGGGACATAATGCATCATATTGAGATGAGGATGATTCCTAAATGTCAAAAATGTATTATTGATCATTTTACTAAAGTATAAAAATAATATGAATATTTTCTCTTATTTTTAAGTATGTCACTTTTGTTTTTTTAAAATTTCATTTGAAACTAGAAACAGGCACATTGAGTCATACCAGTAACATCATGTATTAGTTTTATGTGAGAGTACTTTATAAACCAGAAAAATTACTTATGAATTGATTTCCTAAATTATCAAATCAATCCAAGTGCATTTTCTTGGTTTTCATTAAGTGACACTTTTTGATAAAAAAAGTCAATTTTAAATTGATAATAGACACTTTGAGTCATATCAGGCACATTGTGTATCAGATTGAGGTGTGGATGATTAATATACATAAAAATTACTTATGGATCATTTTCCTAAAGTATCAATGTCATGAACTATCCCACAGGGTCGCATGAAGTGACTACCCAAAGCCCGCCTCTAGTAGGCTAGGGGCTGGTGACTTGCACTGAGTAAGAATATCCAAAAAATGGGAGGCATTTGGCTATGTACTTGTACACACACCCACACACACATCTATAATCCAAAAATGTTGAAATGTAAAAACAGTAAGTAAAAAATGCATGCATACACTAATATACCATCAATAGAGTATGAAAGTTGGAAAATTGTAAAGTAAACAGGGTTCAGATACAATCCCACCAAAAGGAAGAGTCTGCCAAAGAGAATACACATGTTCTCAAAAATCATCCATAGAAAACCCTACCTAAAGGGTAGGTGTATGATAGCTGCTTGAAGTCATATGAGCACAACAAATTATTTTGATCCCTCTAATAACCACCAGGTACTTGTCCACCTATAGCTCCATCAAAGCGTCGATCATCTACACAAGGCATGACATGTGCGATCAATGCCTGTGCAGGGGTAGGTAAAAGAATACTCAGTACGATTCCATGAAACCAAAAAGGAAATACCACTAAGAAATACAAGAATTATTCCACAATGGAAACACACAAAGTACACCACAAAGGAAACACATAAATTACACCATAAAAGAAACAGACGAAGTACACAAAAAAGGAAACACATGAAGCACAATGAATATGGTCAGCTCACACATGTATAAGTCTAAAGCATGAGGATAAGTATTTTTAGTTGTAGTCCACAGATCTCCCATCTTCTAGGACTCACGGAGCATTGATGGCACACATAGCATCGATGGTGCATGGAGCGTCGATGGAGCATGGAGCATTGATGGCACATAGAGCATCGATGGCGCATAAAGAATCCATGGTGCACGAAGCATCGATGGTGCCCAGGATGTTGATGGTGCCAAAAACATCGATGACGCATAGAGCATCCATGGTGCATAGATCATCCATGGTGATCGAGACGTCGATGGTTCACGGAGCATCGATGGTGAATGGAGAATCGATGGAACATGGAGGGTCAATGGTACATGGAGAATCAATGCATAATGGAGCATCGATGTTCCATGCAGCCCCCATGTCACATATTCACCAAGTCACATTCAGCTACAAGATTTCACTCATAGCATGCTTGTACCAGGAGAACCTACTCCTCAAGCCAATAGGGCATATTCCAACTTTTACAAAGACTCAATTAGAGTGTCTCAAAAAGAATTTTTTGTTTCAAGGGTCCCAATTCTGCAAACGGTTTGCCAAATGGATACACAGTTTGAAAGTTACAACTTTATTTGTAAAAGGGTCTGACCCGGGTATGACCGGTCCTATTGGTCGACCCGACATGGTTCGACCAACCCAATTCGAATCAGCTCGAACCAGATCATCCCATTAGGCCAAATAAACTGCTAGAGTGGCCCGACTTATCCGGTATTGTCCGTGCTATAGGCTGGCCTATGTGCGTGACGCGGCCCACCCCAGCCGCAAACACTGTTTGTCCCCGCAGTCCGCCCTGACTGCGTGGCCTCCGCGTTCGTGGCCTCTCCACCTACGGCATGCCACCGCCATGGGCCTACAATGCGCCTGAGCTATGTTCACATGGCTACCACTGTTGCGACATCCTATCATGACCCCTTGGTATCCGTCTACATCCTCCGCTGCCGCGAGCTCCCACACAATCCTCACCGGACCGCAATCCACCCCCACCCTATCAGCATCCCATCTTGATATGTGCTCCTCCTGGCCCAACCCACATCGAGCCTCTTCTGGCTCCATTTTTGTCCACCCTTCTGGAAACCTATCTCCACCATGGATCCCAGTTTCACCAACTCCACCAACCATATCCTTCCCTCACCGTTGACTACCCCACCGACAGTCTTCCTTGCACATTTTTAAGCTACTACCTCACCCGAACCACACCACACTATCGTCACACCTCTATTATTCCATTTTGGGTTCAAATGTTCGATCTCGGACTATTTCCCCATGGATCGGGGGTGCAACAGTTCATCGTTCGCATAGGGTTTAAAGGGTAAATAATGTACAAAGAATTCAATAGTTTGAGTGGGGATAGATAAATCACATGAACAGCCAATGAATGGATCTTGGCCTTGTTCATGTCATCCTTGATTCATTCATGTTATAATTTTTAACAAAAAATAAATTGACACAAATATCTAAATCCCTATTCAAAAATCCCACAGGCAGTTATCCATCCCACCAGAATAGATGAATCGCAGATCAACCTGTTTGTGGGTTGGTTTGCATTCATCATCTGAATCTAAGAGGGGGTAAAGGAAAATCACAAAGAGAAGCAACACCATTCCTCATGGTTGGATCAGTTATTGATGAAGAATGGAAATATATGTCATCGTTGATCCTCAATCTGCTGATGTTCATCATGGAGAGAGTTTTCTTCCATGCCTTAGAGGAATTACATTGTTATGGTGATAACCCTAAATTCCTGAAAAAGGTTTCATTAAAAATTAAAACTAAACTTCATCCAATAAAATATTTTTATTACAATATTTTAATGACTATTACATCCAATTTATATCTTTCAAAGTTGACTCATGTCGGTCGATGTTAGTCCTTACCTAAGATAAAGTCACTACTTTGAAGGCAATGGTTGGCTCATATTTCTAATTCAGGCACCCATTTAGATGTTATTCCTATTTTAAATAAAAAAATGCCTATGTGCTTTATTAAAAACTTAACATTTTTCATCGTATCGTTCCGGACACACTGGGCCTTAGAATCTCACACCATATCAGTTCATGGTCTTGGAATTTTCCAATTAATTTATAAAAATAAAACCAAAGAAAATATGAGTCATTACATTCTCCCCACCTTAGGAATTTACATCCCCGAAATCCTATACAAAGGCTACTCAAGAAATATATGAGGGTATTGAGCACGAATTTGAGCTTCCCTCTCCAAAGATCTCTCCTAGAGATTCCTATGTTTCCACAAAATGCACATTAGAGGAATCAACCGCCCACAAAGTATCCACTACTATCTATCCTTGATCTCCCTGGGTACTCCACAAAAGTCACCCCATAATTATTTTCCAGCTCACCCCAGTCGATGATGTGCAATGTATCATGAGCGTACCTCCTCAGTTGAGACAAGTGAAAGACATTATGCACCCAGTGCAACTACGGGGGTAGATATGGGAAGTACACCACCTCACCAACTCTACTCAAAATATGAAAAGAGCTGATGTATCTCAGATATAACTTGTCACCCTGACAAAATCTCTACAATCCCTATCAAGGTGAGACCCAAAGGAACACATGGTATCACTCCTTAAACTCTAGATCCCTCCGTCTCTTATCATCATATGACTTATATCGGCTCTATAAAATCCTCACCCTATCTTGAATGATTTGCACCTTCTTGTTGGTAGCCCTCACCAAATCTAGACCCATGAGTATTAACTCTCCTAGGTTAGCTTAGAAAAGTGGTGACCTTCATAGTTTCCCATTCAAGTGCTCAAATGGTTCCATTCCAATGGCGGAGTGATAACTATTGTTGTATGCAAACTCCACTAGTGGTAGGTGATCCTCCCAACTATGACCAAAGTTTAGGATGCAGGCACATATCATGTCCTTAAGAACTTGGATGGTCCTATCCATCTAGACATCTGGCGAGGGATGAAACGTCATGCCCAAGCGCAATTGAGTCCCAAACACCTCATATAATCCCTTATACAATCAAGATGTGAAATAATCATCATGGTCTGAAATGATCATTGATGGTACTTAGTGAAGTCAAACTATCTTCTACACAAAGAGGCATCCCAAGCTCTCTATTGAACTTTGACCATAGATCGGTAGGAAGTGGGATGACTTGGTGAGTTGTTCAACAATCACCCATATAGTATCATTTTCTCTGGATGTTCATGGTAAACCCATCACTAATTCCATCAATATCTCATCCCACTTCCACTCTAGTACCTCAATAGGTTGGTCCATTCCTAATGGAACCTCGTGCTCAGCCTTCTCTTGCTAGAAAGTGAGGCATCTAGAAATGAAATCTTCCAATACCTTTATCATCCTCGACCACCAGAACATACATCATAAGTCCTAATACATATTTTACACTCCTGGATGTACTGCAAAAGGGGAAGTATGGAACTCCCTCAATACCTCCTCCCGCAATGTGACTGATACTACTGTGCATCCTTTTGAGAGAACAATGAGCTACCCACCTTTTGAATATCCATCAGGGGAATTCCCTATGGACATATGAGCACATAAAGTTTTATAGCTGGTGTCTCCAATCTATACCTCCCCAACTCACTGTAAGAGTGTAGGGGTGGAAACCATTAAATCGAGGTATGCTGGTTCATATCCATCCACAATGGATATCTAAAGTGTGGCCAACTAATCTAACTCCTCACTCATCAACTACAAGATGGACCTCCTGTTGAGAGAATCTATCACTAAGTTCCCCTTCCTTGGAATATAGACAATCTCAAGGTCATAGTCATAGAGGAAATATTACCACTTCCTCAGTCTCAAGTTCATATCCTTTTGAGAGAATATATACTTGAAAATTTTGTGTTTAGAGTAGACGATAAAGTTCTCTCCCATCAAGTTGTGTCGCTACATATTTAATGTGAAGACTACCACTACAAGCTCATGATTAGGGGTTTCATATATTTTATCATTATTCTTAAAATGGCATGAACCATTGTAAATCACTTCTTTCCCCTACGTTAGGGTAGAACCAAGCCTTGTCCCTGATGCATCACTGAACACCACATACTCAACACCCTCCTCCAATAATCTCAAGATAGGAGCGCTCGTCAACTTCTGCCTCATATCCAGAAATCCCTGATGGCGCTTATGTATCTACATGAAAGGTTTCCCCTTCCATGTTAATGTTGTTAAGGGTCCTTCTAATATGAAGAATTCAGGTAAAACCTTCGACGGTACCCTTCCAAACCCAAGAAACTCCGCAACTTGGTAACACTCTTGGGTGGCTCCCAAGAAATCACTGCTTCAATATTTGTTGGATCCATTGCAACTCCTACCTATAAAATGATGTTACCTAGATAGTGGAACTCTAGAATACATAATTTACACTTAGATATCTTCCCATAAAGCTGGTTCTCTTGGAGTATGTCCAGGACCATCCCCAAGTGTATCATGTGATCCTCCTCAGTCACCGAGTATACTAGGATTTCATCAATGAAGACCATGATGAACTAGTCTAAGTAAGGCTGGAAGATTCTATTCATGAGTCCCATGAACACTACTGGGGAGTTCTTCATGCCAAAAGGAATCACTGAGTACATTTAGTGGCATTACTAACATTTTAAGGATGTCTTCTGGGTGTCCTCATCCTGTACTCAAAGCTGGTGATAGCCAGATCTGAGGTATATCTTTGAAAACCACATCGCTCCATTAAACTAATTGAGGAGGTCATAAATACTTGGTAGTGTATAGATATTCTTTATATTCACCTGGTTTAGGAACCAGAAGTCCACACAAAACCTCAAGCTCTTGTCTTCCTTCTTGGAAAACAAAATTGGGGCCACCCAAGGTGAAACACAGGGTCTCATGAAGCCCTTCTTCTAAAAGTCCTTCAGCTGTACCCTCAACACATGAAGCACCATGGGATCCATATCATATGACGGTGTAGATATCAGTGTCATCTTAGGGTACAGATCAATGTATAATTATTCCTACATGTGGGGAGGTAATCCAAGAACATCATTAGGAAATACATCCTCATAACCCACCACGACTATAGGAAACTACAGACTCCTGTCATCCACCGTACCTAGGGTGAGGCAAGAAAACTGGTGATTAATCAGTTACACCCTCCTATGAGTAAGTTTTTCCTATGATTCATGTGTTTACTTTTCACCAAAAAAGGAAAACTCAGTCCCATATTTGAAGACACACCACACTTTTTTACTAAAAAAGTAAATCTAGGAATGAACTATGGATAACCATTCCATTCCAGGAATGAAGTCATAAGGCCTCGACGCTGTCACCAATATATCTCAATAAAAACTCTCAACCCTAGAGTAAGGTAACACTATCGTAACTAGTGTGTGATCATAAAATATCCCCCTATAGGAGTCTCTAAACATAGGTATTGAGTCAACGGTTCCCCTAAAATCTCTGAGTCTCAAAAAAGGGCCATGGTGAGAAAAGAGGGACTGGAACCTATGTCTATCAAAATTGAATCTAGGGTGGAAAATAAAGATATCGTATCTCTAATAATATCATGAGCATCGGGGTCGTAAGTCTCCATTACCAAAAGCTATCTTCAATCCTGACCACTAGCTCCCTAAGACCATAGTGGTCCATCTGGAGGTGGTGGTGGTGGTACATCGAACCTCCACCCACCGCCTACTACTCTACCTAATTCTCTACCACACCCTCTACCTTGAAGACCATCCCGCTCTTTCCTCCTACTCTACCTTAGCATTCCGTTGACCATCTTCTGGTTGTCTGTATGGCGATTCAGGAAATCTAGAGCCATATGTCCCTGACCACCGCACGAGTAACACAACCTATCCTTCAACTGACCCTCTCTACCCTGGGATCCCTGCACCACTAATCCCATATCCAAGGTTCTTCCCCTAGAGTTCTGGACCCTCTTGGGTCCCTACATCTATTGTCATCTACCTACTGCTAAAGACTCAGCTACCTGGTTCCTGTTGGTAGCTCCCACTACTGGCGTCTACTCCTCTATAAATTTATCCACTAGTAGATCTTACTCTAGTACCCCCAACATATATAGGTATTATAAGGGATACCATGGATGTCCTAATCTCCCAGCATATCCCCTGCTCAAAGGCACATGCCTTGAAGAATGGGTTTTTCACCATATCCATAGAGTAGTGAGAAAGATATATAAATCTCATTGAGTGCTTCTCTACTTTCTGACTACCCTATTATAGATATAGGAGCTCTTATATGCACAATAAGTGTAACATCCCCAGAAAGAACTCCTTATTAAAGAGATGCTCAAAGTCTACCCAATATAGGATTGTCTCATCATGCGTCTGGATCACTAAGTTCCACCATCACCCCACTGAGCCCTGAAGAAGGCTTACAACCAAAACTATCATCTGGTAAGAAGGCATCCTCACAAGGTAAAAGATGTGTGTAACTACCTCAAGACAATCCTCAGCTACCTGGGGGTCTGTCTCACCCCTAACCTAGAAGGTCATTGCCTCTGGAACTCATGAAACACACTCATCCTGCATGCATCATATACCAATAACACTAGTAGAAACTACTTCTCTCCAGATGGTGGTATCATTGGTACACCACCTGGAGGTGCTATCTCCGGTATTGGTCCCCATACTGACACCTCATCTCTAAGAAGATCACCCTCATGATCATGCATCAGAATCTTTGATAGTTTTCTGGATGGATGCATCCTAAAACAGATCAAGATTTTCCATAGTCAATAGATTATACCTAGTGAGATGACTCAAGAAGGATATGAGAATACACTGAAAATTATATATGATGAAAGTACCATTTATTCCCTTCAACCAGTGTTTTCATGTACCAAGTCAAAAAGAAGAATTCAGAGTATATGTGTATGGATACATCGTCTACCATGCCAAAACTAGAGTGTTTGGTTTAAATCCAAACTTGAAACACTTAAAACTATTTCCCCAAACCAATATCACAAACTCTTGGTTATTTAGGTAGAACTGAGCTCCTATGATACCACTCTATCATGACCCATCCCAGAGGGGTCCCTGCTATGACAACCCCAAGCCCATCTATGATAGGTCATAGGCTGGAGACTAGCACTGAGTAGACATATCCCACAAATGAGAGGCATTATCCTAAGTACTTGTACACATGCACATATCTCCAAGCCCAAAATGATGAAATTTAAGAACAATAAGTAAACAATTAATGCATACACTAAGATACCAACCATAGAGTATGACAATAGTAAAGGTGGAATGTAAATAGGGACAAGATACAAGCCCAACAAAAAAAGAGTCTGCCAAAGTGAATGCACAAGTTCCTGAAACACGTCCACACAAAACCCTACCTAAAGGGTAGGTGTAGGATAGCTGCCTAAAATATTAGGAGGAAAACACATATGTCTGATCCCTCTAAGAACCACTTAGTCCTAATCCACCTAGAGCTCTATCAAAGCATCAATCATCTGCACAAGGCACAAAACGTGTGGGTAAATCCCATGTTGGGGTGAGTAAAACAATACTCAGTAGGACACCTTAAAACCTCAAAGGAAATACCGCTTAGAAATAAACGAAGTATACCACAAAAGAAATATAGGAATTAAACCAAAATGGAAACACATGAAGTAAACCACAATGGAAACACATTAATTACACCACAAAGGAAACACATGAAGCACAATGAATATGGTCAACTCACACAGGTATAATTCTTAAGAACTAGGAGAATTATTTTCAGTTGTAGTCCACAAAACTTTTAGTTTCCATGACTCATGGAGTGCTGATGGTGCACGGAGCGTATATGGCACAACAAGTGTCAATGGTGCACGTTGATGGTATAGGGAGTGTATATTGAGCTTGGGATGTCGATGGAACCTAGAAAGTCAAGGGAACCTTGAGCGTTGATAGAACCTGCAGTGTTAATGGCGCACAGAGCGTTGATGGTGCACAGAGCTTCGATGGCGCATGGAGCATCGATGGTGCATAGAGCGTCGATGGAGCATGGAGCATCTATGGAACACAGATTTTCAATCATTCATAGAGCATCTATGGTGTATAAAGCATCGATGGCACAAGGAGTATCGATGTGTCATGCAACCCCTAAGCCATGTAGTCACTGTCAGCCATAGGATTTCCCTCGTAGTGTGCTAGTACCCGGAGAACCTACTCCTCAAGCCAACAGGTAGTATCACAATTTTCACAAAAACACGCTTAGAGTGTCCTCAAATGATCATCTAATCATAAGTATCTCCATAAACGGATCATCAAACATACACATAGTTTGAATGTTATGGATATTTTTTTAAAACGGTCTGAACTAGGTCTGGTCTTGGTCTGACCAGACTCAGTCCGAGTCCAACCCTGTTCGACCGACATGATTCATCACAAACTAGATCATCTCAATGGGCCACTAGAGCATCCTGACTTACCCAGTCTGGCCCATGCTGCGGGCTTCCATGAGCACCCGATGAGGCCCACCCCAGCCACATCCCGTACTGGTCCATGCGGTTCTGCTTGTGGCATGTCGTTGTCATGGGCCTTAAATGCTTTCGACCTACATTCACATGTACGCCTCCGACGTGGCCCCCTGGTTGCCTCCCGCAGCCTCTGCTATCATGGGATCCCATGCAGTCCCCATTGAATGACATTCCACCTCTGTCATTGGCTGCCCTGCTAGCGGCTCGTCCTACTCCATGCTCTGCCTAGCCCGACCCCCACACAACAGCTTCTATCTCCACTTCCAGCCATCGACCCATCACCGCCTCACGTTCCCCCTATAATAGCCCCGCCGACCGCATCTTTCCCTCTCATCTAGTGGTCTTCCTTCCATCATCGTAAGCCTTTGACTCATTTGAACCATACCACGCACTCATCTCACTAATACTATTCCATCACGGGGCCAAACCTTCTATCTCAGACCATTGCACCATGTATTGGTGGTGCAATTGTCAATCATTCACGTAGTGGTTTCAAGGGAGAAGAACACAATAGTTTGAGCGGGGAGAGATAAAACATATAGACACCCATTGAATGGATCTTGGATATATTCTTGTTGACTATGATCTATTCATGTTAGAAGGTTTAATAAAGAAAAAATCAACACACAAATCTAAATTCCCATAAAAAAATCCCACAAGAAGTTATCCATCCCGCAAGAAAATACAAACCGTGGATCAACCTTTTCATGGGTTGTTCTGCATTCATCGTTTGAATCTAAGAGGTGGGAAAGGAAAATCAAAAAGAGAATCAATATCCTACCTTGTGGTTGGATTAGTCATTGAAGAATAATAGAGGTCCAGGTCATTTTCGATCCTCAATCCACTGGCATTCATCATCGAGAGAATTTCTATCCATGCCTGAAAAAAATTCTAGGGTTATGGTGACAACCCTGAATTCCTAAAAAAGTTTTCATTAAAAAGAAAAACTCTGATTCATCTGACAAAATATTTTTCTTAAAATATATTAATGAAAATTACGTCCAATTTATAACTTTCACAGTCAACCCACGCTAGTCAATGTTAAGCCCCGCCTAAGGTGAAGTCACTTCTCTGAATGCAATGGTGCACTCAGATTTCTGGTTTGGGCACTCATTTAGAAGTTATTCCTATTTTAAATAAAAATTTCCCACACGCTTAATTAAAAACACAACATTTTTCATTATATCATTCCGGGCACACCGGACCTCAGAATCTCACGTCGTCTCAGCACCTCATCTTAGAATTTTACCAATTAATATTTAAAAATAAAACCAGAGAAACTCTGAGTCATTATAATTAAAACAATAAAAATTTGTTTTCTCAATTTTGAGTATGTCAGTTGTCTTTTTTACTAAAATTAATATCATGTTTAAATAAAAAGATGAATTTGGAGTCATACCTGTCACACTGCACATCAAAGTGAGGTGAGACTAATTAATACACATCCAAAATGTCTTATGTACCATTTTCATAAATTATCAAAACAATCCTAACGGGTTTTCTTTATTTTGAGTACATCACTTTTCTTTTTTACGAAAATGTCATTTTAAATTTGAAACATGCACTTTAAGTCATATCGGTCACATCGTGTGTCAGTTTTAAGTGAGAATAAATCCTACACATCAAAAATGACTTATTAATTATTTTCCTAAATTATCAAGATAATCTGATCATGTATTCTTAGTTTTTATTGAGTGAAACTTTTTGAACTAAAATATCGATTTTTAATAAATAACAAGAACCTTGAGTCATACTGGGAACATCGTCTATCTAATTGAGTTTAGGATAATTATTATTCATCAGAAATGATATATGGATAGTTTTTATAATGTATCAAAACAATATGACTACATTTTCTTGGATTTTAGTATGTTAGTTTTCTTTTTCAATAAAATTAATGTCAATTTTAAATAAAAAGACACACTTGGAGTCATACCGCTCACAATGTGTATTGGATTAATGTGAGGGTGATTCCTACACCTCCAAAATTACTTATGGATCTTTTTCTAAAGTATAAAAACAATAAAAATGCATTTTCTTATTTTTCAATATGCCACTTTTCATTTTTACTAAAATATCATTTTAAACTGGAAACACACACTTTTAGTTGGTCACATCATGTGTTGGTTTGATGCGAGACTAAAAACTAAATTTCAAAAATGGATTATGAATCATTGTGTTGAATTATCAAGAAAATCCAAGTGTTTTTGCTTAGTTTTTAGTGAGAGACACTTTTTGAACTAAAATGTCAATTTTAAACTGATAACATACACTTTGAGTCATATGAGGTATATCATGTATCAGATTGAGGTTCAGTGGATTACTATATATCAAAAATGACTTGTGGATTATTTTCTTGAAGTATAAAAAAAATCCTAATTCATTTTCTCAGTTTTGAGTATGTGAGTTGTCTTTTTTACTAAAATTAATGTCAATTTTAAATAAAAAGGTGCATGTGGAGTCATACCAGTCACACCATATGTATGATTAAGGTGAGGCTAATTCCTACACATCCTAAATGACTTATGTATCATTTTAATAAAGTAAAAAACAATATGAATGTGTTTATTTGGTTTTGAGTTTTTTTGTGTTTTTTATTAAAATTAAATGTCAATTATAAATAAAAATATTCACCTAGATTCATACAGGTAACAAATTATGTCGGATTGAGATTCCTCTAATTTCTACACATCCCAAATTACTTCTGTATCTTTTTATTAAATTATAAAAACAATCCTAATAGCCAATGTTACCACACATTCCATTTCCTTTATTTTTCTAACTACCAACACTGCATATTGAGTTGATGTTCTTAGTAGAAAAACCTTCCAATAATCTACTAGTTTTCAATAATGAGAAAACAAATTGGCTAATAACATCAACTCAATAAGAATTGTTGGTAGATTGATAAATAAAAGAATTGAATGTGTTGTAACATTGGTAGAAATGAACATGTTATCTCTTTTGTGGATTGTTACAGATAGTTGAAAGCAAAATATTACCTCCCACAAGATCTTTGAAAAAATCTAAATAAGTATTAGATAAAAATGATAAGGAAAATAACTTAAAAATAATAGATAAAATGATATAAAAATTAATTAAATAAATATTTTGAATTTTCCTTTTCATGATGGTTGTATACATTATTGACCCATTTCCATGTTGTCATTATCTCAGATGTAGCCTTGAAGTCCAATCTATCATGAGCATGAGCAGATTTGAACAAACCACCCCAACTAGAACAAAAGAATCCACCTATATAAGAAAAAAATTATTATGTGAGTAATACTAAAAAAATAAATCAAACATTAATATTAAATAATTCATTTCTTCTATGTAATTCATATCTTTATGCTATTTTTACACATTCTTCCATCAGGTATGCTGACCATTTGTTTCTAAGAAAATCCATATCATTATGTGAATATGATTATTTTTTAAAGTCATAGTAGTACTGGAAATGTATAAATACACAATGGATTAATAAATATTTATAATTAAATAGTAATTATCTTCAAAAATACCTCTTAAGGGATGCAAGTTTGTTGATGGAATATGATCTCTATCATAAATTTACAAACATAAAAACCACAATATTTTAATTTTTTTTTGTTTCAGACGTTGTAGAAACATTTAGAAAAATAATTAATTTGTTTTAATATGTGTTTGGATAGTGAAATATTATTATATATACCTGGATACTTTTCTACTTTTAGAACTTGTAAAGATCCTTGTACTAAATTACTATCCTCATTCTATGAATTTCACGATATTTAAAAACCACCCTATCCTCATAGAATTCCCATTAAAACATAATATAAATTATATAACTTGAATTTTATTTAAAAAATATTGGATTTAGTGTATTAAAAATTAAAAATTCCCATAATATGTGGCCGGTTTGTTGGGTATCCATGTAGTGAATCTAGGAAATAAATTTTTGGAGTATCCAAATTGACCACAGTGAGAATCTAATGTTTCAAAAAAAAGTTAACGAAATAAATGAAAATATATTAGAAATTATTAAATTGTATATTCTTACCCCTTCATCATTGGAAAGTTATAATTTACTAACATAACCAGCCATGTATTGTGAGCACTTCTTGAAAAAAAAAAAGAATCTACTTCATATATAGATAATGCAAGACGAAGGTTTTTTTGGCTCATTTCTAAATTCAGGATACTCATGATCAATTTTCTCCCATTGAGAATATTATTCAAGGTGAATAAGTTTCCCATATTTGTTTCTTATATATGTGTGCCATGTAAATTTCCTTACAGTCTCCTTACTTCTATATAGGCACCTAAACCATGGAATGATTGGAAAGTACCATACAAATTTTTTAGGAACTGATTCATCTTTCTTGTGGTGAGAAGCACAACACTTTGGGAATTATTTAAGTGATTGGTGGTTCTTTCGAAATATTATATAATCATTTGGGAAGTCTTGTATTCTTTTAGGGAACATACCCATCAAATGTATCATTTTTTAGTATTTTATGTTTAGTTAGGGAGCTCATTATCTTTTGGGAACATATCATTCAAGAGAGAAATTAGTTCAGTAAAAATGGTTTCACTCTATCTTTTTTCCTTCTTTCAAATTATATAAATTCAGTACGGCTTACAAAGAGTATATTTAGTGCATCCAGCATATAATGGAATCTTTTCAAAAGTCTTTAACTTCTTAATTTTTTTTTGGAAAATCATGAAGTTTATCTTCAACAGTAATTGTCATTTCCTCAATAAAATCTTCTCCATCATTCACAATTGTAACCACATACTTGATACGATCTTCTTCATTATCCACACTTGTAATCATATTATATGATCCATAAAACATAGTTCTATACCAGTCACTAGCATCATTCTCTTTTTCCCTATGTCAATTCTAACATTTATAACTTTGATCAATTCCGTGATAAATAAAGTATTTATTTGACTCCTCTGGACTAATTAGTCTTAAATAACAACATTGTAAAAAGAAAAAAAAGTATTTGAAAAGGGTCATATGCATGAAAGTTTTCAAAATTGATGAACTATTTCACCTCATCTTCATACTATTTTTTCATATGATTGTAATCCAACCATTCTCTATTCATATCCATCCTATTTGATTCAGTAATATTAATATTAAAAAAAATACACAAAATATGTTCAATTGAAGATGGATCTCATCAATTTCTTGAAATAAAATAGAAATATGAAAAAATGGTTTATCATCCCACATGATAAAAAAACTTATTAAAGTAAATTTATAAATATAATGGAGGATATTTCACTTTTAAAAACTATTTTTCACTTAATATTTTTAATGATATAAACCCTTTTTGTATGAGTATAAATGAAGTATAAAATCACATTTACATTATAAAAAATCGATGAAATATGGCCACTGAAATTAATAATGGAAATAAAAAAATATATGATTTGAAAATACTTTTCATAATTAAATAGATATTGAATATAATCATGTTCTAAATGTAACATTGTTAATGATGCATGATCTTTTTGGCTCAAGGCATCAACCACTTTGTTTTCTTTTCCAGGATGGTAATTGATCATGAAATAATAATCCTTAATCAATTCTAACCATATTAATTTCCTCATGTTCAACTATTTCTAAGTAAATATATACTTTAAAAATTTATGTTCATTATATATTGCCAAATTGGTTCCATATAAAGGATGCATATAAATTTTTAATGCAAAAACACTATCATATAATTCCAAATCATGTGTAGGATAATTTTTCTCATGAGGTTTTAATTATGGTGAAGCATAAGAAATTACCTGATCATTCTATATTAGAACACAACCGAGTCCCTTTAATGAATAATCACTATAGATAACAAAATCACTATTTATTGAGAGTAGGTCCAAAATTTTGAGCATTTTCCAATCTTCTTATTAGTTCTTGAAAATAGTCATTACATTATTTTTTTAGATAAATTAAACTCATTTTAATTTTAAATTAGTTAGTGAGATAGATAACTATACAGAATTTTCAATAAACCGTCGATAATAGCCTGATAATCCAAGAAAACTTCAAATCATAGTAACATTTGTGGGTCTTGTCCATTCATCAACCACTTGTGTTTTCATGTGATAAACTATAATTCCATATTTACTTATAATGTGGCCATAAAAATAAATCTTTTGTGAACAAAAATCACATTTACTAAATTTTACATATAACTTATTTTCTTTAAGGGTTGGTAGAAAAATCCTTATATGTTTTTGATGATGCTATTAGATTTTTTTTAATAAACTAAAATATCATCAATAAAAACAACCACAAACTTATCCAAATATTCACAGAATACTCTATTCATGAGATCCATAAATATAGTAGGGTAATTTGATAACCAAATGGGAAAAACTATAAACTCATAGTGCCTGTATCTAGCCTGAAATGTAGTCTTTAAAATATATAACTCCTTCACTTTCAAATTATGGTACCCTGACATTAGATCAATATTGTAAAATTATTGCACTTGTTATAGATGATCAAATAAATCATCTATATGAAGTAAAAGGTATTTTTTCTTAATAGTGATGTTATTCAAAGCTCTATAATCAATAAAAAGTCACATGAAACTATGTTTCTTTTTAACAAAAAAAACAAGAGCACTCCATAGTGAAGTGTTAGGATGAATCAATCCTTTATCTAGTAACTATTTAAATTTATTTTTTATTTTCAAAAGGTCTATTTATTTCATTAAATAAGGTGGTTTTGAAATAGTGTTAGCATCATGGACTAAGTCAATAGTAAATTGAACCTCCCAGTTTGGAGTTGTACCAGGAAAAACATGCATTTATTCATTCACTACTAGAACATCCTTAATTTGAATAGATCCAATTTTTTAAATGACAAGTTCTAAGTAACTTTTAATTCCATTTATAATAAATTTATCTTCTTCTTAGTAGGTTATAAAATGTTTGAAATCATTGAACAAGACTTTCTTAGCTCAATAATGTATCTTAGCACGATAAACTGAAATTAAATCCATACTAAAAATTAATATCAATCTCAAATATTGTTTATTCAACAAGAATTTTATGAAAGACCATTTCACTAACACCAATATAAATATTCCTATAAATCTTGGTTTCTTTAATACTTCTACCCAGAGTTTTCAACAAAAGTTTTATCATATTTCATGATGCGATATTCTAAATATTCTGGTAAATTTATCAGAAATGATAGAATGTAAAGATATATAACCAAATATGTACCTTTCATCAATCCATTTGACGGTACAACATCAACTGTAGTAGTATCAAAAGATTTTACCACACCATTTTGTTTCTGATCTTACTGATTTCCTCCATGAGTGACTAAATTTGGAAACACGTTAGAATAATTTCCAAAATCAATACAATTAAATCATTTTAACATTAATTTTTCATTATTTCTATACTCATTTTCCTTATATTTATAATTCATGGTACCAATATTTTCACATTGAAATCATTTCCCATATTTGGAGACATTCCCTAGGGTTCTTCTTACCGCACTTTTCACAAGAAGGGAATTTGATTTTCTTACCTCCAAATTTATTTGATGAATTATTCCCTAATGCCTACCAAAATAACTTATTATTATTATTATAATAATGAGGAACATACGTTTTAGTAAACTCCATCTGAATGTTTTAAACATAATGAACAAGTTTCTCATAGATTTTACACTATTTTTATTCCAATTCTCTTTGAAAAAGTTATTTCAAACTGGAATAAAATCTATTAATTTTACTATCATGGTTTCAAACAAAATCTAGTATGTACATATACAATCTTATATAATTGTATTCATATTAAGCTACAAAATATTTATCCTTCTACCTCAGTTCTAGGAATTATTTCTCTATTCTAAAACAAATAGTCTTAAGAAAATATTTTTCTAAAAAAACACTTAAAATCATCCCATTCCATAACATCCAGATCATTTGTCTCTTTGGTATTCTTAACAAGAGACCACCATCTATTGGATTCACTTTTAAAATGATAAATGTATAGTGTTACCTTTTAGAAATCCAAAAACCCCATGACTATGAATATATTAATGAGAGAGTTGATCCATCCTTCGGCTGCCACTAGATCTGAGGTTCCATTAAAAGTTGGAGGATGCTTCCTCGTAAAATGCTCCACTATAGACATATTCCTCTATGGTTGATCTGGATTCTCCTTTGTATGGATACCACCACCATTTATAGATTGTGTCAACTTATTTATCATAGTTACAAACTATTCTATTCCAATTCAAACTATCTCAGGATACTAATTTGGAAGGATATTTTACTCTCGATGCCTTCCCACCAGAGCTGCCATGTATCCCCTATAGAAAACCATTCTGAACAAACATATCTTAGATGAAGAAACATGATAATCCTCAGATTATACATTATTTAAACTTAACCATAAAGTAAAAATCATTTATGGGTATTCTATTAACATTATCTTAACCCCTAAATTTATCTAAACCATACTTTGTTACCAGCTATAAGGACCAATCCTTAAACATTACATATTTGAGGGATTTTAAACTAAAATTTGTATTATTATAATCCCAATGATATTTAGGTTTAGAGTTTTAGATAATTTGGACTAACTCATACATTATAAACCCATACATTATAAGTGGAAACCAATACACAGTATCCATTTCCTCATAAAACAAAATTCTTTAAAATAAAACAAGTTTTCTCCTCATGAAAAATCTTCACAATTTTCCCCTTGATCTCATCCTTGTCTCTATTCCCCCTTAAAACCTATCAAAAACATTTTAAAAATTGGGATGGTTATAAAATCTTAGTAAGGGATATAAATGAAACGAAACTATTAGTGTAGTGAAAACATATAAAAACATTTTATTAAAAAATACCATTTTACCCTGAAAAAGGAATCATATTTTCAAAAAGATCATTATCTTGCCTTTTGAAAATCAAGTGATTTTCATGAAAACTCATATGGAATAATATATGATATAAGTAGGTAACTTGGGACATCATTTTCCATATCAAAATTAAAAATGTAATAACCAATATGGCCAACTTCCATCTTTGTAGTACCCAATTCATTAGAGGTTATAACATAACCACCCTTCCTTGTTTTATCATGGAACCACCCATCATTGGTTAATAACGCAACCACTAGTCCTTTTTTATTACCAAACCACACTTCATTGGTTTATAACGGAACCACACATCATCATAAAAAATTACCAATAACCAGAACATAAACATAAATCATAAAATCTTGAATCATAAAACACTCTTTGATGAAAAAAATCATTCCATTATGAAATCACTTATTTTGAAAAAATGTGCATGCACAATGGAAAAAAAATTATTTGAAAGTAACCATATAAACTTGTAAATAAATATTCTAAATATTAAGGTGATATTAAAAAGGTAAATTTCATTAATTCCATATATTTAAAAAAATCCTTTTGACTTTTGTAAAAAGAAACTTTAAAATAAGTTTTAAAGGAAATTCCCATATCAATGTCATATTATTTAAGTGAGAATTAATAAAATGAATTTATTATGTGAAAAAAATATAAATACACCTAAATAAAGTGGAAATACAACATAATATATTCAATATTCATTTCAAACATAATCATAGCATGAAATAATCAAGAAGTAAAAGGTTAACCCAAAGAATGGAAATTTCTTTAAAAATTTCATTACCTTAGGTTCAATTTCCTTCAAATGTTTTAAAACCTCATGTATAAGGGTTTAAATAATGTTATTAATTTATTCCAGAAATATATTCATATTTATAATACTTTATATGATATTTTTATAACATCTCATCACCCATTAATTAAAAATATTTTATTATTTTCATTGTTTCAGGTGCGTTCGTTTCATGGTTTCATGGTCGGTTCATTTGTGTATAATTATGTATTTTCGTTTAAAATATAAATAATACTCTAGAAGTGGAATTAAATTTTATAAATTAACTTCCAAGATTATAAATGGTCTCATATATCATTTTTTTCTAACTGGAGGATGATTAATTTGATAAAATATTTTTGATAAATGTTTAGTTTATTTTGGTGGTTTTTCCGACCATCAAAAACTAGTTTAATTTTATTTTTTATTTTTTATATATTAGTTACACAATAATAAATAAATTAGAATATACCTATTTAAATCCTATTTAAATATAATAATATTTTTATTATTATACATGAAGGTGTTAATGGAAAATAAAAAAACATTATCCACAGAGACGGTCAAACGACATAATTTGGACAATGGTTTCGTTTCTTGGAATAAAAGGATATGATTAAATGAATGTATATTAGATATTCAATTATAAATATAAAATCCTACTATATACATGATACTAGATTTATTATTCTTTTATGGATGAATGATGTTAGGACTATGTAGAATAAGAAAATAAATTAAGAGAGGTGCTCTCTTGAATATCACCATCTTAATGGACCCCTTAAGGATCTTGGAATTGTTCATTTTATGAGGATAGTAGAACTTGGATGTGGGGATAATGTTCAGGAGAGTTTTTGGTAGATATTTGGAGATATTCAATTCTTTTTAGGATAAATTTGGGGGTGATGAGTGGTATTTTTAATTGTGGAGGGGTGGTGTTACATGATTAAAAAAACATTATTTTATATTTCAAGCCAACCACATTTGGGTGGAATTAATTATAATGAATTAGATTTATAATTAATGTTTTAAAGTATGGTTATGATCTAGAAACACATAAACCACCCATTTAAATTTTTATTTTTTATATTGAAAAAATTTATAATGAAAAAAATTATAACTGAAAAAACAAGTAAGAAAAAAATGATTTTAACCTCAAAAAAATTACAAATAAAAAAATTATAAATATAACCAATTATAAATATAAATAGTTATAACAAAAAATAAATTACATCCCTAAAAAATTTATAATCATTAAAAAATTATAACATTAAACCAATTTTAACAAAAAAAAATTATAATTGATAATGATGTACATGTAAAAAAATAAATCAGAAAATGTGATTTTTAAAAAATAAATAATTAATTGATATCTTGAAAGTAAAAAAATAACATAAAAATATGGAGACATATGATAGAAAATAACTATTAATTCAAATGAATGCACTCGAGGGTAGTGGAAGAAGAAGAGAATGATGCACGATTGAGGAGAAAATTTTACAAAAATGAAGTTGGAAATTGACCAAAAAAACTTAGAGTGTGGTTGTGTAATTTCCTAGATCCTAGTATCCCTTTACTTTGTGTTTGTTTTGTGTTGGAGGTGTGTGAAGAAGGTTCCAATGAGTTTGGAGGGTAAAGGAGAGAATCCATCTATAGAGGTTTCAACGTTGTGGAGCATTGGGTTGCACTATAAGGGGGCCTCTATGGTGTGGAGGTTCCAATGGTGGTGTAGGGGCTCAGTAATGTGTTTTTAGAGACACTTTTATTTTTTTAATATATGTTCCATGGAGGGTAGGATGCATCATATCCTGGCCAAGCTCTATGTCGTGGTGTGAGGTTTCAGCGTAGGCTGGTTGAGTCATGTGGTGTTGAGTGACAGGATATGTTATAGTGCTCCATGGGGTGTTATTCCTTTTTTTTGAGGTAGCTTCATTGTGGAGGTAGGTTATGGTGTTGCCTGCACTATTGAAGAATAGGTTCTATGGAATGGTGGTATTGATTGTGTCGTGGTCTCTCTCTAGGTTTATAGGATCTGCAGTGTGGAAGGAGTCATGGTTTTGGGATGAGGTTTGACTATGAAAGTTTTGTCATTGTTTAGGTGGAATGTGTCATGGTCTAGGTGGACCATGCTACATTCTAAAGTTCTGCACCTTGGTCTTATGTTTCTTATAATTCCTATAAATACCTAAATCCCCTTCAAATACATTTTTCTCATCATTTTATCTCAAACCCTAGGTGCCCAAGAGTTATTTTTTAATGACTTCAAAGATCCTTTTGATTATATTTGATCCCCAGATTACCATCTTTAATCTTTGGTGTTTTGAGGTGAGTTATTTTTCTTTTATTTTTTTTATTCTCCATTCAAAATTTTCTAATCCCGCTTTTTATTTCCATGTTATAGAGGTTTATCTCCATCACTCTAATGGAGTTCTTTTTTTGTTGATGTTGTTGTGGCATGGAATTATTAGAGAGTTGATCAGAGATGTGTGTTGTAGTTTTGTGCTCCTCAAATAACATTTAAATAATTGAGCTAGGGGATTTGTTTCTTCTTCTTTTAATATTATATGAACTCATAAATTAATCATGTTTTATCCCTTTAGATAGTGTTGGAATTAACCATAATAATGGATAAAATTGATTAATAAAATAATGGATTATGGTTATTGATATAATGTGTTCTTCCACAATGATAATAGTTTATATCTTGATTTTGTTGAAAGTGTGTTATCTATGATATTCTTATTTAGCATGTTTTTTATTCTTCGGTTAACATATTTTTAATGAAATTTTTTAAAGAATATAAAGCTAATAATTGTTTGGTTGGTAAAATAATTGAATAGGAATGTTTAATGAATCCTTAGATTCTTGTAATTTTATTTTAATAAAATTTATTTTAAGTGAATGTTTAATTGAATTTTCTATTACTTGTTTTAATGGAATCAGATATATAATTTAAAGCTGGTAATTATTGTTGATGATAATAATTAAAGGAAAATGAGTGAAATTTTCTTCTTTATAGTTTAATGAAATAAGAAGTTATTCTTGAAGAGAATGTTTAATAGTATATATCTTGTTATAGCTGATCCCGAATGTTGCCCATAGTTGTAACCTGTGATAATTTAATTTGTTATTTAAATATTGAAAAAAACTGATTTCTTGATATAGATAAATTTTTGGAACTCAGTAAAATCATTTTCTAGTAAATATTTAATGCCTTATGTTTAATTCTGTGTGGCCCTATTTTCATTTAAATATTAAATGCCTTATTTTTATTTCCTAGTTTCTTTATTGGCCTTGTTTGTGGTTTCTTACTTCTTTGTTTATCTTAATGTGATCCTTTCTATATGATGTGATTTGAGCTTGAGATGACTAATTGATGATATGATATCGATGGGGAGTCCCAGGATTGTTGTAGAAGTTTATACCTATGATAGTGAGATCAATGGTGATATGTGTGATGGTGTTGGTTATGGAAATAGTTTTTATGGAAAGGGTTGTTCTAGGCTTATCCATTAGTGTGATTAAAGCTAGGATTTTTTCTCGTTAAAAATATGTTTAAAGGCTTGATGGATTGGTTTCTTGTTTATTTTCATTCCTTTTCCTACTTCTTGAGGCAGCGAGATTTGTTTTGTTATGAATATATTTATGTTAGCTTAGTATGTTTCCTAGAGTACATGTAATTATATAATTATGTTAATTAGTAATCAATGTTTTAACACATGGGGTTAGTACTTGCTGGAATGAAAAATATGTTAATCATAATAAACCATGGACTCGATTGATTATCCCTAGAGAGAAATGAATTTACTCTGATGGTTAATGAAATGTAATTTAGAGTAATGTTAACTAATGGATAATGAATTAATTAAAATAAGGTAAATTTCAAAAAGTAAATAAGTAATATATTTTAATTCATATTAAATTCTTGTGTGATTATAGGATATCTATCTCTTAGCGATGGTGGATGGGTATCCATGTGATGATAGTTGTCATTGAGGTTGGGACAAGATTGATGCTCATAGTGTTTTTATGTTCTATATTGTATCTTATATGTTTTATGATTTCAGATTCTACACCACCCATGTTGATTGGCAGACTAATACCAAGTGGACTCTGGGAGGGTCTTTTCCCTAAAATCCAGGTTGGTGAGGGACAAATAGATAACTACCCCCTTTGGACCCACTCTCTTTTCCTAATAGTATTATGTGCTGGTATGGTTGGCGGTTATTCCCCCTATATATGTGTGTAGAGAAAAATAATGGATTATGGTTATTTCAAACACATATATATCAGGATATAGTATCTTAAGGATTATTATAGGTATGATGTGCATGGGTTGTAATGGATTGAGGTACACTACTCAATGAATGGGATATGATGGCTTGAGGTATAAAACTCGATGTATAAAACATGGCATATGGGATATGATGGATCCTGGAAAATACTAAATTATAATATGGAGATATAGATGGGCTGATGAGATTATGTGATGTATGAGAGTCATGTTATGATACTTAGACCATGTGTCTTCAAGCATGCTTCTTTTGGAGAGAGATAACTTAGGATATATGATGTTGGGGAATAAAATCAACTTAGTAGGGAAGAAGTAGTAAGGTAACCCTATTTCATGACTATAATATATGATATCTTTTATGTGTTACTTGAAGAGAGATAGCTATGGTGAGGCTTGGAACTTAGTACACTTGTTTAGGTGATGATTTAGTTTCACTTGTTGTTCACTGGGATTCAGTATTATTTCTTTATCTTTTTCACAAGAGGATCTAGGGAGGATCCTATGAAGTGTACCTATTATGATCACCCTATGTATATACAAACCATTTTTTAGTTTAGTATGAGTACGTTTAAGATTGGGGTGGGTATTTCTAGTTCATGGTTGTTTAGGAGATGTTTGGGCTTCGTGGTTGCTACCGAATTTATCTTCTGGTACTTGTAGTTCCCTTTTCAGTTGTATCATTTTTGTATGAAATTACATGAAAGTACTTAGGATCATTATTTTACCTTTATCTTGAGCAGGATTTGATTGGTGAACTTATATTATCTCTCTTTTTACATAATTTCTTTTAGATCTTAATGTATAGCATTTGTATATACGATATACCCTCAATGCCTGTCTCTAAGCCCTAGCCTATTGAAGGTAGGACTTGGGCGATCACTATCTCCCTTCTCTAATTTCCAACCTAAGAGTGGTAATTTTGGGGGGAGTGTTCATGACAGGTCACAAGTGGGGTCTATTAGGGTTTTTGTGGACTAGATGATGTTGGGGGCTATGGAAGAAATAATATTGACAGAATATTGAAAAGAAACAACGTGAAAATAAGCCCAAAAATTGAACAAATGTAGATGATTGAACTCTGGTTATGTTTTACTAGAAATCAAGAGGATGAGGGTTTTAGAAATATCATGCTGAAAATATTAAGAGAGTTCTATAAAAAAATTCTTAAAAAAAATTTAACATTTTTTATTTTAAACCAATGGTAAAAATTAATCGAAATGACTTTTAATGATGATTTTATTAAAAATAAAAGTTAAAATTCATTATAATTCACTTTTAACATCAATTTTTTTCTAAAATCGATGTTAAAAGCTTCCTATGTCAATTTTAACATCATTTAATTAAAAACCCAATGTTAAAACTTCAATGCTAAAACATGTTCTTCTTCTAGTGGTTATTGGATTAGTGGGTGATCTTAACCTGGAGGTTTAAAAATTAGATATAAAGACTGCATTCTTACATGGTGATATTGATCTGGAGATATACATAGATCATCTATACGGGTTTTAGTCCAAAGGTAAAAAACATTATATGAAATCCTATAAAAGTTTATATCGCCTAAAATAGGCATTGAGGCAATGATATAAAAAGTTTGACACATTAACAGAGAAAATGAGTATAGAAGAATGATATTTGATCTCCATGTTTTCATCAAACATTTTTTTGATACTTTTTTATTATTTTATTGCTTTATATTTTTTATATACTAGTTATTGGTAGAGATATCACCAATATTGACATGTTTAGGTAATAGTTGGTCGGAATTAAAATATTTTTACTTCTTATAAAAATGAATTTAGAATGTTCTTGAAAGATTCAACACGGTCAAGTATAAAATGATTAGTACCCCACATAGGATTAATTTCAAGATTATGATAAATAAATATACATAAATTAAAGAGGATAAAGGTTAAATAGAGAAAATCTATATCAATCAGTAGTTGACAGTCTCTTGTATGTTGTTGTGTGCACTAGACCATATATTACTCATGTTGTTGGATTTGTGAGTAAATTATTATAAAATACATGAAAGGAGATCTGGATAATGTTAAAATGGATATTAATATATCTTTAAGGTAAATTCAATAATTTCTTATGATTTTACAATGATAATATGGAAGACATGGTCATAAAGGTTTTATCAAAAGAGAACCTGAATGCTTGCAATGAGACTACAGATTGAGCTTCTTCCCAAAATTGATCATGATGGGGATATTTGTGGGGGTCACTCCCAATTTGGGAGTTAAATGTGTTAAAATTTTATAAAGGTTGTTTTTTAGAAAATTTTTGGTGGAATTATTCTACCATCAATGGATTTCTTTGTGTGACAATAAACATGGAGACATGACAGCTGAGAGTGATTAAAAATTAATTGATTAAATCAGCCTCTTGTTGAATAAATATTTTTCCTTCTTCTTAAAAACAAGATCAAATACCATAAAATTGTAATTTCTAAATTATATACACATAATATTATGAATTATCAGGAGAGATTCATAAATATATGGTCCCCTTATCCTGTGGATAAAGACACAACTTTTGAAACCACATAAATCTCATATTCTTGCATTTTTTATTTCAATTCATTTGATTTCTATTGTGTGTGAGTTCTAGGATCACCACATGAAATATTTCCCACCATTACTTAAACACTAGTGAATAATTTAGTGTGATATAATGATTAATTAAAAAAATATATTGATAGTTTTTCCCAACTAATACTACCATGACCATTTCAAACATATTTGACCATCTCATGCATTCTCCCCATTCTCATTACCTTAATAAATGTTGTAAAATGTATTTTAAAACATAACTAGTAGATAAAATACTAACATCCCTCCACAAATCCCACATGTCATGAATGAATGGAATGGAAGACTTCCACTAAGGACCCCCACCCGCGACACTAGTATCACCCCCATCAAGACCAATTGTGTTTCACATCCATGTGCTAGATTCCTCACAAGTGTTGGGAACTTCTCTTCCATGTAGTTAAAGAGGGGGTTGTATATATATACCATCTTGAATATCCCCCACACCCTAGAAAACATTTTCTCCACCTTCAACACCTTCACGCTTCCCACCATGCCTCCCATAAGGTACTACATCCTACTGAACCACATCATCCCAATCTCAAATGGCTGACACCCAAACATGTTCAATAGAAGAGCATAGATGGAATAAGGTGAAATAATATCCACTATATTTAGATCCAATTTCACATATATATGCATGAAATTTATTTATAGTGAACATTATCACAACACAAAAAAATAAAATACTCTTTCTTCTATGCATCAAATACTATAACACATGTCTCAAATAGAAATTTAAAACCATCAATCAATGGTGATATATAAACATCAATATCATTTCCTGTATATTTTGGTCCATAAATAATCCATCTCATAATCACATATTTCATCTTCAGACATATTTATTGGGAAAATTTATACAACCAACATAACAAGACAACACCTATTTTGGCTATTGAGGCTTTGATATGGATTAATTCTATATATACACAATCCCATTAAATGATTTTTAATTTAATTTCTAAAATCAAAAAATTTATGATCAAATCTCTTACGTTGTAGTAAATCAGCATGGTGGCATAAGTTTCCATCAGATATTTTCTCATCTTCATTATATCTTATCCACTTTTCAAAATATTATTTTTTAAGAGATGCTTCAAATGAGGAATTATTAGATGTTACCAGATTACTTTAGAAGGAGATTCGATGTCTGTTCTTGAGTATAAATCATGGTTTTATTTTTCATCAAATTTTCATCATCATGTACCGTATTTAGAAAATTATGTTAAACTTTCATATTCCTTCCTATAAATCATATAGTTATTAGATTAATCATTTATTTTTTATACCCCAATCACATTTTACACAATACTTTTCTTAACTCATAATTAGAATTTAGAATCCCATTTCCTTATAGAAGTAACATTTTAAAAATTTCATCAATTCAGTGAAACTTTTATTTCTCCAACCATTTCATTATTTCAAATTAACTAATCTTAGTGCTGGTAACAAAACTATAAATTTGGTGAAACTTTAGAACAATGGTTTCTGGGCAACTCCATAGTGTCATTCAATACTTTTTGTTTCTTCAATGGTTTCAACACCTACATAATGAATTAATTCTTCAAGATGATCCTCAATCCCATACCAAACATCTTTATTATCATTAGATCTTGGTTTGTTTGTTACTACACAATACCAGAGCCAGTGTGTATAATTATGATTAAAACTATAGAAAATAATATGTTATTTGATTTATTTTCCCTTAATTTTATCATATAGAAACACTTCATTCATGGATAGAAAATTAAATATATATTTTCATGATTTTCTTTTGAAAATTATAATAAATTTTGAGCCAATTTCTTATATTCATCACTAATACTTTGTGCCTTTATCTAATTACAATCCATTAATTATATAATTTCACAATATAATCGATTAATATATTAATATATATAAACATTTAAACATATATATAAAGAGATAAAATTAAATCATATAATAATATAAATATATAAACATGTATAGTTTTTAACAAACAGTTTATATCTAAAAAAATATAACTTAAAATAATGTAAAACCAAAAACAATTTATAACCAAAAGTGACTATAACAATAACAAAAATTTACTACAGAAAATTATTTAATAAAAAAATATTTTAAACACAAATAAATTATAATGACAGAAAATTATAAATAAAAAAAATTATAAATAAAAATAGTTACAACAAAAAATATATTTCAGTCATAAAAAATTTATAATCACAAAAAAATTAATAACTATAAACTAATTTTTTTAAAAAAAATAAATTACTATGATATTTAAATAAATAAAAATGAATGGATGAATGAAATTTATAACTAAAAAATAATTAATAAATATTCCACAAAATAACATACAAAATATGGAGGGCTAATATGAAAAATATCTATTGAATTCTAATGAAATTTATAGAGGGCATTTGAAGTATAAGTGAGCAATGAAAAGTGAGAAGAAACGTTTGCTAAAATGAAGTGTAAAATCTATCAAACAAAAACCCTGTATTGTGATCATGAGTTAGGTATATTAGGGTTTATGTGGTTCAAATGATGTTAAGGGTTGTGTAAGAATTATGAATGATGGAATGTTAAGTAGAAACAATAAAAAAAAGAAGTATGAGAATAAAAAAAATAGAATATAGAGCATGTGTTGGGAGCCATTATAAGTCTATAAGATGAGGGTTTCAAAAAGATCATGTTGAAAAAATGAGAAGAAGGCCTTGCGAAATAGATTTTTTTTAAAAAAAACATTGTTTCTAAAATATGTTTTAAAATATTCCTATGTTGATTTTACCATCAATTAATAAAAAATCAACATTAAAACTTTGATTGTGAATCATATTTTTCTACTTCTGGTTCTTATATTAGTGGATAGTCTTAAGCTGAAGGTATAATAATGGGATATAAAGACTAGATTATTACATGGTGATCTTTATAAGGAGATATACATGCATAAGATAGAATTTTTACAGGTCAAAGTATTTAAGCCTAAGAAATGTTTATATAGCCTAAATCAGGAATTGAGACAATGGAATAAAATGTTTAACATATTCATGGAGAAAAATGAGTATAGAAGAATGATTGTTGATCATTGTGTTTTCATCAAACATGTTTTTTATGATGAATTAATTATTTTATTTATTTATATTGATGATATACTACTTTTTGATAGAGATATCACTAAGATTGACAAGTTGAAGTAAGAGGGAAGAGGAATCACAAGATTTGACTATCTTAGGGATGATATATTGAGATTTTTTCTAAAATATTCAACATGATCAAAGTGAAACCAATTATTACTCCACATATGAGTCATTTTAGGATCAAGAAAAATTAGTATCCAACAATTCAAGAGGAGAAAGAGGAAATGGATAAAATTTTATACTATTCAATAGTTGATAGTCTCATGTATGTTATGGTGTACACTATAATATATATTAATCATGTCGTTGGTGTTGTGAGTAGATTCTCATAAAATCTAGGAAATGAGCATTAGAAAATGATCAAATGGATATTAAGGTATCTCTGACATACATTTATTCATTAATTTTGTTTTTTCAATGTTAATTTTGTATACATGATGATAAAGGTTCTATCGAAAGAGAACTTGGATGTCTACAAGGAGATAATATGTTGATATTCTACCCCAACTTGATTATGAAGAAGAAATTTTTTGGGATCACTATTAATTTAAGAGTTAAATGTATTGATATTTTACTAATGATGTTTTTTAGCAACCAATTAATGGAATTTTTCTACTATCAATGGATTTATTTGGGTAGTGATAAATATAGAGATACAGTAGCCGGAAGTGATGGGAAATTATTCAAGTTTCATTCCTCTTTAAAATATGATCAAATACCACAAAATAATAATGTGTAAATACTACTTGAATCCTATTATTATTTCTCTAAATAAAGACATAATGATCAAGTCCAATTATCTGAAGGATACTTACATAACTTACCAAACCACATAAATTTTTATGATTCAATGATCACTAATAATGGGAATGGGTAGATAAAAAGAATTTTTATTTTCTAGAGATGAAGGATTACATGAATTTTCCCCAAAATCTCCCCCTTTCTTTCTCTCTTAGAGCTCTCAAAGCTCTCAAATTAAAAATAATCGCTCTAGATTTCATTGGATGGTAAATGATGCTTCTCAAGGACTCCTTTTTTATCCATGGGAAAAAATTTCATTTAATAAATAAAACAATGGTCATATTTAATATATTTATTCGTATTCACACCTATTCATTGAATATTATGGGTATTTAATAGATTCAATTCTTATGCCTAAATATTCAGTGAGTATTCTAATTAGAAAAACTTTTCAATTATCTCCCTCCAACTGTAATCCATTGGTTCATATGTGTAATGCCCTTACTCGATCCATTGGGTCGGAGATAGAGGGTCACATGAACTCATGCATGCCTCCTTATACACAATAGGATTATAACTATAAATGAGGGTATAATTCCATCGGTTGGGAGACTATACCCTCAGTATCATGTCATAACACAAAATAAATAAACAATAAAATAAAATAAAATAAAATAAATAATTAGAGTAACAAATAGAAACTAAAATATGGCATACTTGTCAAATAGATAAATAAATGGGATCCCAAACTATAAATCCAAAAATAATATAATGAAATAAGGCAAATAAAAAAATAAAAACTATAGGGTCCTCTAGAGTCCATCCCAGTCCACCACCATCTCCATTCTTCTATGGCTATCCATCAACTATGAACCCATTTCCATTACTGAAATACCTAAAAATGAAGTATGCATGAACATCAAAATTCTCATATAGGGTGTGGGTAATAAAACCTAATAGGACACCACCAATACATCCTTAACACATGTGCTCAATTATAATAGGTTTATTACTTTATAATAACAAATGTGTAGCAAGAATAACAATCACACCACACGTATCAAGTGTTCGTGCATGAACCAAGCCTCCACAGACCCTTGGTAATACCTACTCAACTCCATGTTGATATGATAATCACAGAATGTCAAAATTGGGAAAAAATAAGACACTCGTATCATAACTTTTCTCCCAATGGTCTTAAGGCATCAAGTCATATCAATCCCCCAAACCATAGTATCCTGACTCCGTTATGGGTCAGGACTCCATATTGTCATACCTTTTATATGACTCGGGTCAGGAAACTGGGTCTCTATTCCCCTGACACACTATCTCATGTGAGGCCCCTAGACCATCATTCCCTTAACATGCTTCCTTAGGTCGGGCCTCCAGAACATCATGCCCTCACCCTATTCTCAAGTCTATCTTTTCCAACGTCCCAATCTATGCACACTCCTACTCTATGGGATAAACATCATATGATAGTCCATCTATATCAAGTACAAATAAAAAATTCAAAGGCACTGTAACACACATAAAAATATAGATAATACATGGAAAACATAAAATATTATCATGAGAATATATCAGCAACACATAATGACATGTGACCATAATCAAAGATGTCAACAAGCTAGTCTAGAAATACTCATGGAATCAAATATTATAATAGGTCTATGATGTACCCAATTTTTGTATACTTTTTCATACATTTTATTTAGCATAAAAACCTGTTTTCAACAAATTTATTTTTTATGGGTAAAATACTTTATTTTGGTGATTATGGTGATTTTCAGGATATTTCCTGCCAAAATCACAAATCATGGCTGATCAGAGAAAAATTTAAAATATACACACCGTGTAATTGAATATACAAACCGTGTAATACTTCCAAGACATTGATCAGGAATATTGGATACAAACCCATGTTGCTAGACAAAACATACATGCCATGTACTACCCATATACATGTCATGTGGACCTTCTAGAAGTAATTGGTGGTGGATGAATGATATTAAACGCCGTGTAGGGAGGTTTTACATGCCATGTAGGGTGGCTCTACACACTGTGTACTCCCACCAACCAGGTTTTGGCCTGTTCAAAGTCAATGATGGTGTGTTAGATCAACTATCAGTGGAATAAAGACATCCAAAATGCATTGACCATGGTACACACCTTGTACTTTAGGGTACACGTCGTGTACTACTAAAACCTATAAATAGGTGGAAATCCCTCCAAGTTCAAGAGTAATTTAGTTTTCGTTCATTCCAAGTTATTCCAAGGTAGAGAATATTAGAGACGTCCAAGAAGAGAAAAAGAGAGAGAAAGAAGAGGATAAAAGAGAGGAGAGAAGGTGCTTCTGTGATACCTTCCCAACAACCTTTTCTCCAAAGCTTTCAAGATGATTAATTCAGGTATTTTGAGTTGTTTAGTTACTATTTTCTCCATGAGTATCTAAAATACATATGTGTTGGGGTTTTGGACAATTAAGTGTTGTGATTTTTCAATTGTGATGTTGTAATTGTGTTGTTTATTATTATTTCTCATAATTCCTTACTAACATTTTCTAAATATCACTAGAAACCTCATATCGGACCAAGAATGGGATTTCTAGGGATCTTTAAAGAATTACAATTAGAAAAATTCATGATCATTGGGTGTTTTAATCCTCTCGAAAAGGGGTGTAATTAATAAAATAGAAAGAAATCAAATTCCAGACCAAGGAATTAGTTTCTATTGATTTAAGTAAAAGTCACCAGACCAAGGGGATTCTATTACATTCTTAACCTAGAGATGTGAATTATCATGAACAACACAACATCATAAGAAAATTGTTTTAATAATAACCTTTAAAATCCACATCCCTTATGCATTTCTCTCTAAATTTTAATTCAAACCAAATTTTTGTGTTTTTCTTTATCTTTCATGTAATTTATTAAGAAATTGAAATCCATTCATGTTTTATCAAAACACTGGAAAAATATATTCTAGATGTATGATAAAACACTATTTTATTGAATATTTTATTGATAATAAATGATATAATTTCCTCACATTGTGTTAAATATGTTTATTTATAAAATATTTGGGATTAGATCGTTCATTTGAATATTTGATGAAAATTACAGTTTTAACCTTTATAGTTCACTGTAGTATTTCGAATATAAATATTTATATATTTATTATTTGAAATTGAAATTTTTTAACAGTGTTCCTAACTTAATTATATACAACTTTTATTCAGGACACTAGAGATAAAGAGTTCAGTTGGTTGTTGAAATTGGTCCATGAAGTCAAAGTTGGGCTGGGCTCGCCAGAATGGAGAAGCTTCTGTATTTCGGCCATAACTCCTTCATATGGGCCTTTATTGAGCCCAAATGTGGAGAGGAGATAGAAGACACATATCCTCACATTTGATCCTTCTAGAAGGCAGGCCAATTCACGCGTTTTGGTGGTCAAATGGGCGGTTCAAGTGGGCATAAAATATTTGGCCGAATTTCCACATTCACACTTGAAACCACTTGTAACCTCTCCTCCCCTCCCCTCTATTAATTGGAGTTTTTCTCATTTGGAGGGGTTGGGACGTGAATTGAGAAGTTGAGTGCAGAGGAGAAGTGTATCCACTCCAATTCTCCAACCATTTCAATAAGGGTAGATCTTGAAGCAAGGATCCCTTCGACGAAGCCTTCTTCTTCTCCTTCATGTTGTAATGATTTTGTTTATGTAATAAACTTCTTTGTTCTTCTTTTATTTCTTCTATTTTCTTCTATTTTGTTTAAATTTATTATTCTCTTAATCTTCCTAATTGGGCTGGAATTATTGAGTAGAAGCGTTATTGGGTTATACCCATTTTAAACCTTTGCACATGCAAAACGCTTCTACGATGATTACGCCACCCATGGAAGAGTAGTCTTTTAGTAATAGATCTATCTTCTACCCTCTTCATTTAATTATTTTGAATCAATGAGATAATTTAATTCACTTAATATGATCCATGAATTGTGTTTTTAAATTGTAAGAAACTAAGCAAGCAATTAAACAATGTACACAAAAACACGCGAGGTCGGGATTTTGTGTAAATTGTGAGAGCGTGATATTAATCGGTAATACAAGACCACATGGGATAAATTTATAGAGTTCAAATATAATCCCTAAACACAATTCATCTTCATTTCTAGAGTGGATATGTGCCTTAATTTACCACTGACAATAATCTAATCTTAGAACATCAATCAAAGCAGGGTGCTGCGATTGCATGTTCCAAAGTTAGCCTAAGGTTAAATTCACTTCAATCTTCGTGGTAAAGTTAATTCTCGTAGGGTTCGTGATTTAACAAATTAAGGGATCATAATTAAGTGAATGTTAATTTAAATGATAATGATTAATAATAAAGTGAAGAGGTAGAGTTAAGACACATGTAGGATATGGGAGGGATGAAATAATGTCTACCTTAGATTTATCAACTTCAATTCCATGTTGTGAGACTATATGACCTAAGACAATTCCCTTTTCGACCATGAAATGACATTTTTCAAAATTTAAGACCAGATTCTTCTCAATACAACGATTCAACAAATCACCCAAACTAGAGAGACATTCATCAAATGAGGACCCATAAACTGTAAAATCATCCATAAATACGTCCATGCAGGTCTCAATGAAATCTGAGAAAATACTCACCATGCATCTCTGGAAGGTACCTGGGGCATTTCAAAGTCCAAATGGCATCCTTCGGTAAGCAAAGGTACCGAATGGGCAGGTGAATGTTGTCTTCTCCTGGTCCTCTGCTGCAATGGGAACCTGAAAATAGCCAGAAAATCCATCCAAGAAACAATAGTGTGTCTTCCCAGCTAGTCTCTCAAGCATCTGATCAATAAATGGGACGGGGAAATGGTCCTTGCGAGTGGACTGATTTAGTTTCCTATAATCAATACACACACGCCAACTATTTTTCACCCTCATTGGAACTAACTCATCTTTCTCATTTTTAACAACAGTAACACCACTTTTCTTAGGCACAACCTGAATAGGACTTACCCACTGAGAATCTGAAATGGGAAATATTATACCTGCCTCGAGCAATTTCTCAACTTCCTTTTTAACAACTTCCAGGAGGGTGGGATTGAGTCTCCTTTGTGGTTGTCTCACCGGTTTAGCCCCATCCTCCAAGAGAATCCTATGCATGCAAATGGAGGGGCTAATACCTGATATGTCAGCCAAAGCCCACCCAATCTCCCTGATGTTCTCCCTCAAAATATTCAAAATATTTTCTTCATGTTCAAAAGGGAGATTGTTAGCAATGATAACAGGTAATCTCTCACCACTCAACAAGTATGAGTATTTCAGATTTGGTGGCAACGGCTTGAGTTCTAATGAAGGAGGGTGTAGTATGGATAGAGACATTGAAGGAACTGAAATATGTGCACAAAGAGCATCAGTATCAGAATATACATCATCAAAATCATAGAATAAAGCATCAAATCCATCAGCATACTCAACAGCCATTTCATAATCAGAGTGAACATGATCAAAATCAGAATATGAATCCACATCAAAATCAAATCCAAGATAGGATTGTGTATCAGAAACATCTGCGGAAGTTCTCTTAGACATCAAACTCGAACCAATACTCATAATCTCCCTAAGCATAGGACAATCAAATTCTATGGGGTTTTTATTTGGGGGTTCAAAATGGGAGATAACAAAAGCAGAATGGTCCTCAGAGGGGTACTTCATGGAATCCATAACATTAAATATCACAAATTCATCCCCAAATTCCATGGAAAGTGTACCCTCATTGACATTTATGATAGTTTTTGCAGTTTTGAGGAAGGGCCTACCTAAGATAATGGGGGCATGAGAACTTACCTTATAATCCTCCATGTTAAGAACATAGAAATCTGCTGGAAAGATCATGTCTCTTACTCGGACAAGTACATCCTCAAGGACTCCTGCTGGATATGTCGTAGCTCTATTCACCAATTGCACCACTACTCATGTTGGCTTCAACTCACCAACCTGCAAGGAAGAGAATATAGAGTGAGGCATCACATTTATGGAAGCACCTAAATCACAAAGTGCATCAGAAAAGTGCAACTCCCCTATAGTGCATGGGATGGTGAATGTCCCTGGATCCTTGCACTTTTTTGGCATTGCTAGAGTTGGTGAAATGAGTGCTGAGACATTCCTTCCAAGGTTTATCCTCTCATTTCCCTTGAGCCCTCTTCGATTGGTGCAGAGTTCTTTTAAGAATTTGGCATACCTTGGGATTTGCTTAATGGCTTCGAGTAGAGGAATGTTGATCTCCACACGCTTGAATGTGTCCAAAACCTCCTTTTTCATTGCTTCTTTAGCCATCTTCTTGGTTTGAACAAACCTGTTTGGAAAAGGAAGGGGTTTAGGAGGAACATCATCAATCGTTTTCTTACCTTTATCTTTCTCCTTGGATTGCTCATCAGTTGGTATGGAATGCGGCTTCTCTGAAGTTGAGGTGAATCCCAGTGGAATGGTAGGTGCAGATGTATCGTTCATTTGCTTCCCACTTCTCAATGTGATGGCACTAACATTCCCCTTTGGATTTGGAGTGGGTTGGGAAGGTAGATTTCCAGAATTCTTACTCACAAGTTCATGGAGGGCGGTGGCAATCTGACTCATTTGAGTCTTCAACTCTCTCAGCTCCGAAATTTGACTCTTCAGCTCATTCTGTTGATTAAGAACAATTTGTTTCAAAAGATCATCAGTGTTAGAGTCTACCTTGTGTTGGATATTCCCTTGTTGCTGACTCATTGATGTTTGAGCTTCAAATCTCCTTTGGGGTTGTTGGAAACCCTGTTGGTAAGGTGGAGGCTGCTGGAAGTTTGGTTGAAAAGGGGGCCTTTGTTGTTGTCCAGAGCCATACCTCATGTCTGCTAGATCTTTCCACCCTTGG
This sequence comes from Viscum album, assembly GCA_963277665.1. NCBI lineage: Eukaryota > Viridiplantae > Streptophyta > Magnoliopsida > Santalales > Viscaceae > Viscum > Viscum album. The sequence continues at coordinate 1,576,843,397 of OY728152.1, read as the reverse complement.
TTGTATGTTGGATCAAACTTCTTTTGGGTATATGGTTGTTGTTGTTGCTGCTGAAATGGTCTCCCAGGGAACACTGCTGCACAATCTTCTGTTTCTTGGAGTTGTGGGCAACAGTCAGTTGGGTGGCTTGTCTCAGTGCAAATACCACAAGGCCTTGAAGGAGGGGGTTGGGATGTCTTTTGAGCCAATGTAATCTGCCTCACCATAGTTGTCAATTCTTCTAACTTAGTATCAATCAAATTACTTTCAAGAGAAGAAGGACTTACTTGATGTACTCCTCGAATATGTGGTGTACCTCTATCACCGAATTGTTGAGAGTTTTGGGCCATTTTGTCGATCAATGCTCGTGAAACTACTGGTGTCTTTTCCACCAATGCTCCTCCAGCTGCAGCATCCACCATGCTCCTCTCCATGGGTGTGAGTCCTTTGTAGAAGTATTGTATGAGGAGTTTCTCACTGATTTGGTGATGTGGGCAGCTTGCACACAACTTCTTGAATCGCTCCCAGTACTCATACATTGACTCCCCTTGTGCTTGCTTGATCCCCGATATCTCCTTTCGAATGGATGTGGTCCTTGATGCTGGAAAAAATCTCTGCAAGAAAAGACGTTTCAAATCGTTCCAACAAGTTACATCTTCGGGTTGTAAATAATACATCCAATCTTTCGCAGCTCCATCAAGTGAGAATGGGAATGCTCTTAGTTTGATTTGATCTTCAGAGACATTTCTAGGTTTTAGGGTTGAGAAAACCACATTAAATTCTTTCAAATGTTTATTGGGATCCTCACCAGAGAGGCCATGAAACTTTGGAAGTAAGTGAATTAACCCAGATTTCAGTTCAAAGTTCGATTCGAGATTTGGGTATGCAATACAATTTGGTTGATAGTTAATATCAAGTGCAGCCAATTCTCAAATGGTTCTATTAAGTTCATTTCCATTGTTTCCAACCATTGGTTCTTGTTTTATGGTTGAATTTGAATTGCTTCCAATTTCAATGTTCGGATATTGGAGTAATTCTCCAACTGGTTGAATGTTGAAACTTCCCGTAGACTGAGAATGTCTGATTCGTGCCCTAAGGCTATGTTCAATCTCAGGGTCAAGATCTAAGAGATCTTCGGGATTAGCTCATGTCATCAATCAATGAAAGATGAAAAGAAGGAATGTGGACCATAGTAAAATAAAAATTAGAAGTTTGAGTTGATGGTCCAAAAAGAAGTAGAAAGAGATAAAAGAAGAAGAAAAAAAATCAGATTGGGTAAAGACGGAAGAAAGAAGAGAGGAAAAGAATTAAAATGTAAAATAAAATAAATACCTCTAATTGGTTGAAATAATTACTTGCCTCCCCGGCAACGGCGCCAATTTGATAGAGCACTGTCATGGGCGCCCTCAAATGATTAGTGTGATTTTGGGGTACTTAGGTGCAGCAGAGTGGCTGACCAAGGTCTTCTCTCAAAGGAGGAAGTGAATTAAAACAACTTTTCTGAGGTATTCTAGAAACAAAATAAAAGGGATTAAAAACACTACTTGAAAGTATGGGGGTGGTTGTTTATAGTTTATAAATCTATAAGAAGTTTGCTGGAAGAAGATTGCATTTTTTTTGTTTTTAATTTTGAAATGAAGTTTCGATTAGAATGACACAACAAGAAGATGTTTTTTTTTTCACTTCCTCCTTTGAGAGACGACCTTGGTCAGCCACTCTGCTACACCTAAGTACCCCAAAATCACACTAATCATTTGAGGGCGCCCACGACAGCGCTCTATCAATGTACCCGATTTTTGTATACTTTTTCATACATTTTATTTAGCATAAAAGCTTATTTTCACCAAATATCTTTTGTTTTATGGGTAAAATACTTTATTTTTGTGATTTTGGTGATTTTCAGGAAGTTTCCAGCCAAAAGCACAAATCGGGGATGATCAGAACAAAATTTCAAATATACACACTGTGTACTTGAATATACATGTTGTGTACTACTGCCCAGACATGGATCGAGAAGACTGAATACACGCCCATTTTTTTGGCCAAAACATACATGTCATGTATTTCCCATATACATGTCACGTGTACCTTCTAGAAGTAGTCAGTGGACAATGAATGATATTCCATGTGTGGAGGGTGGCACTACATGTTGTGTACTCCCACATACTAGGTGTCACCATGTTTAAAGTCAAAGATGGTGTGTTAGCTCACTTATCAGCAGAGGAAAGACATCCATAACACGTTGACCGGGTTACACATGGTGTACTTTAGGATACACTCTGTGTACTATTAAAACCTATAAATATGTGGAAATCCCTATAAGTTTGAGAGTCATTCATTTTTAGTTCATTCCAAGTTATTCCAAGGGAGAGCACTCCGAAGACGTCCAAGAAGAGAAGAAGATAGATAAAGAAGAGGAGAGAAGGTTCTTCTATGCTACCTTCCTGATGACCTTTGCTCCAAAGATTTCAAGATGATAAATTTAGGTATTTTGATTTGTTTTGTTACTAGTTGCTCCATGATTAGCTAAAATCCCTATGGGTTGGGGATGTGGAAGATTAAGTGTTTTAATTTGTCAATTGTGATGTTGTAATCATGTTGTTTATTCTTCTTTCTCATAATTCCTTATTAACTTTTTCCAAATATCTCTAGAAACCATCTTTGGGACCAAGAACAATATTTATAGGGATCTTAAAGGAATTATTATTAGAAACATCCATGATCATTGGGTGTTTTAATCATCTCAAAAAAGTATGTAATTAGTAAAATTGAGAGAAATCAAATTCCAAACCAAAGAATTAGTTTCTATTGATTTAAATAAAACTCCCTGAACTAAGGGGGTTCTATTAAATTCTTAACCCATAGATGTGAATTATCATGAACAACACAAACTCATAAGAAAATTACTTTAATAACAACTTTTAAAATCCACAGCCCCGATTCATTTCCCTCCAAATATTCATTCAAACCAAATTTCTATGTTTTTATTTATCTTTCAAGTAATTTATTAAGAAATTGAAATCTAATCACGTTTTATCGAAACAATAAAAAAAATTATAAATTTCAGAAAACTTCACTAAATCAAATGCAAATTTGATAAAAAAACAAAGATAACTCACTTCCCTTTGGATAGATCCCTTGCTAGTACTATACTTGTTAGTGTAATTTAATTTGGATTGTCAAAAAATAACACTTCTACAGGAATGATACCAAATTTTAGCATCATTTCTGGAGAAGTAGAAGTTAATTTTTTTTGGTTTTCATTAAGTTTTTATCAATGTTAGTGAAAATAAATATAAAAAATTATAAAAATTATATTTTGACTCTAATTTCTATTTTTATTACTTTCGTTTTCCCTTTTTATGTGTGGTTTGTTGTTTTGTGTCGTGCATATTTACAAGATTATGAGAATCTGAATCACGTGTTCCAAGAGTGCTGAATCATCAAAAGTTTTTTCACTTAACCTTGAAATCAAATGGACAATATTGAGGCCACAACAGACACTTGTGGAAACACACAACCAGAGAATCGCCATGGAAAACAAGGGAGTGGAAGCACCAGCCACTACAGCTAATCCTGATCTTGAATTTGGTCTTGGTTTCAACCAAGAACAATATCTTCCCACTGCTGGGTAGCCAGAACAGCCTCCACTAGCCAATTTTATAGAGTTCCTACCAAGGAACCATCAGAAGCCACCTGCGCAACTTATGCCAAAGTATGGCCAGCCACCACAACAACTCTAGTACTTTCCTATAGAAAGGATACCATTCAACCAGTGGCCCTAATTTTCTCCAGAGTTGTAGTACACCCCTCATCCTCCTCTGAAACAACATCCACGATGTACTCTTATGGAGTACGGACTAACTTATATCCAAGGGGCTAACACAAGAATCATCCGACCACTGGTGTAGGCCCATCACTTCAAAATCAAACCAGCCATTATGCAACTGATCCAAAACATGGTGTATTTCCAATTCATTCACTAGGGCTCACACATCCTTCTTGTTTGGCGGGACAATGACACTATCTGTTTCCCCACATTCCCATTTTCCAAAGGCGGGCGACAATCACTCCTTGTTCAGGGACGTTTTCTCCTTTATTGAAACGTGATGATGGGATGTCGGTTCTTCCTTCATTGGATTCCTCATTAGAACTCATCACCTAGTTCGGGACACCCTTATAGATTTAATACATTGTTCGTGAAACTCTTCCTAGTGCCATATCTTCATGGACACTAGTTAATTACACTGCTTCTGTCAGGACATTCCAAGGGGCCCGGTGAGGGCAGCAACCTTCGGTCAGGGGAGTAGTCACGTTGGACATCACTAGCGTGTTGGGATATTGGGACATTGGTGCATCTAGGTCTCTTCCCCTTATTATAGGGATTCTTGAGGGCATGGAATCCTGAGGCATCCCGCAACAAATAAGAGGAATTATATTCCATAGGCATGTTTTTGAGGTTTTCCTTAGCTTCCCATGTTTAACACAGGGTATGCCGAAAGTTTAACATCCAGTGGAGACGGATCAGACTGATCAGAACACTGATTAGAGTGGATTGTATGGGTGAAACCCCTGTAGGGAACACTGATGTTGGGGCAAATGTGTGGTTAACTTACTGGTTACTTTTGAGGGGAATGGGGAATGAGATGGCATGATTTCACCGAGATGTGGTGGCCTGGATAAGAATTAGGATGGATGATGGAGCTGTTGAATGGAGTGGACGGTGAATGGGTTGTAAGCGTCATGAGGATGATGGTGGTTTTGGGCTTGAGCCTCGAAGAGGTTTCCTACATATCCTCGTGGCAGGGAATCAATGTCCATGTAGTTCATCTAACGACGAGTTACCATCAATTGGGGTTTTTAACGGCTTACCGCTGGATGGGGTCGCAACGGCTTACCACTGGATAAGAATGTCAACGGCTTACCACTGAATAGGTTCACAATGTCTTACCGCTGATTGAGGTCACAACGGCTTACCACTGGGTAGGGATGTCAATGACTTATCACTGAATGGGGTCAAAACGGCTTACCGCTGATTGAGGTCACAATGGCTTACCACTATATGGGGTTGAACTGACGTGAATGGAGACCTGGGGCCCAGATAGATGGTGGGTCTTGAACCTCATGGAGGATTCCTACATAATGTGCCTTGTCAAGGATCAAATACCACGTAGTTCAAGGTGTGGGAACCGACGTGAAGGATGGTAGGGACCAATGTTTGTTGGTCTTGAACCTCAGGGAGGCTTCCTACGTACCCTGCCTTGGAAAGGATCAAGGAACACATAGTTCAGGGTGTGGTAACCGATGTAAAGATGGTCAGGACAACTGGTGAATGGTGGGATTGAACCTCAGGGAGGCTTCCTATGTACCCTACCTTTGCAAGGATCAAAGACCACATAGTTTAGGGTGTGGGAACCGACGTGAAGGATGGTCGGGACCAATGGTTGTTGTGCTTGTACCTCATGGAGGCTTCCTACTTACCTTTCCTTGGAAAGGATCAAAGATCTCGTAGTTCATGATGGGTTTGGTGTGCAATGGCTTACAACTGAACAGGGAAACAATGACTTACCACTGATTGGGGTCCACAGTTTAACGTCATGCAGGATGGGGGAGAACAAACATGAAGGCGGTCTGAGTGACCAAGTGTTGGGCTTGAACCTCTTGGAGGCTTCCTACGTACCTCACCTTGGGAAGGATCAAAGACCTCGTAGTTCCAGACAGATTTTGGTGCACCGACGTAAATATGGTCGGGACCAATGGGTGGTGGGCTTGAACCTCGTGGAGGATTCCTACATACCTTTCCTTGACAAGGATCAAATAACTCGTAGTTTAGGTTATAGAGGCATTTGGGGGTTACACTCTGAGGCAGCCCAAGGTGTTGGTGAACTAACCTAAAGGGGGTCAGAGTGACCAATGGGTGGTGGGCTTGAACCATGTGGAGGATTCCTATGTACCTTGTCATAGAAAATATCAAATACCTCATAGTTTAGGTGGTGTGGGGCTTACAATCTAGGCTGCCTAGAGAGGATGTCATGGTCGGTGCTTGCTCTAAGACCACGTGATTTATTCTCGGTGTGAGAAACAAGAGACAGCAAAGACCTGACGATCACGTCGCAAAAGGTGCATCCATGTGAAATAGAGTGGGGCATACACATGATCGCAGCCCAAAGAGGAAACAGGGGATTATGCATGGTTAGCAGCCGGAAGAGGTTGGGACTTACTCCAGGATGGAGGCTCGATGGTGACAATGCCCAGTGGGAGAAGGATTTGGTACCGAAGAAAGGAGGGGTTGGGATGCTGCCACCCGTAAAAAAATCTAGCGGCTTACATCGAGATGGTTGCCCTTTCCCCGCATAGGATGCATGGGGGGAAGTTGCAGTTTAACATCATGTGCTGAGGATGATGATGCTTGGTAGTTTAATGCCCAGCAGCTCAGATGAGGTGGGTTCGCTCCGCACCCCTAGGACTTACATAGATGGTACCCTCTACACCTTGGTGAAGGGAATGCACCGGCAATTCCATGGTTGGGGGGTGTCGTGATGTGATCTCATTAGGGGTCCACGTTAGCATGGTAATGAGAAGAAGCAATATCCATTAGCATGCCTATGAGAAGAATCATGAGGTGAGGCAATGCAATGTGAAACGTCACCCAAGGGACTTTGAAGTTACTTTGTGTGAACCTAGGAAGTTGCATGGGAGAGGGAGTTATAGTGCAAATTGGTTTATGACTAGAGGCATCAAGGAGCTCTGGTTCTCCATGCAATGGAAGGGCTTCGTGAAGGTGCAAGCTTTGTGAAGTGAAGTTTCCTAGCCTAGGCATATGGAATAGGTGCATACAAGAGGTGCTTCGTGAAGTGGAAGGGCATTTGCGAAGCAAAGCCCTACGAAGCATGGGTGCCTTGCAAAGTAAGGTCTTGTGAAGCAATGTGCTTCTCGGGGCACAGTGACTCTGCCTTAGCATTTGATTCACGTGTGCATGGAGGTGCTTCATGAAGCATAAACGCTCTGCGATGACCCGAGTCTCCATGAGGATATTCTTCCTTCACTATGTTCTGTGGGCTTCATGAAAGGAATACATCTTAAAAGAGAGGGTGAAAACAAGGAAAAGGGGAGGCACTTCATAGAGAAAAAGTACCTTGAGAAGCTCATGGTTCGCATATCAGAAAGTGCTTCATGATTTGGGAATTGAGAAGGTGAAAGCTTGGATGATCCTTCTTGTGGGCCTGGGGGGCATTTATAGGAAAGAGGTGCCATGAATCAGAGATCGCTCAGTGCAAATATGTATTCTACTCTATGGTTGGCTCATGAACGTCAAAGGGGATCGCGGAGCATCCTGCCTCCTCACTTCGCGGTGGGCTCGCGAATGACAAATCGGCTCGCGGAGCATCCCGCCTCTGTGCTTCACGGTGGGCTTGCGAACGTCAAATGAGTTTGTGGATCATCCCACCTCCTTGCTCCATGGTAGGTTTGTGAACGTCAAATTAGCTCATGGAGCATCTCGCCTCCTTGCTTCATGGTGGGATCGCGAATCATCAAATTGTCTCACGGATCATCCCACCTCCTTGCTTCACGGCGGGATCACGAATGTCAAATAGGTGCATGGAGCATCCCACCTCATTGCTTCGCAGCAGGCTGGCGAATGTCAAATATGCTCACGAATAATCCTGCCTCCTTGCTTCGTAGTGGGCACAGGGCCATGGAGCTCTATGAAATGTCTTCACGAGGCAGCTTCAAATACTTTCTTATTATCCTTCTCCCTTCCAATTTTTGGCGCCAAAAAATACCCCCCTTATACTTGGAGATGAGGAGAAATCAAGGGTCAAAGTATGAGGGTCAATCTCTAAAATTCCTTGGTCGTTCGAGAAGCTGGCTCATGAAGAAGGATCACCAAGCGGGAAAGTGACCGGTCGGTTGGGCACACTATGAAGCTATCTATGGTCGAGACATGCCGTGAAGTTGTGAGGGTTGTCACCTATAAATAGAGGGGCTGACTACTCTTTTTTCCTTTATCTCCTTCGCAATTTTGGATTTTAGCTCTCTCGATTCGCGAAGCTCCACATACTCCATGATTTCTCTTTGTAAATTGGGATTTTAGCTTCGCGGTGCATAGCGAGTCTTTGACATCACGTCAGTGCGCTTCATGACTCCACATTCAGAGTCTGAGGTAGGGCTCTGTGAACAGACTTCATGAACACGCTCTGTGAATGAGCTTCACGAACGAACCCGAAAATCACCCCAACCTAAAAGACTGAATGTCTCGTTAAGAATATACCCAGGGGGTCCTTGCGGATATTGCCCGAAGGGATGATATAGCGAACAGTCTGGGTTTAGGAGAGCTAATTTGGAGCCAATTTGACAACATTTATTTGGCGGATCTTCTATCAGGGAGCTAGAGTAACTACCTGTTATGTAAGAGGTTTCCTTTGTATGGGTTTAGGATGAGGTATGCCATCTTCATCCCAGAAGGAAGTCAGGACAGACAAGCTTACTGGTTCAGGAGCACATCATGCCAATGTCAATGTTTCAGGGTAGCTGACGTCCATGCCTGGGAGGACTTCACATCTATCATTGCTGACTACTTATACAACCACCTGAATAATGTTGATAGGAAGGAGTTACAGTTGAAGACATCTCCCCCCATGCATCAGATAATACTGACGGCAGCTCTAGGGAACCTAGAGAAGGGGTGGTCTGAGGAGTGGGACCTGTGCCGGGGCAGCAACTTCACAGATGATTGGGCCTGGGCCTATTGGGTAGGCGCCTCGTGTGAGATGTTTGGGGCGAAGTTGAGAAAAATGGGCCTGTATGAGGCATCTTGGGCCTCCCAGTTTCACACCTACCAGCCAAAGTAGTTGATGTCGGAGCTATTGATTAGGTGGTCATCGAGGACCGACACATTCAATTTTCCCCACGAGGAAACTGAAATCAACTTGTGGGACGTCCACCCGATCTCAGGGGTCCCGATACTAGGGACTATGTATGATGAATTCCTCCTCGTCAAGAGTGTGTGGGAGGACCCGAAGCAAATGTTGTCATTGGTGATGGATTTGATGGAGCTTGTGCCGAGAGAGGAAAAGGAGGCGGTGAGGGATGTCCATTTTAGGTGGTGGTTCAAATAGTTCCTGAACTTCCTAGAGGATAGACAGTTTCTGGTGAGGCCTCAAACTTGCCTGAAAGGGGCCCATAGTAAGGATCACTCATACTGGCGACTTTTAGAGGACAACCAGTTGAAGAACTGGGGATTTAGTGTCATTACTGAACAACAACCAATAGTCGGGCTGGAAGCATTAATCGCGGCTCTCATCTGTAGTTGGATCTTACCAGAGAGGGACACCAACATGGGAGTGAGACCAAGCACATTTATTATGGTGTCCGTGTTGGTGACTGGAGGGCGGGTCAGCCTCGGGATCCCGATGCTCGCCAAGCTGTATAAGATGTTGCGGCATATCAGCAATGGAAACAGGTCATAGAGAATATGCAGGCCATTCCACCTCCTGTATGGGTGGATAGTGGCACACATCATGGGGGTTCAAGAATACCCGAACCCCATTTCCCCTCTAGAGTCGAACTTCTGCCCATCAATACTGAATGCTATAGGGAGCTTTCCAGCCAAGCTGACCGCACCATCGGTTCTAAACCGAGTGTGGAAGGTGGAGGAGGTCAATTTCCACCCATTTACATTGCCAAAAGGGGTATTCACTGATTATGGCCAGGGGACGAAGGAGCACCATGCTTATCTACTAGCCTTTAAAGGTGGAGTTTTAGTGGAAAGGGTGGATCATTAACCTCTCTGCGACCCGTACACCCCGCAATGATTTGCTCAGAAATTCTGGTGCATGCAGCGACTAACCCCACAGGTCTATTTGGTGGTGATCTATGAGGAACACCCTTGTGTGATGAGGCATATATGGATCATGTTCACACGGGAAGATGAGAAGATGCAGAACCCACTGCCTCAACCGACTGCTGTCATCAGGTTAGTGAAGGAATATGCCTATATTTGGGAGGCAACCTACCCAGGGGAAATACTGAAGCAACAAACCATTCAAGTTGATGATGGTGTGCCTCCCAAATCTCAGGGCCGAGGTCGGAAGGTGGTAGGGTCATCTCGCAGTGGCAGGGCTGTCGTAGTGGCAAGGCCCGCACTAGTTGAGGGAGAGGCAGCAGTGGCAACGGACCCGGTGGTCCCAGAAGAGCAGAGATATCCTGAGGGGAGGCCACCTAGAGGGTTCTGTAGAATATCCACTCAGGCTCCAGGGAAGTGGCTATGCCACATTGATATTCTAGAGAATTTTGTCTTCTCAGAGGCCTGGGACATCTGGGAAGTTAACCCAAAATTCCTCGACCCGTCAGATATGTGCCAACATCTGAACCGTTTCGAGATGGATTTTCCAAGGATAGGCCCTATCAGGGCTAGCTTTGTGGTATCCCAGGCGGAGGTGGAGCAATACCTGACAGAGCTGGAGGAATTTTTGCATTCTCAAGGTACCCCATGTCCGATGACGGATCGAGTCAAGGTGTTTCTCGATCACACCACTCCCCCGTAGTTGTTGTTTGCTGACTTTATGGAACAGTTCCCTCTGTCGAAAGAATTAGATGAATCCTCCTGGGGAGATGAGGCCAGGAGAGGGATCCCGTTGGAGGAGGGTAAAGTTGGGGGATCAATACTCAGATCTTAAAGAGTTCACTGAGGCCCTTGAGGTAAAGATTCCAAACCACATCTTCAGGGCCTAATTTCATGTCATTCTGGACTCCTTGCTAACATCTAAATTGTGCAGGAGGTCCTTGTGCACAGAGCTCATTCTCACCCTTCAAGAGATACAGATGTGAGACCTTCGGGGTCCATGCCTGCTGCTGGGGAGATCAGCATGTCTGGCAGGGCCGGAATACCTGAAGTGGCTCCCGAATCTTCAGACCTTCCAACAATATGTGGAGGGCCACGCTTCGGGGTCCCAATGGCATCAACCCAAGAACGAGACCGAGAATTTGATCTTTGTAAGTCTCCTCTACCAAATTAATGATTTTCATCTATCGACCATGTTAGATGACGTTCATGCTCCATTTTTGGTACACACAGTTCTCCAAATGGCATGGGTTTCCTTGGTGGGGTAGTTCAGTACCCATAGCAGCACCTATCCCTAGGGAATGCTGGTGACTATGGAGTTGGAGGTCCGGATTGATAAAAAAATGGCACTCCTGATCACCAGTGGGATCGTCAGGGAGGCTGAGGCTAATATCATCGAGGTGGGGTCTGACAATGAGGATTGTTCGGACAGCCCATGTCCCACCATGCCTGATCAAACACTGGATGTGAACCCAGCTAATGAGTTCCTAGGGGAAATCCCTATATATGAGCCTGCCAACCATGATGACTAAGACGAGAAGACCTCTGATGAAGAGGACAATAGAATAGATCATCTCTAATCATGGAGGCGGATCAAGCATTTCATTGATGACACCCCCATGCACTGTGGTTGAATGAGATGGACAGACGTCGCTCGCGACTGTGCGAACTGTGAGCTGGGGGAGTGGATGCCCAACGTCCTCACATGCTCATCTGAGATATTATGGTGGAGAAGATTCAAGATCATGACCGTGGCCTCGGTGTGGGTTAGCAGTGGAGGAAAGTAGTGAACATCAAGAGGCTCTAGGAGGATGAAGATGGGGTCCAGCATCTGCAGAGTCAGGCAGATGAGCACTCAACCTCCCTCAATGTGAAATCAGAGATAATATTGCGATTGAAGGCCCAACTGGAGGAGGATGAGGAGAGTCTGGAGTGATCCTCCTAAAAAATGGTCGTCATCTGGATTAGTGTGGAGTGGGCTTGGGTTGTAGCTGACGAGTTGTGCCCCATCGCTGCTGAGGAGGATATGGAGCTGAACAACCAGCAGCAAGCCCTGGATGCCACAAGCCATAGGGTGGCAGAACTGCAACGCTCTTTTGATGGGGTCAACCCATCCATGGTAGGGGTCAATCCTAGGGTGTTTTAATGAATGTAACCTTTGAATTCACTTTCATTCTTTTATTATTTTATGCCAACGGCAAGCATGAGTTTTATTATTTGTGTTGGTTAATTTCATTCTTGTGACATTTATGGAGCGTACAACAGTCAATCCCTAAGATCACGTGGGTCGGGCCTGATGTGAAAAACAAGGGACAACCACCTTATTATTCAGTTCAAATGTGGGAGCGCAGACCAAGCTTCAGGAATCCGGGGGCTTGAACAACCGATTCGGATTTCTGAGAAGAGAAGGGAGAGTCCCAATCAGAGGATGAGGACCTCATAACAATCGATGTGTTGTGTTCCCAATGTGATCTAGTGCATGAGTGGGGTAATGCCAGGGGAATTGGAAGTCAATCCAAACATAAGGGAATGGAAATTTTGTATTACAATACCCCAAATTCGGAACACTTAGGGGATGGCGTGACAATAAAAGATAACTATTGACTGCATTCAAAACACAACATCTGTATTGTGTTATCCTGAAATGGGGATGAAAAATGAGGTCCAACCATTGACCATGTTTGAAACACAAGTCATGACTCATAATATCATTTATTAGCCATCCGGAACGTTGGCCCAAGATAGTAGGTGAGCCATAGGCTGAGCATCATTACTGCTAGGGGGTTCCTTTAGATGTGAGAGAGGACAAGGGTCCAAATAAAGGGCACGCAAGGCATGGAATATGGATTGGTAGTTTGTTCAAACAGAATCAGAAACTCTTGTAATTAAATCACCATAGTGGAAATATGCTAGGTGGACTCATCAATTTGATCATGGATCATTCCTACTCTTAGGCAGGATTTCTCTGGTGAGGAAACTGTTGCTTCCCAATGTTACCGTGTGGCATCCCGAACTTGTTCAGGGTAAGACTACGGTCACATGGTTCCCCCAAAAAGGGTTTAGGCCAAGGGGATTAAAATGAGGAGAAAAAGGACTTATGATTCTTGGGGCTAGACCCAAGGTGAAATTCATGGGAGTCTCTACGTATCCCATGAGTATGAGAATCAAGCTGAACGAAGTTATAAGAGGTGGCACAGTAAGGTAACAGTACCAGGTGTAAGAACCCGATTCTTATTCTTGACGTACGCATTTCTTCTTTTCCTTTTTCCTTAAGTGTTTTTGAGAAAATAGGTAAAATGGGGAAAATACCAAATTTTGTAGGTACACACCATGTAATTTGGCCATGTGGGATGAGTACATAGGGCATGTAGCCCTGTCGGCAATGAAAGGTTTAAAAACCGACTACACACCGTGTAGTGGTTATTTACACACCATGTAGTCAGTCGGCAGGTGAATAGTAAGGCGGTGGGAGTAGCCACTAGTTGAGAAATAGTACATGCCGTGTATTTGGAAATACACATCGTGTACTCATGTCGATGGATGAATAGTTCGGCGGTGGAAAAAGTAGCCGCCAGAGGAACAGTTAAATGATGAAAAGTACACGCTGTGTACTTGAGAGTACATGCTGTGTAGTTTGTTTTTTTCGCTTAAAATGGGCAGTAGCCTCCTCTATTCACAGAGGAAGCCTAGAAAGTCATTGGATCTTGGGAGGATGGCCAGAGCTTCGGAGATCGGCTGACCGCACACCGGGAATCCGTTTCCACTTCTATCGATCACTTCGAAACCACACAGGTGAGTTCTCCCTTCTCCTTGCACTGTTCCTACCAATTCTTCCTCTGAGGGAAGTTATTTACATTTGAACGGGAATTATGTTATCCCATATCTACGTCATTCTTGGACGATTCGGGAGGCATCGTTCACGCATACTGATCAGAGACGATCAAGGTAGGTGGTTTGGTGTTTAAATTCCAACTGTTGTGTGTTTTGTGTACCACTATGATACGCGCCCATGTTGGGGGTGTCGTATGGAAAAGGACTTGTGTAATTAAATACCTAGAATTGCATAGGTAGTTTAATGAATATGTATAACTATTGTTTGGGATCACTTATTGGATCCAGGACCACCCTGGGGGTGCGTTCCTCTGTTTAGACGTTTGGCCAGGATACCCGAGGGTATGCCATGATTATAATGGGTATTAAATTTCCTTGAGAGGAATTGTATATAAATTGCTTGTTATGCTTTGGGCTCGGCCCAGTTACTTGCGCCTGAGGGCAATGTTTTTTTTAGCCTGAGGGCATTATTTGTTTAGCCTAAGGGAAAGGTACTTCTTAGCATGATGGAAATGTTCTATTTTTCCTGAGGGAAACACTTTTTATGCCTGAGGGTAGTGACTTCTGTGCCTGAGGGTAATATCTCGTACACCTGAGGGAAATCTTCGATAGCCTGAGGGCGTGGTTTTATTATATTATCCTAAGGGGAAAGGTTCTGATTGGCTTGAGGGCTTGGTACTAATGAGCACAAAATGTTATTAAATAGAATGGTTAAATGAATATTAAAATTGAAATATGACTGGAAAAGTTAGTTACTTTGAGTACTGCTTTATTTATTTCATTTACTACTGCACACTGTTGTTGCACATTTTCACTGACAGTTGGGCACGAGCCTTTGGTGGTTGCCTACTGGGATTTATTTCTCACACCCTGTTTGGGTCATGTCTTCATCCCAAACAGACTATATTGCTGCAGGTGTCAATAGGGGAAAGGGTCCCTATACAAGTATATGATTGTTGCAGAGGAGTAGGAGAGCATGGGACCGAGCTTAGGCTTGCAATACTGTCGAGCTCTTGTTGCGCTGTTTTTTTTCATTTTTGATGTACCTTGTACTTGATCTATATTGTATTGTATTGTAGTGTATCCTTTTCTAGATGTTTTCATAGAATAGTGACATGCTGCATATTTATATACATTATTGTTGGTTCTCTTCTATTTCAGTTGTCCATTTCAGTTGTATACTATCTACTACTTCCGTTGTTTCATGTTATTTATCTTTTCCTCTACGCTACACTTTGAAAAATGAGGACATAGTTTCCCCACTATCAGACCTGGGCCCTCACTGCTAGTCGGAAGCCTCTGGAGTTTAGGGAAATATGCTTGAGGTCATGTGACCAAGCGGGTTCGGGGCACCCGTTGAGTGGCACCCGGATCCGGGGCATTACAAAGTCATATCAGAGGAGTTCTTTTATTTGAATTACTATTTGGAGCCTTAGTCAGGGATAAGACGGAATAGGTATTTGGTAATAAGCTGTGCCCAGGAGTAGCTAACCCTTGTACAGGGAAAATCCAATTTTATCTCGTTTTTCAATTTCTCTGATTTTACAATTTTACAGTTGATTTGATTTTCACCGTTGGGTGACACACTTATGGTGTGTTGTTATATTTTTATACTGGGTTCTACTTAGTTGAAACCTGATGAGATGAGGGTATGCCATCTCATGCATCATTTAGGCACATGCTAGAAATCACATGTCATGCATCCTTCCATGCCATATAGGTGCATTAGAAATTTCATGTTGTTGTGATAGCTGTTGTGATAGAAAAGCATGTTGTTGTGATAGCTGCATCAATAAATACCTGCTATTTGATAGGGTATTTTTGTGTGAGGCCTTGATAGAATGAATTCCAAACTTTTGTTATTGAGGATTATGGTCCTTCATTGATCGGAATTTGGGGGATCATTGGCTTTTACATTATTTATAACACAGATAAGATGCCAAGATTTTATTCGTGAGGAGTATGGGCCCTCACGTATCAGAATTTGGCACTTAGGTGTTTTTTAGTGTTTTTCTAGGTTACAGAGTAGTTTCAGAGGCTTACTATCTAGAAAACCCAGGATACACGCCATGTAGTTCTATGATTACATGTCGTTTAAACTTCTGTTCGGGAAGAAATGAAAAATTTATATGTACACGCTGTGTACCCTCAGTACACGCCGTGTAGTCTCTTCCCATGTCATTAACCATGTGGGCAGGGACACGGGGTAGGGAATAACTTGGGGGAGACACACCGTGTACCGGTTGAACATATCGTGTAGTTTAGACCAGATGTCCGCCTGTGTAACTAACAACACGAATGGTGAAACCTTAAGCCACACACGTCGTGTTCACCTTGAACACATCATGTAGTTTGACCCAGGTAACCGGTCATGTCACTAACAACCCGAGTCGATGTTACCTCTACTTTAACACGTCGTGTACCTTTGGGACACACCGTGTATTCTTGACCGGGGAAAGACCGTGTGGACCTGGCTGTGTGGCTGGGAAGAAGGAGTGGTGTACACGCTGTGTGTGCGTGTAACACGCCGTGTAGTATAAGCTGAGTAGTCAGTTGTGTCACAAATGACATGGGTAGTTGGAAATTAAAACATACACGCCATGTAGATATTATACACGTCGTGTAGTCTTGTTCAGAAGAGAGCTATATGGCTAAGTTGTGTAGAAGGCCTGGGCAGGGGAGGAAAAGTCAGGTACATGCTGTGTAGTTAATATGCACGCCATGTAGTCTTGTTTTGCAAATATTTAATACCTTATTCCTCCTGTTCCCTTTTAGGTCCCCTAGTTTTCAGTCTTTGATAAACTTAAATCTAAGGCGTGTTTTTGACCTTGTAGAGTCATGCCGTCAAGATGACAACCGGTGGTTCGCCAAGAGAGCAGCAGCAATTATACTCCTGAGATGGTAGGCCATGGGCTACCAGTTGATCCTCCAGTAGTGCCAGGTGTGGTGCCAACCGTTATACCAGATGCAGGCGTGGATGCACAGTTCTGTAAAGGCTTCATGCAGTTCAAGCAGACCTTCCAGGGAGCACCACAGGCTGCCACATCTATGGCAGAACTGACGTGTATATTCCAGCAGCATCATCTGCCTACATTTTTAGGGGATGGCAGACCATAGGCTATGGAGTCATGGATGGATTCAGCGCAGACTATTTTCAAGCATCTTGAGATGCCTCCTTGGTGGAGGGTCAAGCTCGTGACTTATATGTTGTGTGATTCCGCCAAGAGATGGTGGGATGTTACCACTCAATCAGATCATCACAGAGATATGGCGTGGGAAGATTTTCAGGAATTATTCTAAGACTTCTTCTTTCCTGAGATGCTATGGGTAGATCGAGCTCGAGAGTTCATGAATCTACAGCAGGGCGCTATGTCAGTGATGGACTATTCTTCTTGCTTTATCGAGCTTTAGTGTTTTGCACCCGTTTTGGTGGGTGATGAGATGTTGAGGGTCAGACGCTTTGAGGATGGTATTTGATATGAAATCTGAGCTTTATTGAATGTTTTTAGGTTGCCGATAGTGCATGCTATTGTAAACCAGGCACTGATTGCTGAACGGAACCTGTGGGAAGCTAGTGCTATGGGCCAGGGTGGTTTGACACCAGTTTATGGTACTATTTCTATCGGGAAGAGGAAGCGACAGATGAGTTTCTATCACGGTGGCAATACTAGTCAGGCGATTACTTCAGGTGGACCGATCATTTTATACCAGTGTGGTAGAGAGGGGAACGAGAGACCTTAGTATCCTCAAGACCCATTGGAGTGCCGAGCTTGTGGAAAGATGGGTCATCTACGGTGCTTTTGCAGGGCGTTTGTACCAGTGGCTAGTGAGAGGGGTTCTGTGCAGACTCTGCATGCAGGATCAGGACCAGCAGCTTCTTACCAGTCTGGAAATTGGGGTATGTCAGGGTGTGTAGGTAGAGATGGTGTTCCTGGCCATGGTAGCCAGACACCAGGATCTCAGAGGCTGTAGGGCGGGACAGCTCATGATAGCCTTGCTGTGTCGCAGGGCCACGACACTGGGCAGGCATATGTAGTGCAACAGACCCAACAGGAGCAGGATGCCGGACCTTCTACTATCATAGGTACTATTCTAGTAGATTTTGTTTTATCTTTTGCACTTTTCTATATGGGTGCTACACATAGCTTTATATCTGTTCTCATTTTGGAGAGCCTTGGGATCTGTGTTTCTTCTTCTTCTGATGTTATGACGCTAGACACTCCGTTGGGAACTAGAATGGCTAGTGTGCGTTAATGCAGGGAGTTCCCCTAGAGGTTGGTGGGTGTCACTTTCTATGGGACCTCTATGTGTTGAAGATGAAGAGCTATGATTTCATTCTCAGGATGGACTAGTTGGTACCCTTCTGAGCCTTTGTGGATTGCTATCGTCATAGGGTGAGTTTCACGTCACCAGAGGGCGGAGAGTTTCTATACAAGGGAGAATGGGATGTCAAGGCGATCCGAGCTAGACCCAAGCATCGTGGGCGAGGTGGAGAGACAGCCCAGATTGCGAGTTTATATCTGGATGATCAGGGGAGGTGTCAGAAGGACTTTTCTCCAGTAGTTGATCATTTCATGGATATCTTCCTGGACAACTTTTCGGGTCTACCTCCAAAGCGAGAGGTGAATTTCTCTATTGATCTTCTGCCAGGAGGAGAACCAGTGTCCATTCCTCCTTATATGATGACTACACTAGATTTTTAGGAGCTCAAGAGACACTTAGAGGATTTATAGGCAAAGGGTTTCATCCAAACCAATACTTCTCCTTGGGTTCTTCTGTCCTTTTTGCGAAGAAGGCGGACGGTACCCTCAAACTTTGTGTGGATTATCAGAAGCTGAACCAGTTGATTTTTAAGAACTGATATCCCTTTCCAAGGATTGATAATATTTTTGATCAACTTCAAGAATCACGAGTGTTCTCAAAGATTGAATTGAGATCCGGATATCATCAGTTACGTGTTATACCATCCGATATACCGCTTATATCCTTTTGGAGCAGATATGGTCTATACAAGTACTTGGTTATGCCGTTTGGACTCACGAACATGCCAGCGGTTTTCATGGCTCTACTGAATCATGTGTTCCACCCTTATCAGGATTCTTTTGTTGTAGTCTTTGTGGATGAAATCTTGGTGTACTCTCACACTCGACACGACCATGCTACCCATATTGATATCGTATTGAGTACACTGAGAGAGAATCAAGTATATGCTAAGCTCTCAAAGTGCCACTTTTTGATGGACCAAATACACTTCCTGGGTCATATCATCTCATAGGCAGGAGTTTCTGTGGACCCAGAGAAAGTGAGAGCATTAGTTTCCTGGGAGCATCCTAAGAACGTGTTTGAGATAAGGAGTTTCTTAGGGCTGGCTAGTTACTACAGGTGCTTTATACAGGACTTCTCCCGCTTAGAAGCACTATTTAAGAGGTTAAATAAGAAAGGTGTGAAGTTAATTTGGTCAGAATCTTACGAGATAGCCTTTCATGAGCTGAAGGGAAGGTTGACATCAGCATCAATCCTGATACTTCCAGAGCAAGGGAAGATCTATAGAGTTTACTGTGATGCATTGGGTATTGGTCTGGGAGTAGTGTTGATGTAGGGTGATCGAGTAGTTGCATATGGGTCTCGGAAGTTGAGTACACATGAGAGGAATTACCTGACGCATGAACTCGAGTTGGATGCAGTCGTTCATGCGTTGTGCTGTTGGAGACATTATCTCTTGGGAGAGCATTTTATGGTTTTTCACCAACCAAAAAAGTCTCAAGTACATTTTTACTCAGCATGACTTGAACTTGAGATAGAGAAGGTGGGTTGAATTCCTTCAGCCCTTCGATTTTGAGCTTGCCTATACATCGGGTAAGGGTAATGCAGTTTCTAATTCACTGAGCAGGAAGACTCAGATACAAGAAGTGCAGGAGGCCAGTGATGAGTGGCAGCTTGTGGCCTTGTTCTCTGAGATGCATTTAGAGGTGCATGACAGTCAGGGGTAGACCTATATTTCTTCCTTAGTTGGGACCTCTACCCTCAAAGATAGGGTGAGGATGAGACAAATATATAATTCAGATGGCCTTGATCTACAGGAGTCAGTGAAAAGTGATGACCCTCCTCCTGGATAGACGATAGGTGATGATGAGGTACTACGTTTCCATGGATGAGTATGCGTTCCAAGGGATATACACAATGAGCTGATGTGGTAGTTTCATGATTCATCTTGGGCAGTGCATCCTAGAGTTACCAAAATGTACCGTGACTTGAGACATCGGTATTGGTGACTGGGTATAAAACAGGAAGTAGCTGGTTTTGTTGCGAGATGTTCCACCTGTCAACAGGTGAAGGCAGAGCATCAGAGGCCAGTTGGACTGTTACAACAGTTACCCATTCTAGAGTGAAAATGGGATGATGTCGTGATGGATTTCATGACTAGGTTGTCGAGGTCACCTCGAGTTAGTGATTTCGTGTGGGTTATTGTAGATAGACTTACAAAGGTAGCTCACTTTTTGCCGATCAAGGAGACCTTCGGTGTTGAAAAGCTTAGGAAGTTGTATATCCGAGAGATAGTGCGTCTTCATGGGGTTACTTGTTCTATCGTTACAGATAGGGATGCCCACTATACGTATAATTTCTGGAAGATTTTTCAGAGGGCACTGGGTACACAGGTGCTTCTGAGCACAGCTTACCACCCTCAGACCGATGGCCAGTCAGAGCGTATGATACAGGTGCTAGAGGACATGCTGCGTGCATGTGTCCTGGACTTTGGGGGCTCTTGGGAGAGTTACATACCCCTAATTGAGTTTTCCTATAATAAACGTTTTTCGGAAACTATTGATATGGCACCATATGAGGCTTTATATGGTAGGCCATGCCGATCACCCTTATGCTGGTTGGAGGAAAGTAAGACAACTTTACTAGGACCACGTCTCGTGTAGGAGACATCAGAGGAGGTCTAGTTGATACAGAAGTGGATGGAAACTGCCCGGTCTCATCAGAAATATTATCCTGGTCGCCGCATGTTGGATCTGAATCTACGGATTACACACAAGAGGGGGGTGAATTGTGTCTTTTCAAAATTATTACAATCTCTTCAATTTAGACAAATTCTGTCCACTATGCTTTTAGCACGATTAAATATGCAGCGGAAAAAGTAAAAGCATGAACACACGGATGTATAGTGGTTCGGGGAACAGAAGGCCCCTAGTCCACTCCACCAACGCTCAAATCCACGAGCTTGGAGATTTTCACTATCTGGTCCTCGTTTCCATAGACCTGTTCACAACTGAGTACAGGCAGTTGACACCTTTACAAGTTTCAGGCAAACACAGCCTTTCTGGTTCAAACACGAACCCACACAGCTTAGAACGAGAAGCTGATCACTCAAAAATAAAAAGAGTTTCGATAAAGAAAACACTTCTCCAGTTGTTCTTCACAATTGCAACAGAATGCAATTGACAGTAGATAGATCGTCGTCTTCAGAAAATAAAGATCTATAATCAAAAACAGTTCTGAGTCGATCCAGTTGCAATAGATATTACAAGAAACTTCACAACTTCAGCAGAAGTAGATTCACAACAGATAGTCGATGTAGAACACGTGAATCTGCTATCAAGATCTTCCTTCGGTAAAAAAGGTTTTACACTTCTTCTCGATCACCAGAAAAGAACGCTTTCACACAGTCTCTGTTTCTTGCTCGTTAAAAGATCAATCTATATGTTTCATACACTTTCCTGTGTATATATATATCCGAAGTTTCCAAGATAGAACATATATATTCAAATCTGAGAAAATCTTCCGCATAAATAGATCCATGAAAATCTCCTTTAGATTCGCGATATTAAATGAAATAACAGAGCCGTTGTAACTCCCCTGAATAATCGGCATAAAAAGCTCCGTTTAAATCAATCATTAATCCATTGAAAATCGACTTTGATTCATTCAAAGTCGTACTTAAGAATCGGCTCGAAATCCGCTTAATAATCCGCCTGTTTGACCAAAGCAAAAGGAAATATCGTCTGTCAAAAATATCCCGACGCCAAACGTAGGGTTGATGACGTGGCTCCAAACGTAGGGTTCACAAACGTAAGGTTCACAAACGTAAGGTTCAGAATGTAAGGTTGAACATACATACTTTCTCTTCAGCATTCAAACGTAGGGTTGATCATCCATACTTTGTCTTGCTTCAACTCTCCAAAGAACGTACGGTTGATTATAAAAGTAAGGTTGATGATCCATACTTTTGAGAAACAAACTCAACACTGAAAACTAACGTACGGTTTCTCTTCCATACTTGTCCAACAACAAAAACGTAAGGTTCCTTCCAAACGTAATGTTCTTCTTCCATACTTTTCAACAACGTAAGGTTCATTAACCATACGTTTCAAAATAACGTAAGGTTCCTTAACCATACGTTTCTTTTAACATAAAAAGTAAACTTTTCATCCATACGTTACGTTCATCAACGTAGGGTATGAACATTGATTCCAGTACGCGCTAAAAACTGATCTCGTGCTACAGTGATTCCAGAACGCGCTAAAATTGATCTCGGAATAAATGAAGTATGAAATCTTGTTGTATGAAATAAATAAATAAAATAAATTCCTACAAAATACTCAACGAAATAATTAGTAAATAATTAAGGGTATTTGTGAGCATCAAAATCATCATAAAGAGACAGAGTATTATTTAAAATAATCTCCCCCTTTAAAAAAACATTATTTTGAATTGTTTGAAAACAATACATTGCTCAACAATCTCCCCCTTTTTGATGATCACAAAACCCATAAAATAATAGAACCAATTTAATTGCAATCTTTATTGAAAAATTAGTTTTATAAAATTTTAGAATTTTGAAAGTATTAGAACAATATTTAACTATAATAAAATTTCTCCCCCATAAAAATAAATTTTCAGCTAAAAATAGATAAAAGATAAATGTCGTATATATCCAAATTCTCCCATATATCCAAATTTCTTCATAGGAAACAAATAAATTTAAATGTTTTGTTTATCCAAATTCTCCCCCTTTTTGTGATATCAAAAAGAATGAAAAATTACGGATTTGAACACATTCAATATTGCACTGAACTATAAGTAAATTCTATAATTAACTGTGTATGAATAAGTGAATTTGTTATACTGGCTAACTCAATCATAAATCAATAAACAACAAAAAAAAAAAGAAGTAAGAAAAGAATTTTCACTCACAAGCTGTTATATATAAACGATTGTGATATACAGAGGAATCAAGGTTCATAGATAAGACAGAGAAAAAGGTGTCTATCTCCTTTGAATCGCGGTCTTTATCTCTGTAAACTGTTCTCTGATCCTCTTCATCATCCCATCTCCTAATTTGATGATAAGATCTCTGTTCTATTGAGTCATATGAATATCTTCAATCAAATTAACTCTGAAAAACTCATGCATTCTTTCTTCTTTTTCAACAAAAAGAGTCAGTTTTTCTGATAAATGATTCAAAAGAATCCTAATCGGTTGCTCTCCAGATGTCAACTGATCCACTAAAAATCTCTGATTATCTAGCAAAACTGACAAAGGGGCACTATTACACTGAAGATCGTGTAATCTGTCACTCATATTGCTCATTGCTCCAGAAATTGCTTGAAATCTCCGAATCAAATCAGGTGAATAGCCTGATCCACTCACAGCACTGTTTGCAACAGACTCAAATTTATTCTCCATGTAAATCTTCAACTCAGACAAATCATCTTTCTTTACCATCTCTGATTTTAACTGATCAACAGCATGCAGCATATCAGTCTTAAACAAATCTACTTCCTGTCTTGAAACAGTACATTCTTTCAGCTTCTGAAACTTCAACTGCTCTAAGTTCAGAGAATTTATGAGACTAACATTCTCAGATTCTAAATGAGAGATACGCTTGTACAACTCAACAACTTCTTCTTTTCTCGAATCAGGGGCACCCTGTGCTCGATTCTCATGTCCAGAATTAGGTTGATGAAGCAGGGAAAGTGGTAAGGAATCTGCATCTGACTGTTCTTTGTCCTTGTCCTGACAAGGTTGATCCACTGAACTATCTTTTGAAGCCTGAAACTCTTCCACTGAAAAATCTTTCTGAAGTACCTCTGTATTAGCTTCAGAAGTATGTTCATCACGAACAGTAGTCTCTCTGACTTCTACTGATTGGTCAAGAACAATATTTTCATGTAAATCTTGAGGTCCGACCACTTCTTCACCAGGCACTGCCTCCATAAGTTGTTCTTGTTGAATTACTTTTTCAACAGCCACAGCAGCAGATTGAGGTTCTTCTTGAGTTTCTGTTTGAGCTGCTGGTTCCTCTATCGGTGCAGTCTGCTCCACAACAGATTCTCTCACAAATGAATAAGTAAATACCGGTTCAGAGGATTTCAAGGCAGGAAAGATAATTTCTTCATCAATTGACCTCTTCCTTCTAGATTGAAGTCCTTATTGACTTCTCTCTTCCTCAACTTCCTCCATCTCAAAATGAATTCTCCTTGCCACTGTACTAACTCTTGATTCTGCTTGTCCCTCCTTGGACTTAGCCGGTTGAGCCTGAGCACTCTCCGAGTTTTCCTCAGCTCCAACAGGTAAGAGTTTTCCTTTAATTGTGCTCCAGAAGTATCCTACTTTACTTAAAGTTCCATCATTGAAAACATTACTGTGGTGACATTTCACCCCAGCATCTACCAATCTGATCATTCCTCTTTTAAACAAAAACAAAGAAATGAACCTTCCATAAGGGAAAAAGGTCATTCTTGTTTCACTCTGACAGCAGTAACTCAGATATCTTATCATAAACCGAGGAAAATTAAACTTAATATCACACATCAGAAGATACATTATGTACATGTCAGGGTATAGGATTTTCTCCATCTCAGCCATTCTTGGTGCTAAACCAGTCTGAACAAATTTTACCAAAATTTTCTGATCGGGCTCCAAATCCTTAATAAACATCTTCTTTATCACTCTGGTTCCAAACAGAAAAGACATAATGTCTTCAGACTTATGTACAGAATCTCCAATATTCCGTAAATCGAAATGAAAAACTCCTTCATGAGGGCAGTTAAGAATTTGACTTATCTCTACAGATGATATTGAAAATTCCTTATCCTCTATTTGAGCCAATAAACTATCCTCTGTATCTCCAAGGCTAAACTGAACAGTTCTAAAGAAATGTCTCATTTCTGCCTCATATAGAAACTCAGAATTTGCACTATTAAAAGCTTGCTCAAGGATTTGAAACGACAACGCTTGCTTCAACAGTAAATTAGTTTCAAACAGCCACTCTAAATCTATGACTTTACCTTGCAGTATTTTCCGACCTACTACCTTAGGTTTCTTTGCAGCACTGCTCTCGGCTTCATCTGGACGCTTAGTCTTTTCCATTCCAACAACGATTTCTGAAGGTTCGTAAGTTTAGGGTTTGAAGATTCAGAAAAGGGTTTTGGAGTAGATGTGCGGTTTTAGGTTTTCGAAAGGGTTTCCGAAAAAAGGTGAAGCAGTTTAGAAGGTGAAACGGTTCTGACAGCCTTGATTCCCGTGTAATCACTAATCATTACTTTTATTTAAAACAAAATAAAATTACTTATAGCGGAAAACAGAAATTAAGCCGAATTCGAAAACAGAATAAGATTTAAAAAAAAACTATTTAAAATTAAATAAACCTAACTCCCCCTTAATAAATTCAAACCTTGCCGTGGGAAGTGGTTTAGTAAAAATATCTGCTAATTGATTTTCTGTATTTACAAATTCTAAAAATATATCCTTTTTAAATACATGATCTCTTAAAAAGTGATGTCTTATATCAATGTGATTTGTTCTAGAATGACTAATAGGATTTTTTGAAATATTAATTGCACTAGTATTATCACATAAAATAGGTGTATTATTGAAATTTAATCCAAAGTCCATAAGAGTGTTTTTCATCCACAACACCTGTGCACAACAACTACCTGCAGACACATATTCTGCCTCGGCTGTTGACAGGGCAACTGAGTGTTGTTTCTTACTAGACCATGATACTAAAGACTTCCCTAAAAAGTGACATGTTCCTGAAGTACTCTTCCTATCTAATCTACAGCTTCCAAAGTCAGCATCTGAATATGAAATTAAATTAAAATCAGAGGTTTTTGGATAAATCAGAGATTGATAAATAGTACCTTTTAAATATCTAAAAATTCTTTTAACAGCAGTTAAATGGGATTCTTTGGGATTTCATTGAAATTGAGCACAAAGACATACTGAATACATTATATTTGGTCTACTAGCAGTAAGATATAACAAACTACCAATCATACCTCTATATAACTTGTTGTCCACAGATTTTCCAGTTTCATCCAAATCAAGTTTTATATTAGTACACATAGGAGTTGTAAATGGCTTGCTGTTTTCAAGTCCAAATTTCTTAAGTAAATCAGTAATGTATTTGCATTGATTTAAAACATTTCCAAAATCTTTTTGAAATATTTGAAGACCCAAAAAGAAATTTAATTCTCCCATCATACTCATTTCAAATTCTTTTTGCATTAATTCTGAAAATTCATGACAAAGAATTTTATTGGTTGATCCAAAAATTACATCATCAACATAAATTTGAACCAACAAAACATTATTTTTCACAGTTTTCTTAAAGAGTGTTGGATCTGCCAGTCCAACAGTAAAATCATTTTTCAAAAGAAAAGAACTTAGTCTTTCATACCAAGCTCTAGGTGCTTGTTTAAGGCCATAAAGAGCTTTAGTAAGTTTGAAAAAAGAATCTGGTTTTTGAGAATTTTCAAAACCAGGAGGTTGCTCAACATAAACTTCCTCCATTAAATAACCATTTAAAAAGGCAGATTTAACATCCATCTGAAATAATTTAAAATTCATATAACATGCATAGGCTAAAAGGATTCTAATGGCTTCTAACCTGGCTACAGGTGCAAAGGTCTCATCATAATCTATTCCTTCTTCTTGATTATATCCTTTAGCTACTAATCTTGCTTTATTTCTAGTTATTATCCCTTGATCATCCTGTTTATTCCTAAAGACCCATTTAGTTCCTATTACTAGATAATCATGTGTTCTTTCAACTAATTCCCAAACCTTATTTCTCTTGAACTGGTTCAATTCATCCTGCATTGCTATTACCCAGCTCTCATCATCTAAGGCTTCTTCCATGGTCTTAGGTTCTTGTTGGGATAGGAAAGCAGAGAATTAAACTATGTTTCCAAGGTTTCTTCTAGTTTGAATACCAGTCTCTAAGTCACCTATCACAGATTCTAAAGGATGATTCTTTAAGGTTCTAGACTGTCTAGGCATTACATTCAAAGGTTCTTCAGTGTCATGTTCTTCTGAACTGGACTGAATTTCTTTTATATCATTTTCAAAATCATTCTTTAAATTCTCAAGTCTCATGTTTTCATTAGAATCGGGTTCATCTATTTGTTCTATCCTTTTCTCAAAAGGATTAGATTCATCAAATTTCACATGAACTGATTCTTCAACAATCCTTGACTTTTTATTATAGACTCTATAAGCTTTGGAGGTTGAAGAATATCCTAAGAAAATACCTTTATCAGATTTTGGATCAAATTTACCAAGATTATCTTTGGTATTCAAGATGTAAACCTTGCATCCAAAAACTTTAAAGTAATTTACTTTATGTTTTCTGTTATTCCATAGTTCATAGGGTGTCTTTTTCAAAATAGGTCTTATTAAAATTCTATTCATTATATAACAAGCTGTATTAACAGCTTCTGCCCAGAAATATATAGGTAGGCTATATTCATTTAACATAGTTCTAGACATTTCTTGAATAGTTCTATTTCTTCTTTCTACAATCCCATTCTGTTGAGGTGTTCTTGGAGCAGAGAAGGTGTGTTTAATACCCATGTTTGAGCAAAAGGAATTAAACTCCTGGTTCTCAAATTCTCCACCATGATCACTTCTCAATGAGATTATATTAAAACCTTTTTCATTTTGAATAGATTTACAAAAACCTTCAAATAAACTAAAAGCTTCACTTTTACATTTCAAAAAGAAAATCCAAGTAAATCTAGAATAATCATCAACTAATACATAAACATATAATTTACCATCTAAACTTGCTACTCTTGAAGGTCCAAACAAATCCATATGGATAAGTTCTAGAGGTTTAGTTGTAGCAACTTTATTAACAGATTTGAATGATGATTTGTGTTGCTTGCCAAGCTGACATGCATCACAGAATCTGTCATTTTCAAATTTGAGACTAGGCAAACCAGAAACTAGATGTTTCTTAGATAATTTATGTAAAGCATATATATTGCAATGACCAAGTCTTCTATGCCAGATCCAGGATTCACTTATATTAGCAGTTAAGCAGTTTACTTGTTGTTAACACAAGGAATACAAATCCAAAGTATAAACATTATCAGTTCTGGGTGCTCTAAACTTAAACAGTTTATCTTTAGAAACAGTACAACTATTGTTAGTAAAATCAACAGTGTATCCATCATCACAGAGTTGAGATATACTTATCAGATTGTGTTTTAACCCTTGTACATAAAGTACTTTGTTGATTGAGACTGTCTTTGGATCTCCAACTGTTCCAATACCAATAATCTTTCCTTTGGCATTGTCACCAAAGGTGACAAGTCCTCCTTCCTTTCGAGTAAGAGAAGAGAAATTAGCTGAAGTTCCACTCATGTGTCTTGAGTAGCCACTTTCCATATACCATATTTCTTTCTTTCTTTGGTGACCTGCTACCTACAAAGACATTCAAACAAATTGCTTTGGTACCCATATTTTGTTGGGTCCAGGAGTGTTATCAAGCAGTGATCTGGGTATCCAGATTTGCTTTATTTTCTTAAAATTGATTGAATCATATAGATCATTGGAAATATAAGCTTTCTTAATTCCACATATTTGAGGTTGTCTTAGAAAACAGTTTTTAGCTATATGACCTTTTGTTCCACAGAAGTTACAAATAACCTGTTTAGTGCTAGGAACAAAATAATTTTTGTATAACTTAGGTTTTTCTCCTTTACTTCCAATTCCAAACCTTTCCTTTTTAATTACAGTTTTTCCAAGTATCTCATTTAAGGAGTTTTCTCCTTTTGTAAAAACTAATGCAGCCTTTTTATAAGATTCTACTTCATCCTGTAGAGTTTTTATTTTTGATTCAAAATTAATTTTATTTGAGTCAGCAGAGTTGTATTTGTCAATTAATTCCTTATGTTGTTTTAGTAAAGTATTTCTCTCATCTGAAATAGCTTTATGCAAGTTCTTTATAGATTTATATTTTTTAAATAATGAGTCATACCTTTCTTCAAGCATATTGCAGTAAGCTGCAAGTTTTTTATTTGAGAAGATTGTTTCAGAGTTTGATTCATTATTTTAGTCAGAGGAGTAGTATGAGTGTACCTCATCAGTTTCAGCCATGAAACACATATTTGCTTTTAAATTGGCTTCCTCCTTCTCTGAGCTTGATTCAGAAGAATTACTTGAGTCTTCAGAAACACTCCAAGTAGCTTTCATAGCTTTCTTGTCTTTCTGCTCATAATCATCTATTTTGAAGAATTTCTTCTTCTTTGCATTTTTCAATTTTGGGCAATCCGGTCTGATATGTCCCATATTTTTGCATTCATAACATCTCACTTCCTTGCTATCCTTCTTGAAGGATTTCTTGAAGTCTTTCTTCTTACTGTAGAACTTTCTGAATTTTCTGGCTAACTGAGCCAGTTCTTCATCCGAATTTGAAGAATCAGAGCTTTCTGATTTAGCACTTACTTCTCTGTTCTTCATCTTTCTATCCTTTTGTTTAGAAGTCACTTTAAAAGTAGTATTTTCCCTTTTTATGTAGACTTTATGCTCATTTACCTCATCTTGCATTTCAGCCTCGTACATCATCAATGTACCAATCAGCTCTCTCATAGTTAGATCTTTAACAGAAGTTGATTGTCTGATTGCTGCAGAGATTCCATTCCATCGAGTAGGAAGTACTCTCAGTACCTTTAACGCTTGATCAACCTGCTTGATTGGTTCTCCTAGAGCTGTTATATTATTGACAATTTCTGTCAATCTTCCATTCATCTGAGTGATGCTCTCTCCTTCAATCATTCTGAAAGTATCGAATTTTAATTTAGCAGTTGCATATCTCATCTGTCTTACATTATCTGTTCCTTCATAAGAAACAGCTATTGTTTGCCACATTTCATATGCAGTCGGGCATTGAGATACTCTGTTAAATTCATCCAGTCCTAGACCACAGATGATTGCATTCATAGCTTTTGAATTCATGTCATACTCAGCCTCTGTAGCAGCACTCCATGTATCGGGATTTTCAGGAATTTCATAGGGAGTCAGAATCTTTGAATAAACTCTGTAACCAAGATTTTTCAGATAAATAATCATACGTGATTTCCAGCAGCCATAATTATCTCCATTAAAGTAAGGTGCTCTGACCATTGACATTCCCTCTCTCGTATCAGCCATGATACACTATGTATAATATTTAAATACTTCTAGCTTGATAAGACTTTAAAAATAAGAAGCTCCTCCTCTGATACCAATTGTTGGATCTGAACCTACGGATTACACACAAGAGGGGGGGGGGGTGAATTGTGTCTTTTCAAAATTATTACAATCTCTTCAATTTAGACAAATTCTGTCCACTATGCTTTTAGCACGATTAAATATGCAGCGGAAAAAGTAAAAGCATGAACACACGGATGTATAGTGGTTCGGGGAACAGAAGGCCCCTAGTCCACTCCACCAACGCTCAAATCCACGAGCTTGGTGATTTTCACTATCTGGTCCTCGTTTCCACAGACCTGTTCACAACTGAGTACAGGCAGTTGACACCTTTACAAGTTTCAGGCAAACACAGCCTTTCTGGTTCAAACACGAACCCACACAGCTTAGAACGAGAAGCTGATCACTCAAAAATAAAAAGAGTTTCGATAAAGAAAACACTTCTCCAGTTGTTCTTCACAATTGCAACAGAATGCAATTGACAGTAGATAGATCGTCATCTTCAGAAAATAAAGATCTGTAATCAAAAACAGTTCTGAGTCGATCCATTTGCAATAGATATTACAAGAAACTTCACAACTTCAGCAGCAGTAGATTCACAACAGATAGTCGATGTAGAACACGTGAATCTTCTATCAAGATCTTCCTTCGGTAAAAAGGGTTTTACACTTCTTCTCGATCACCAGAAAAGAACGCTTTCACACAGTCTCTGTTTCTTGCTCGTTAAAAGATCAATCTATATGTTTCATACACTTTCCTGTGTATATATATATCCGAAGTTTCCAAGATAGAACATATATATTCAAATTTGAGAAAATCTTCCGCATAAATAGATCCATGAAAATCTCCTTTAGATTCGCGATATTAAATGAAATAACAGAGCCGTTGTAACTCCCCTGAAGAATCGGCATAAAAAGCTCCGTTTAAATCAATCATTAATCCGTTGAAAATCGTCTTTGATTCATTCAAAGTCGTACTTAAGAATCGGCTCGAAATCCGCTTAATAATCTGCCTGTTTGACCAAAGCAAAAGGAAATATCGTCTGTCAAAAATATCCCGACGCCAAACGTAGGGTTGATGACGTGGCTCCAAACGTAGGGTTCACAAACGTAAGGTTCACAAACGTAAGGTTCAGAATGTAAGGTTGAACATACATACTTTCTCTTCAGCATTCAAACGTAGGGTTGATCATCCATACTTTGTCTTGATTCAACTCTCCAAAGAACGTACGGTTGATTATAAAAGTAAGGTTGATGATCCATACTTTTGAGAAACAAACTCAACACTGAAAACTAACGTACGGTTTCTCTTCCATACTTGTCCAACAACAAAAACGTAAGGTTCCTTCCAAACGTAATGTTCTTCTTCCATACTTTTCAACAACGTAAGGTTCATTAACCATACGTTTCAAAATAACGTAAGGTTCCTTAACCATACGTTTCTTTTAACATAAAAAGTAAACTTTTCATCCATACGTTACGTTCATCAACGTAGGGTATGAACAGTGATTCCAGTATGCGCTAAAAACTGATCTCGCGCTACAGTGATTCCAGAACGCGCTAAAATTGATCTCGCGCTACAGTGATTCCAGAACGCGCTAAAATTGATCTCGGAATAAATGAAGTATGAAATCTTGTTGTATGAAATAAATAAATAAAATAAATTCCTGCAAAATACTCAACGAAATAATTAGTAAATAATTAAGGGTATTTGTGAGCATCAAAATCATCATAAAGAGACAGAGTATTATTTAAAATAATCTCCCCCTTTAAAAAAACATTATTTTGAATTGTTTGAAAACAATACATTGCTCAACACCGCAGACGACCCTTGGAGTTCGTGGTTAGGGATCAGGTTTTCTTGCGTGTTTCACTGAGGTTGGGACATAGGTGAATCATGAGACATGGTAAACTTTCACCGAGGTATGTGGGGCTGTTTGAGATTCTGGAGAGAGTCGGTCCGGTTTCCTATCAATTTCAGTTAACAAAGAGGTATCGGGCCATGCACGACATCTTCCATGTATCATAGTTGCGCCGTTATCATTTAGAATAGTCTCACAACTTTCAGACCAAGGATGTTGAGCTTTAGATCAATGTGTCCATCGAGGATCATCTGATTTTTATCGTTGATAGAAGCATGAAGGTTCTCTAAGGCCGGTCATTTCCTCTTGTATGGGTGATATGGAAGTATATCCCAGTGCAGGACGAAACCTGGGAGCGGGAGACCAACGTGCATGCTCAGTGGCCAAAGTTGTTCTACGCATTATCTTCACCACCCTTGGAAGGGAAATTTGGGGACAAATTGCTTTAAGGTGGGAAGTTTGTAAGAACCTGGTTCTTATTCTTGAGGTACGGGTTTCTTCTTTTCCTTTTTCCTTAATTGTTTTTAAGAAAATAGGAAAAATGGGGAAAAATCCCAAATTTTGTGGGTACATGCCATGTACTTTTCCACATGCTGTGTACTTTGGCTGTGTGGGATGAGTACACTGGGCATGCAGCCCTGTCAGTGATGAAAGGTGTAAAAACCAACTACATGACGTGTAGTGGGTATTTACACGCCGTGTAGTTAGTTGGCAGGTGAATAGTAAGGCGATGGGAGTAGCCTCCAACTGAGCGACAGTACATGTCATGTATTTGGAAATACACGCCGTGTACTCATGTCGACAGATGAACAGTTCGGTGGTGGAAAAAGTAGCCGCCAGAGGAACAGTTAAATGATGAAAAGTACATGTTGTGTACTTGAGAGTACACACTATGTAGTTTGTTTTTTTTTTCTTAAAACGGGCAGTAACCTGATCTGTTCATAGAGGAAGCTTAGAACTTCATTGGAGCTCGAGAGGATGGCTGGATCTTCGGAGATCAGCTGACTGTGTACCGGGAATCTGTTTCCGCTTCTGACGATCACGTTGGAACCGCACGGGTGAGTTCTCCCTTATCCATGCACTGTTATGACCAATTCTTCCTCTAAGGGATGTTATTTTAGTTTGAAAACGAATTATTTTATCCCATATCTACGTCATTCTTGGATGATTCGGGAGGCTTCGTTCATGCATACCGATCAGAGACGACCGAGGTAGGTGGTCTGGTGTTTAAATTCAAAGAGATATGTGTTTTGTGTACCACTGTGATATGTGCCCATGTTGGGGGTGTCGTATGGCTGAGGCCTTGTGTAATTAAATACCTAGAATTTCATAGGTAGTTTAATGAATATGTATAACTATTGTTTGTGATCACTTCTTGGATCCAGGACCACCTCGGGGGTGCGTTCCTCTGTTTAGCTGTTTGGCCAGGATACCTGAGGGTATGCCATGATTATAATATGTATTAAATTTCCTTGAGAGGATTTTTATATAAATTGTTTGTTATTCTCTGGGCTCGGCCCAGTTAATTACACCTGAGGGCAATGTTTGTTTTATCCTGAGAGCATTGTTTGTTTAGCCTGAGGGAAAGGTACTACATAGCCTGAGGGAAATGTTCTATTTAGCCAGAGGGAAACACTTCTTATGCCTAAGGCCAGTGACTTCTGTTCCTGAGGGCAATATCTCATACACCTGAGGGAAATCTTCGATAGCCTGAGGGCAATCCTGAGGGCATGGTTTTATTATATTAGCCCGAGGACAAGGTTCTGATTGTCCAGAGGGATTGGTACTGATGAGAAAAAAATGTTATTAAATATAATGGTTAAATGAATATTAAAATGGAAATATGACTGGTAAAGTTAGTTACTTTGAGTACTTCTTCATTTATTACATTTACTACTGCACACTGTTGTTGCACATTTTCACTGACAGTTGGGAACGAGCCTTTGGTGGTTGCCTACTGGGATTTATTTCTCACACCCTATTTGGGTCATGTCTTCGGCCCAAACAGACTATATTGCTACAGGTGTAGATAGGGGAAAGGGTCCCTATAAAGGTATATGATTGTTGTAGAGGAGTTGGAGAGCATGGGACCGAGCTTTGTCTTGTGATGATGCTGAGCTCATGTTGCACTATTTTGTTTCGTTTTTGATGTACCTTGTACTTGAGCTGTATTGTATTGTATTGTAGTGTATCATGTTCTTATTGTTTTCATAGAATAGTGGCATACTGTATCTTTATATACATGACTGCTGGTTCTCTTATATTTTTGTTGTCCATTTCAGTTGTATAATATCTACTACTTCTGCTGTTGCATGTTATTTATCTTTTTCGCTATGCTACGCTTTGACAAATGAGAGCATAGTTTCCCCACTATCAGACTTGGGCCCTCGCTGCTAGTCAGCAGCCTCTGGTGTTTGGGGAAATGCACTTGAGTTCATGTGACCAAACAGGTATGAGGTGCCCGTTGAGTGGCACCAAAATCTGAGACGTTACACCATGGATAAAAGGGTTGTGAAGGTCTGGCCCTTGCACCAAAAGACGCAGCATTTGATAGGTCTTTTTTGTCCTTTAAGGTGAATGGATGTGTTTTTTTCTGAGGTGATAGGCCTAGACTAGCAAATCCAGGCATCGCAACAAGAATCAACTCAAATGAATGCATTGAAGAATGGTATGTTGTTTGAACGATACCAAACAAGATGTCCCTTGAGCAAGGGCACCACAATGCAACATCATTTTTCGTTGTGCGGCCAGGATGATACTGTCATAGTTTAGGGTCATGTGATGGGACCAACCATGCATTTTAACACTGTGCGACACAGACGTAGTAGAGACGAAGCTAAAGGGGGAATGTGCACAGTGAAATAAAACATACCCAACTTGAATGAGGATGAGGTCCACACCACACCATGGGTGATTCCGAGAAAGAAACCTCATGCCAAGGGGCCAAAAAGAGGTAAGAGGGTAGGAATTAGGAGAGGTTGGCTCTCAATTAAGATGGACCTAAAGATGAGATACCCAGGTGTTCCTATATATCCCATGGAATGGGAATCAATCTATACATAGTTCTATAAAGGGGAAATACGAAAATATCTTAGTTTAAGGTCTTAAAACTTGGACCATGGAAAAGAGGGACCATTCCAAGTAAGTGCAGACCTTAATTAGATCCCTAAGACAACATGAGTCGAACTCGGTGTAGGAAACAAGGGTGGATAAGGTATTTGAAATACGTGAAATACATGCAAAGGGTAAATCAGTGGAGATAGAAATGATTGCCTTATTGCGTCTTTTTCCTCCTAACATGTGGATGTGCACTGAGGAATAGTACCAAGAGTCTCAAAATTCTACTTGGACTTGATGAGGTGGAGAAGGATGTGAGCCATGTAACAGAAATTTTGGGATTAATTGGTTTGAAGTGACAATAGAGGATAACTGTTGACCATGTTCGAAACACAGCATCCATATCATGTGACCTAAGTTGGGAATAACAAACGAGCATCGACCGCTAACCAAATTCACAACGTAGGACTTGTATCAATTTTTTTGCTCTAAAATCTTGAGGAAATTTTCCCGTAATGGTAGGAGGGACCTTGGTCCAAGTATCTATGTCATTTGGGGGGTCCCTTTGGGTGTGAAAGGTGATGGAAGCCCTAATAGAGGGGAACACGAAGCCTGAGAAATGGGTAAAAGCATGTCTGGGTAGAATCTGACATTCCAGGTGCTAAACCAAAGTACCCTTAGGCACATTAGTGAATCACCAAAGAGGACCGAGGGGCTCATCTTGAGAGCAGCCGATTTGAAAAGACGAGTATATCACAAGGGGATGGAAAACTCTCAGGAGGAGGAGGTAAATGGCGTGGTTGTTACAAAACCTGATGGGAATGAAGGAAAAATCCCATACCACACCATATACTCATCTCCCTAGGGGAATGCAGGACAAGGAGCCATGGTGAAAGGGAGATTTCAAAGAGATGGGGTTGGACCCAAAGTCTAGATGTTCTGGCTGTCCTAAATATCCCATGAGGATGGGAATCAAGCCACACGTAGTTCTTGAAGGGAGTAATGTGCAGTTTATCGTCATGAATTAAGGACGCAAATGGGTAAGATACCCCACATATGGGAGGTGTATAGTGTGGAGTGTAACCCGACATGAATGGAGACATAATATCATACCACACCATACAACCCTAAGTGAGAACCTGGGCCGGGGGCCCGAAAAGGCCAAGGGGCCTGAGGCTGCACCTCAGATGGAAAGGTCCGACCAGTTTGCAGTTTAACATCTTACTGTGAGGATGAAGAAAGGGGTAAGATACCCCAAACAAGGGAGGTGTATGGTGCGGCGAGTAACCTGATGTTAATGAGGACATAATCACATTCCACACCATAAAATCCCGTAAAGTTGAGACTTGGTTCGGGGCCCGAGATTTGGCACACGAAGCATGGCAGGGCCTGTGCTTAGGATATGGATGATAAATTATGGGAGGGA
The DNA here is from genome assembly GCA_963277665.1 of Viscum album. Classification (NCBI taxonomy): domain Eukaryota; kingdom Viridiplantae; phylum Streptophyta; class Magnoliopsida; order Santalales; family Viscaceae; genus Viscum; species Viscum album. The sequence goes on along the minus strand of OY728152.1, from coordinate 1,576,806,914 downwards.
TGTCTCAAGGGGATATGTGTGGAATGGAGAAATAGCCCGATGTGAATGATGACATAAGTCCACTCCACACCATAAAACTCTAAATGAGAACTTGGGCCAAGGGCCGGAAAAGGCCAAGGAGCTGGAAAAGGCCAAGGGGACTGAGGCTGGGTATCCCAGCCAATGGTATCCATACAACCTCTTATACGGTTACCGCCTCATCACAGCTCCTAAGCCCATGTGAGTAGTTCTTGGTGTGGGAAACAAGGAGACGAACTTGGATCTCCCTATCATATAGGGGTTTAATAGCTGGCATCGTCCAAAGGGAGTTCTTCGCTTAGAGATACAACGGGGCAGAATGGACCACTACACTCAATGTTTGGGATGTTGTGGGGTGGATCTAATAACAAAGGATAGTTGTTGACCATGTTCGAAACATAGCATCCTTATAGTGACCTGGACTAGGAACAACAAATGAGCATCGATCGCTGACCATATTCACAACATGGGAATTGTATCAGTTTGTTTCTCAACGTCCTCGATGGCATTGGTCTGAAGCGGTAGGAGAGCCCTTGGGCCTAGCATCACAATCGCTCAGGGGTCCTTCTAGATGGGAAAGATGATGGAGTCCTAATAAAAGGAGTGGGTGAAGCATAGTTGTACCCATCTTTGAAATAGGTGAACACCTCCGGGGATAGGGACGTATGGAGGGATAAAGATGAGATCGACGTGAATTGGGGAAAAAGTCTGCACCACACCATATGTATTATACCGATTGAAGATTCTGGAATTTGGGTTGGTCCTACATATGAAATGTCTGGGCATTCCTACGTATCCCATGAGGATGGGAATCAAGTCATACATAGTTCTTAAAGGCCATGTAGTTTAGCATAGTCTTGTGAGAACATGGGAGGATAGAAGAACATAGAGTGGGAACATGGAGTGGCCGTTGTAATCCTGACATGAGTGGGGATAAAAATCCTACACTATACCATGCAAGGATCCTCCGATAGAACTATATCCAGGGGGAATAGTCAAAGAAGAGAGTTTGGGTCTGCGATCAAGAAAAAATGTTTGAGCATTACTACATATCCAATGTAATGGGAATCAAGACACACATAGTTCTTAGGGTTCCATTTAACATCTTGTAGGACGACATACAGTTTACCGTCATGCAGGACGAAGCAGTTTAGGGTCATGCAGGACCAAACAGTTTAGGGTCATGCTGGACCGAATAGTTTAGGGTCATTCCAGACCATCTGGCTCAGGCATAGTATTTCTTGAGAAACTTTTCATTGGTGGGAGGAGTTAAACACTCACCATCCATGGTCACCAGTGAGTAAACATTGTTGGGATAAACCTTGTGAACAATATAACGTTCTTCCCATTTGGGTTCCAACTTGGGTGGTTTTTTGCCAGGTATCATCGGTGCCCGGAGGGCTAATACCAAGTCTCCTTGGAAGAAGGAGCAGGTGGGAACCTTCTTGTTAAAGGCTCTATCTCTCTTATTCTGATGCCTTTCCAGATTGTGAAGGGCACGAATCCTATTCTCGTCAAGTGCTTCCAATTCAGCAAGATGAATTTCAGATACCCTATCTGGTGCCTACTGGTCATAGACCGTTGTGCATAATGAAGGAAGCTGGATCTCGATGGGCTGGACGGCCTCAGCTCTGTACACCAGGGAATATGGGGTCACCTAGGTGGAATTACAAGTCATTGTCCGATAATCCCAGAGGGAGTTGGGGAGCTTTTCTGACCATCTCTTCTTATTCTGACCAACCGTTTTCTGAAAAATGTTAGAGAGGGTTTTGTTGAACGTCTCGATCTGTCCATTTTCATCTGTGTGATAGTGGGAGGTATGGTTCAAAGGGATGTTGTAATTTGCATACAACTTCTTCAACTCAGCTGATCGGAATTTGGTGTCATTATCGGTGAGGACAGCGTGGGGGACTCCAAACCGGTAGATGATATTAGAGCTCATGAAGTCAATTATAGAATGGTCCTTGACCTCCTTGAGTGGAACTACCTCTGCCCACTTGGAAAAGAAATCCATAGCAGTCAGGATGAACCTGCACTGGTGAGCTGTCACCGGTGGATATGGTCCCACAACATCGAGTCCCCACACCAAAAATGGACAAGAGTACTTGGTGGAGTGGAGTGGTTCTAGTGGTCGATGCATGAAGTTAGCTTGAATTTGGTACGCGTGGCATCTCTTGGAGAACTCGATGTAATCATGGATCATGGAGGGCCAGAAGTACCCCGGTCTCTAGATCTGGTGAGATAACTTCAACCTAGTCTAGTGGGCGCCGTAGGAACCATAATGAACCTCCTATGTGACCGAAGAAATCTCAACTCCCTTGATGCAATGGAGGAGGACACCATCAAACCCATTCTTGTAGAGGATATTCTCTAGACTGGGACCACTCTAGAGGGTAAACTGCAGTGCACGACGTCAGATTCGATCACTCTTGGCCTGATCAGCTGGGAGGTAACCATTTTAGAGATACTCGATAAAAGGGGTTCTCTGGTCGGGAGTCACTTCAACCACTGCATCTGAGGAACCTGGGGGTCCTAACGTGGAGGCTCCAGTAGTAAGATGGATTATCCACAGTCCATCACCATCATCTGGGTTGACGGGAGCAATGAATCTTTGATGTGCCACTTGTATAATTAGATCATTCTACTTCGGTTCTATAAGGGATGCAGCTAGGCCGACTAGGGCATCCACTTGACCGTTATGAGATCGAGGGACATGAGTAACTTCCGGCCGAGATGCGAACTGGGCCATTAACTGGAGAGTGTGCTCCATTAGTGGTATGAGCTCTGGATTTCTAACGACTTTGTCACCATTGATTTGATTGATGACTAGTTTGGAATCCCCTTTCATATGAGAATGGGGCACATCAATCTCAATGGCCAACTCAAGGCCAGTGATAATAGCCTGATACTATGCCTCGTTGTTGGTGCAGCCTTCTGACAACAGGAATGAGTATGGCAGAATAGTTTGTTTCGGGGTAATAAAGACAATACCCAGGCCTACCATGTTGAGCCTCGGATCATTGAGCCTCCTGCCGGTGGGGCTTCAGGAAGCACCATCAAAGTGCATCTTCCAACACGGGATATCATGATCTACTAAGAGGATTGCCTCATTAAGAAAATCAAGATCCAATGACTGGTCAGCAGGAGCCAGATGGGCAGTAAGGAAGTCTACCAATGCTTTCCCTTTGAAAGATTTCTGAGGGACGAACCTGATTTCAAACTGCTGGAGGATTATTTCCCACCATGCGAGATAGCCGGTCAACATGGGGTGGTTCAAAATGCACTTCCAAATGTCTACTCGAGACACTAATTGTACCTCGTGGTGCTGCAAGTAGTGTCACAATTTTTGTACTACGAATATCAATGCAAGGAAGCTCTTTTTGATGGAGGAGTATCTGGTCTCCGTATTGATGAGCATACCACTAAGGTAGTAAAGACTGTTCTCTTCCCCCTCATTGTTCTTCTGGACGAGAAGGGCACCAAGAGATCATTCCAAGGTAGTCACATAAAGGACTAATAGTTTTCTGGAGACTGGTGGAATCAAGACTGGAGGCTAGAGAAGATACTGCTTGATTTCCTCGAACGTAGTATGGCACTCTTCGTCCCATTCATAGGCTGAGCCTTTCTTCATGAGTCGAGAAAATGGCTTACACTTGCTGGCCAGATTCGCAATGAATTGGCGTGTGTAGGCTAAGTGGCTGCTACTACAAAAACAGGCAGGGAAAGCGCTACCCTTTTATCAGCGCTAAAAAAACCACTGATAATGGGGACTTTATCAATGCTAAAAAAGAGCTGATAAAGGGGGGCCTTTAACAGCGCTAAAAAAAGTGTTGTTAAAAGGGACCCTTTATCGATGCTTTTTTAGCGCTGATAAAGCCCCCCTATTAGATCTTTTTTTAGCATTGTTAAAGGGGACCCCGTTATCAGCGTTTTTTTAGTAGCGCTGATAAAGGGGAGATTTATCAGCGCTTTTTCCTGGCACTGATACATTTTATGTTTCAAAAAAAAAATCTTGAAAAATAATATATTGTTATATAAGTATATTTATATTGATATAAATATAATCTATATTTTTTAAATATACTTATTAATAGACTATTACATTTAATATATAAGAAATTTAGTGAAAATGGATTTAAAATATTTTAAAAAATATAATTAATTAATAATTTTATAATTATTATCGATTAAAAATGATTTAATAACAATTTGAGGACACAAAAAATCAAAACAGTTAATAAAATATCTAAAATAAGTTGAAAATGTAACTCAAACTTCAAACGGCCATAACTTTTGATCTGGGTGTCTGTTTCAGCTCAGCAGCATATCAAATCGAAGCCTGCGAAGAGCTCTACGCACATGTAACCCCAAAAAAGCTTGTGTCACATTTTTCAAGGCCAAAAAAGTCCCAGAAGGCCTCCAAAACTGAGTTTTTAGTCAGGATACCCCGATTTGTTATCTTTCAAATATGTATAACTTCTGATCCAGATGTCCTTTAGGCCTGTACCACATATCATATCAAATATTGTTTCATTTTCTTCGATTTGACTTGTTGTGGAGTTGTAATGGGTTTCTACATTATAATTTATGGTCATTTTAACATTATATGGCTTTTCAAATACACATATATATATATGTATTTATTCGTAAATATATGTGTGTTAGTGTGTGTGTTTGTGTGTGTGTTGTATATATGTATGTATGTAGGTATTTATTTATTTATAAACACACATAAAAACATATTTTATAAATGTATTTAAAACTAATCATATAAATATATATTAATATATAAATAAATATACGAATAAAAAATTGTAACTACAAATATATATATATAAATCGATATAAATATATATTAATATACGAATGAATATATATATATACTAATATATGAATAAACATATATGTATTTATATAACTAAATATATTTATATTAATATGAATCTATATTAATATACAAATATATATAACTATATATATATATATAAATAAATAGATGTATCATTAAATAGAAGAAAAAAATGAAATGGCTTAGTGGTAAAGGTGCATGCGCACAAGGGGGAGGTCGCGAGTTCATGTTTGGGTGGAATCAAGTAAGTGCGCGCGCATGTGTGGGAGCATGGAAAAGGGCAGCATGCGAGAGTGGGAGGGGCCGCCTAGTGCTGATAAAGGGTGGGGGGTCAAGAACTGTTAAAAGATCCCCCCGAATATAAATTATTTTGTATTTTCTTATTTTTTTACTTTTATCAGTCCTTTTTAAAAGCTCTGATAAAACACCCCTTTTATCAGCACTAAAAAAAGTGCTAATAAAAGGGGTCTTTATCAGCGCTTTTCTGAGTGCTGATAAAAGGGACCCCTATCTTCGCCTCAATTATCATTGCTTTTTTAGTGTTGTCAATGCAATATTCTAGCGCTGATAAAAGCCATATTTGTAGTAGTGGTCTCTGGAAACCTCAGAGTTTCTGAATGTTGCTTAGGGGAGACATCTGGCTATTATCCTTGATATTCTCTGGATCGATCTCGATGCCCTTCTATCTGATAACAAAGACAAGGAACTTTCCGGAGGTGATCCCAAAGGCACACTTCAATGGGTTCATCTTTAAGTGGTGAGAATGGAGGAAGCTGAACACTTTCTTGAGGTCCTTGAGATGGTCCTGGCGCTAGAGAGATTTGACCTCCAGATCATCCACATAACATTCCACTAATGTCCTGAGGATTAGCTTAAATATGCAGTGCATGGCCCGCTGATAGGTGGCGCCTGCATTCTTCAAGCTGAAGGGAATAACCTGGTAACAGAAAGTACCTTGGGGACCCTTGAAAGCTGTAGACTCCTCATCCTCAAGGGCCATTCGGATATGGTTGTATCCAAAGTAACCATCCATGAAGGAGAGGGCTTGGAACCCAATTGTAGCATCAATTAACAATTCCATCACAGGAAGGGTAAAATCATCCTTCGGACAGTGACGGTTGAGATCCCAGAAATCAATCCAGACTCTGATCTGTCTGTTCTTATTACTAACTAGAACAATGCTGGATAGCCACTTGGGGTACTGGACCTCCTTGACAATGTTGTCTTGGATGATCTTGTCAACTTTGGCCTCGACCATGGAACCGTGAGAGGGGTGCATCTTTCTAGGAGGATTCTTGAACTCATAATGATTTGTCGGGAGACCAAGGTGGTGGATGGCTACCTGAGGATCTAGCCCTGGAATCTCATCATTACTCCAGGTGAATACATCAAGGTGTTGTTTCATGAAGTCAAATAACTGATTCTACTCCTCAAGAGGCATCGCGACACTGATTAATGTGGGTATCGGGTCTGTCTCGCTACAGAGGTTCACCTGTACCAACTCATTGACCGTAGCGAAAACACCCTCTTCAAAGGCAGGGGAGAATCCTCCAAATCCTATTCTTTGCTTGTGAAAGAGGGATCCCCAATGAGTGGAGCTTCCTCTGGGTCATCCAATTCCGACGAGAGGCTGGTACCAGCCTGAGCAGTAGTGGTCACTGCATCGGGAGATTCTGGTACTGTCGGAACCATAACAATAAAGGTTTTCGACACAATCTCATCTGTCCTTCTGCCCAAGGGTCCATGCTTGATGATATCAAAGAAATAGTGGTGTATTGTCTTGATCTAGTTGATTTTATCTCGACAAAACAGTCACGTATGACGTACTGTTGTTGCCATGGGGCCAACATCCTGATACCTTACGGGGGTAGGAGGCTCTGGGATCACCCGAGCTTGATTTTTTTTGGAGTATAAGGTGATTTTTCACTGTCTCTTGGACTTGGGAATATGATTCTCCCTTGTACCAGAGACAACAAAACATCGCCCCATGTCTGGGGTTGTGGCCTCCAATAGATGGATCGGGAAAATGTTGGCATCATCTAGACCTGCCCAGGGGTCAGTTACAACTGCGATGGGTTCGACCTCACTGGCCTGAATCTGCTTTTCCTTGCTCTTGTAATAGTCTAAATCTAGGTAGCGGGATTCACAAGAGGCAAAAGGAGAAGTATCCCCTTGGATTACACCCACTTGACCATTGAGGAAGTACTTGATGCATTGGTGATATGATGAGAGGACTGCCACGTGCAGGAGGATCCATGGTCTGCCCATCAATGTATTGTACATGGTGTCTTGGGAGACAACCATAAAATCACTGGATCTTCAAACAGATCTTAGCAATTGGGTTCTGCTCTATCCTATCATATCCCTGGATTCTTAAATCAGAGGGAGTCAGGTCATCATTGGATAACCCTATCTTCTGCAGGGTCTGTGTCGGGATGAAGTTAATCCCAGAACCGATGTCAATAAGAAAGTGTGGAACCTCCACGCTGTTAAATTTTCCGGTGATGTATAGTGGGAAGATGTTCCCCTATATGGGAGAGCATTCATCTTCTCTAGGGAATGAAATGATGGCCTAACATTCAGTGTTCTTGACTGCTTCATTATGAAAGGCTTCTGTAGTTTCTACCTCCATCCCAAATTGGAGTAGGCTTCGTAAAGCCTCATGGAGGGCCTCATTAATATCTAATGACAGGAGAAGGGCCTTGAGGATGGAAAGCCTCGCTTGGATGGTGGCAAGGTGCTTGAGAACATCATACATTCGTTCCAGGCATGAGCTTCTACTTTCAGGAGGCTGTTCTATGACGAGAGGCATGGCGGGCCCTGCCGGCTGGGCTGATGGCTAACTGGTGTTGGGAATATCCTATTGCTCACTAGTCAAAGCCCACAGAATAGTTACCGGATGAGGGTCGGACAATTGAGATCGGCCTGTGGTAGGGTGAGGCTGGTTACGACATGGTCAAGGTGGCTCTGCCTGATCCATTAGCACAAACAACGGTGGAGGTAGTTCTGATGACACCAGATGAGGAGGTTGAGCATGCTAAGCTCTATGTTGGGCCTACTATCTAGTCTCAGTGGCATGCATGGCCTAGCTGGAGGTTCCAACTAATGTGCCTTGATGACCCATATGGTCGCAGCTCTGCCGACGTTGGCGTCGGCTGGGGATGTTGGGGAGGTTCGCCTGGCGCTACTAGTCGTTGGGAGTCATATAGGGATTTACCAACTCCACGATATTAACGGAAGCCTACCCTTGACTATCACTTGAAGATTCATCCATTTCTGGGAAGATTCTGGGAGGAATCTCCATATCCGAAGGCATGAAGTCGCCAAGAGTGCGGGATGATGATGGCATTGGGAGGGCGCATTCTTTTCCCTTGCACTGTCAATGCTTACTCTTCTGAGAAGAGGTTGACTCAGATGATGATGCAGAAATAGCGGCTGCAGCTTCTAAAGGCTTTGGTTTGTTCAAGCATGCAGGAATGATACCATGGGCACAAGTAACTGTTTTTTGATCCATCTAGTCATCATAATTCTGGGACTCACGGTTAGAAACTTGCTTCCACTCTCCCTCATTGTCACTTCTACTGTCTTGCCTTATGACGATGCATGAAACTTGTGCCGGGGCTGGTCCTAGCCTGAATATGTTGTTATCGACCTCGTCTTAAATCCATTCTTTGAACACATATTACTACTTGAGTGTGTGCCACAAGATCTGATGATAGGGGCAGTAGTTGGGGTGATTAGTGAGGTTTGCCTCTTCTGTCCTTCTGCACTCTGGAAAATGCACAATCCCTTATTCCAAGGCACTTAGAAATTAGTTGGAGGCCTGATTCTCATTGAATGAGTATGTTAGTTTTCTTCTTTCTGAAAAGGGGGCCTTAGAGCCCGGCCCTGATGAGGATTTAGAGGAGCCTGTCGAGGAAACGGAGCCTGATTATCCCACCTAGGCGGTGGTGGTGCATTTCACAGGGGCACCTTCCGATTCTGATGAAACTGTTGCTGGGATGGAGGCTACACCTGTGGTGGCGGGCCTCTACGAGGCTGGGGAGGTGGCTCCGCCGGTAATAATTCCAGCTGTCTGGGGGCCTATTTTTGGTCCACCACAGTAGGCATGGCTCTGACATCCCTTCTCGTGGGAATCATGGGAGGAAACAGACGTGTCTAGTTTTCCTGTTTTAGGGCTTCTTCTAGGTGATGGGCCTTATCGGAGAAGCCTCAAAATCCCCTGTAGTGGTTTTGGGTTATCAAAGAGGGAACCAGTTCTATCTTGAAATTTCCTACACACAACATCTGTAATTTCTCCTAAATAGTGGCATGTAAAGGGAATATTTAAGCCCTTTACATTGGGAAATAAAGTCTGTGACATGCTCATCAGGCCTTTGTTTGCACTTGAAGAGGTCCGCGATGCTCGTTTTCCACATGGTGGAGATGAACTGGTAGAGAAATTTCCTACGAAGGTCCTCCCAGCTGGTTATGGATCTGATGGGAAGCTGGTTGTACCAAACGAATGGAAGCCCCTCCAATGTCTGAACAAAACAGTGGAGCTTGGTATCCTCCTACTACGTTGGAGTCCCTAACATGGGCTCACACCTTGAGTTAAAGTAGGATAGGTGCTACGGTGGGTCCCTCATCCCGTTAAAGGGGGAGAATATGGGATTCCCAAAACCCGGATGTGCCGGCATATCATCCACCAAAGCTAGATATGGATTTCCATCAGGTGGGATTTCCACCTATCATGTTTTCAACACCTCTTGGTGGGAAATGAGTGCCGCCATTGGATCATCTGGGCGAGGGTCCCTGTCTTGACAGGGATCCCTAAACACGACCACGTTGGTGGGTTCTTCAACATGGTAAGCAGGCCCAACGGCTGGTGGAGCAGCTGGTGGAACGACACTCAGGGTGGCTGGGGGAGCCCGAGATGGGTCCCTTGGATTGTCACGTCATTCAGGTGGGTTTGGAGAGACATACCGTGCCCTCTTTCCATAATTTCCAGCCTCAACCCTATCATCGGGGGCAGGACGGTTAGGGTCACCTAGAGGCAGCTCACCGAGGGGAATTTGTTCTATCCCCTGCTGCCTTGGCCTAGGATCACCATAGTCTGGCCATCGCTCTGAAGCACATTCATCCAAGAGGTTATCGGCCAACTTCTTCTGCTCGGCAAGTTGCCGGTGCAATGTGGCCTTCTCAGGGTCTTCCACCATCTTCTTCACTGAGGTGAATGGGTCATATTGCTTGACAGCTTCGACGTGCTCTTTACCCTTACTGGAATTCTGGATGAGTACTAATGCCTCAGTGGACGTAGGGAGACCTATTAGGTTTCTCTGCTGGTGAGTAACCCTTTCTGATGGGTCCAGTAGTTCCGACACACCCTCTGAGGGTAAGTCCCCATCAAGAAGCTCCAACTCATCCTCCTCGTCCACCGTGTCAGCCATGTTGATCGTGACCCTTCTTGGGGGCATGTCCTCGATATCTCCTATCAAGTTAGGTTGCTATCAGATAGGAATGAATAGGAGGGAGTCATACTACCCCCATCCATGGATTTTCACGTTGGGGGAAGCCTCCTTGATGATTTTGCGAAGTATCTTGAAACTTTGAATTCATTGCTCTTGCAGGACCTTACGGTGGCCTGGTGACTCAGGGTGCTGGGCCATAGGGAGAAAAACCAGATCGAATAGACAAAATTTCTCACCAATGTCTTTAAGATGTTCTTGTATCCTAGGATAAAATACTCACTGACGACAAAGACAAATGTGCATCACCTAGAGGGTTTGGAGAAAACATTCAACATCGTCTAGGGTGAGGGATTACGGCGCGTGAAAATTAGGTGCTGCCACAAGCCAGAACATCTCAAGGAAGTGGTCCTCTATGAGTATGTTCCATATGATCCTCAAATTGGATTCAGTGTCTGACCCTTGATTGCCTCATTCATCAATTGGGGGTGGCTGAGGAACAGGAAGTGGTACTGAGGCAGACCGCCGGGATGGAAGGCTGGCCGGTGGAGAGTATGGCGAGCGGACTGACTGGCCGCCGAATCTTCGGTTGTCCTCCGAAGAGTTTAGAAACCTAGCCACTATGGATGATGGCTGTAGTTATTGGCTCAGTGGCTAGGGCTACTGGAGATAGGCCGTTATGCTACTCGCCCGCCATTAGTCCCCAAAATAGCTCTCTATGATCTCTTATCGAGGTAGAGGGCGATTTTGGTGATGATGGTGGTGATTTCATGACCATGACCTGTGGGGTTTCCAGATTTTCATCCTCCTGGATATACCTATGGAGGGAGGTGTGAATCCTATGGAATTCTCATTCTGGGAGTACTAGGTTGACGTGCCTCATTCCCGCCCCATCCCTTGACTCGGATGAGTGAGAGGAGGGTTCCCGTGTTGATTCATACTCTGATTTAGAGTCTAAGAAATGAACTTGTTCAATCTCTATTTGGACCTTACCAAAATTATTCTTATGGTGGTGATGACCCATCTTCCTACCCCTGGGTGGCTCCTCAGGACATGGCTGATTTCTGACATGAGGTCCTTCAGTTTCACGAGTGCTGAGGCGGAGAGGTTTTCCACCTGAGTATGCCGGGGTGCGAGGAGATCTAGGAAAAATTTCAAAGGGGACATGGGGAGGACCTCCATTGATAGCACTAGATTGGGAAAGACCTCCACTAGAACTGGCAGGAGCATTGGGAGGAGTATGATGAGGCCCCTTGTACCAGTCTAGCTGAACACAGGCAGGACCTCTGTGTTGGGTTCTAGTGATGCAAGGCTGGCCTTCACCCCTCTGGTTGTTGAGATGAGGAGGGCCTTCACCAGCTACTAAGAGGGCATGAGGAGGATCCCCATGTTGACTAGAGACCAGATGTGCAATGTCCCTACACTAGCAGTCGGGGGCAGAAGGAGTGACTCCATACCCAGTGTAATGGGCACGGGAGAGACTTCTGTACCGAGTGTCACTGCCGTGGGGACGACCCTCATTTGGATTGGGGGTGGCATGGGGAGGACCTACATGTTGAGCCTCGAAGTGGGGAAGGTCGGTGATCTCTATGGTAGTGGTACGAGGAGGACCTCTGTACTAGGTGGCATTGTTGCAGGTTTGCTCGCAGCGGCCAGTGCTTGTGCCGGCGACCAAGAGAGTCGACCTAACCTGCCTGTGGGGTGGTTGGGGCCTCAATCCTAGTCGGGTGTATAAGTTACCCTGCTCAGTCTATATAGGGAACTGAAGATATGCGTCAGCTGTGGCTCGGGCCACAATAGCTGTCGACGGTGATGCTTCTTGACGGGCGTCCTCTTCAGCATTCACCCGATGTTGGCATCGGGTCAGACGAACCGAAGATGGTGGTGCAGGTACGTGGCTTACCTACTCATCTTCTAGCAAGACTGGGTGGTAGTGCTGACATGGATGGGTGGGAGCCTCTGGAATGGGACTCTGATCGGGCTGGGCTGGACGTCACCTACCTTGTTAGCATATGGAAGGGAGACGTCAAAGCGTTCTAAGGAGAGGCTCCCAAAATGATTATATGTCGGAATGGGGAGCAGTGTCTCCCTGCATGGCCCTCGGGGGTGGCGTTGACGATGAGGCGTAGATGCCTTCAGATCCAGGTGGGACATATCCTGAGTCAGGATTATGCCCTCCTCCTTGTACCGGCATATGAGGTCATTGATCACACTTCATTGGATGACCTTGGATGGAGAGATGTGTCGTAGGCGCCCCATGGTTGTGGGTGTAAAGGCAATCTAGAAAGATACAGAAAAGTGCGGGACTACCGCGTTGGAACTACCCCTGCCGCAACATCGGTGTTTAGGTGGTGATCGCATTCCAGGTGAAACAACATGATTACTGAGGATCAGGGAGATTAAATTATCAGTGCTGAAAGAAAAAAGGAATCGATGACCACTTCCCCATCACCATTTATTCTTCCATGAAAGGTAAGAGGGATCCACACTGACAACGTCGCAGAACGGGATGTCCAACATTCTACTACACCAACTTCTGGTGAGTTTCATGCCATGCCCTCTATTTGCCTGGTGGGACTCGGTTCTAGATAACTGGATCTGGTGACACGTTAATCCATTGATGCCTCGAGCGCTACTAATCTCTATATTGAAGAGATGAACAATCACGTAAGGTTCACCATTTCTTTTTCTGACGCTTTCTCCAGGGCATGCGCGTCCATATCGTTTGGAGGTAAAATGGCATTGTATGTTGCCCCACATTCCCTCTTTCCAAATGTGGGTGAAATCTACTCCTTGTTCAGGGACGTTTTCTCCTTGATCAAAATGGGATGATGTGATGTTGGTTCTTCCTTCCTTGGATTCCTCCTCGGAACTCGTCACCTATACCAAGTCTCCCTTATAAATTTAAGACATTGTTTGTGAAACTCTTCCTGGTACAATATCTTCATGGACACCACTTAATTACACTACTTCTGTCAGGACATTCCAAGGGGTCCGGTCAGGTAGCAACCTTCAGTCAGTGGAGTAGTCACGTTGGACATCACTGACATTTCTAGACGCTTGGACATTGGCGTGTCTGGGTTTATTCCCCTTATTATAGGGATTCTTGAGGGCACAGAATCCCAAGGCATCCCGCATCGAATTCTAGGAATTATATGCCATAGGCATGTTTCTGAGGTTTTCCTTAGCTTTTCATGTTTAACACAGGGTATGCCGCAATTTTAACATCCAATAGAGACAGATCAGACTGATCAGAACACTGATTAGAGTGGATTAGATCGGTAAAATCCCTGGATGGAACACTGATGTTGGGGCCAATGTGTGGTTGACTTCCCAGTTACTATTTAGGGGAATGGGGAATGATATGGCATGACTTCACCGAGATGTGGCGGCCTAGATAATAATCGGGACAGATGCTGGAGCAGTTGGATGAAGTGGATGGTGTATCCGATGGAACCGTCATGAGGATGACTGTGTTTTTGGACTTGAGCCTCGAAGAGGCTTCCTACTTATCCCTGTGGCAGGGAATCAAAGTCCACATAGTTCATCTGACAACAGATTACCGTCGATTGAGGTTTTCAACAGCTTACTGTTGGATGGGGTCACAATGGCTTACCAATGGATAAGAATGTCAATGGCTTACCGCTGAATAGGGTCACAATGGCTTACTGCTGATTGAGGTCACAACGGCTTACCACTGGATAGAGATGTCAACGACTTATCACTGAATGAGGTCAAAATGGATTACCGCTGATTGAGGTCACAATAGCTTACCGCTGGATGGGATCAAACTGACGTGAATGGGGACCTGTGGCCCAGATAGATAGTGGGTCTTGAACATCATGGAGGCTTCCTACGTACCTTGACTTTTCAAGGATCAAAGACCACATAGTTCAGGGTGTGGGAACTGACATGAAGGATGTTTGGGACCAATGGTTGTTGGACTTGAACCTCAGGGAGGCTTCCAACATACCCTACCTTGGAAAGGATCAAATACCACATAGTTTAGGGTGTCGGAACTGATGTGAAGATGGTCGAGATGACCGGTGGATGGTGGGATTGAACCTTATGGAGGCTTCCTACGTACCCTACCTTGGAAAGGATCAAAGACCATGTAGTTCAGGGTGTGGGAACCGACGTGAAGGATGTTCGGGACCAATTTTTGTTGGGATTGAACCTTAGGGAGGCTTCTTATGTACCTTGCCTTGGAAAGGTTCAAAGACCTCGTAGTTCAGGATGGGTTTGGTGTGCAATGACTTATTGCTGACTGGGGAAAGAACGTCTTAACACTGATTGGGGAACAAAGCTTAAAATCATGCAGGACGGGAGTGAACCGACATGAAGGTGGTTGAAGCGACCGAGTGTTGGTCTTGAAACTCTTGGAGGATTCCTACGTACCTCACCTTGGAAAAGATCGAAGACATCGTAGTTCCAGATGAAGTTTGGTGCGCCAATGTGAAGATGGTCGAGACCAATGGGTGGTGGGCTTGAACCTTATGGAGGATTCCTACATACCTTGCCTTAACAGGGATCAAATACCTCATATTTCAGGTTATAGGGGAATTTGGGGGTTACTCTTTGAGGCAACCCAAGGTGTTGGTGAACCAACGTGAAGGGGGTCAGAGCGACCAATGGGTGGTGGGATTGAACCTTGTAGAGGCTTCCTACGTACCTTGACTTAGCAAGGATCATAGACCTCATAGTTCAGGTGGTGTGGGGATTACACTCTAGGCTACCCAGAGAGGATTTCATGGTCGATGCTTACTCTAAGCCCATGTGAGTCATTCTCGGTGTGAGAAACAAGAGAAAACAAAGACCTGATGATCACATCACGAAAGGTGTGTTCATGGGAAATGGAATGGGACTTACACGTGATTGGATCCTAAAGAGGAAGCAGGGTCTTATGCATGGTTATCAGCCTGAAGTGTTTGGGACTTACCTTAGGATGGAGGCCCGATGGTGACAAATCCCAACGGGAGAGAGATTTGGCACCGAAGAAAGGAGGGGTAAGGGTGCTGCCTCCTACAAGAAAAGTTGGTGGCTTACACTAAGATGGTTTCTCTTTCCCCATGTAGGATGCATTGGGGGAAGTCACAGTTTAACGTAATGTGCTGAGGATGATAATGCTTGTCATTTTAATGTCCTGCAGCTCGAACAAGGTGGGTTCACTCCGCACCCCTTGGACTTACATAAACGATACCCTTTGCACCTTGGTGAAGGGAATGCACCGATAATGCTGTAGTTATGGAGTGTCGTGAGGTGATCCCATTGGGGGTCCACGTTAGTGTGGCTATGTGAAGAATCAATAGCCGTTAGCATGCCAATGTGAAGAAGAATGAGGCAAGGAAACACAATGTGAAATGTTTCCCAAGGGACTTTGAAGTTACTTCGATCGAACCTAGGAGGTTTCACGGGAGAGGGAGTTGCAGAGCAAAGGGGTTTATGAGTAGAGGCCTCATAGGGCTCTGATGCTCCATGAAATGGAAGGGCTTCGTGAAGGTGCGGGCATCGTGAATTGAAGTGGCCTAGCCTACGCATAGGGCATAGGTGCATCGTGAAGTGGAAGGGCATTCATGAAGCAAATCCGTATGAAGCATGGGTACCTTTTGAAGTAAGGTCCTATGAAGCAATGTGCTTTGCAAGGTAGAGTGACTATGCCTTAGCATTTGAGTCACATGTGCATGGGGGGGGGGGGGGGGGGTGCTTCGTGAAGCATAAACACTCCGCGATGACCTGAGTCCCCGTGAGGATCTCCTTCCTTTACAAACGCCCGTGGGCATCGCAAAAGTAATCCCTCTCAAAATAGGGGTGAAAACAATGCAAAGGGGAGGCACTTCGTAGAACAAAAGTACCTTGAGAAGCTCATGGTTTACAGAGTAGAAATTGATTCGTGATTTGAGAGCTAAGAAGGTGAAAGGTCAGATGATCTGTCCTTTGGTCCTGGGGGGAGGTCGGTATTTATATGCAAGTGGTGCCACGAAGCAGAGCTCGCTCGGCATGAAGATGGATTCTACTCCACAGAGGGCTTGTGAATGTCAAAGGGGTTTGTGGAGCATCCCACCTCCTTTCTTCCCAGCGGGCTCACGAACGTCAAATCGGCTCATGGTGCATCCCACATCTTTGCTTTGCGGTGGTCTTGTGAATATCAAATCGGCTCATGAAGCATCCCGCATCCTTGCTTCGGGGTGGGCTCACGAACATCAAATTGGCTCGTAGAGAATCCCACCTCCTTAATTCATGGTGGGCTCGTGAACGTTAAATTAGCTCGTGGAGCATCCCGCCTCCTTGTTTCATGGCGGGCTTGCGAATGTCAAATCGGCTCGTGAAGCATCCCACCTTTTTGCTTCGTAGTGGGTGAGGGGCCATGGTGCTCCACGAAAGGTCTTCGCGAGGCAGATTCAGACACATTCTATTTATCCTTCTCCCTTTCAATTTTTTGTGCCAACATAGTGAAATTTAGTGGTTTACCAAGTGAGGACCCAAACGCTTATCTCTCCAACTTCCTTAAGATCTGTGCCTCCTTCTATTACCACGGAGTGTCATAAGATTCCATCCATCTTCGTATCTTCCCCTTCTCATTAAGGGATAAGGAAAAAGACTGGATCAAGGGACTACCTCAACAATCCATCCTATCCTGGGAGGCATTAGCCCAGACATTCTTGTCCAAATACTTCCCACCATCGAAGATGGTGACACTTCAGAATGAGATGCACAACTTCCAGTAACTTGAATCAGAATCCTTATAGGAGTATTGGGAGTGCTTCAAGAAGATGATATGAAAATGTCCTCACCACGTACTTCCACTTTAGATGCAAGTACAAACCTTCTATAATGGCCTAACAATGAACACCAAATCTGTGGTGGATGCCGCTGCTGGAGGAACGATAATGTGAAAATATCCAGAGGAACTCTTTGACCTCATGGAGGAAATGTCAGCCAATAGCTTCTAGTGAAACTAGAAATAGGGAACTCAAAAGTGAGGTATGAACAACAAAGATGCCACCACATTTCTCGATTTCCAATTGGATGCGATGTCCAATAATATTGATGTGTTGAACCTGAAGAACACATATCAAGTTCAAGTAGAAAACCATCTTTCATGTAGCGAATGTGGTGACAACCACATCATTGGTGAATGTTTGGGGTCAACTGTCAGCCCTTAAACAAGAGAGGTGAGATAATTTTCTCATAACCGAGTGTCGAATATGTTCCCTCAGTACCAGAACCCCGCATGGTGAGAACATATGAACATGGGTTACCAGTAGCAATAGAAAAATCCTCCACCCTAGATCCCACCTGGCTTTGGTCGAAAATAGTACCAAAACCCATATCCAAGACCGCAACAGTAGGGGAATTACTATCATAAAGGGTACCAAAACCCTCACCAGCAATCTCCAAGTTATCCACCACCTCCACCAAATGCACACCAAACTCAACAAGAACCCCCATAAAAACTTGAAGAAATGATTAAGAAAGTTATCACCACTACTGAAACTCAATTTCGAAACTAGTAATCTTCCATTCGGATCCTGGAAAATCAAATTGGGAAACTTTCCAACCATCTATCCTCACAAAAACCTGGTACACTACTGGGTAACACTGAGAAGAACCCACGAGAAGAGGCCCATGCAGTCACTTTACGAAGTGGAAAGGAGCTACCTCAGACACCATTTGAAAAGAAAGGTGAGGCTACAAATCTAACTCAACCTTCACCCTCTTCAGCTGAAGAAACCATGATGAAGGACACCTCCTCATCAAAATAACCCTCAAAAGAGAAAGAGTCCTCACATGTTAAGGGAAAATAGGTGGTCAAGCCTTTTGATCCCACCATACCATTTCCAGAGAGGATGAAACAAAGGAAGCTGGACCACCAGTTTGGTAAATTCATGGAGGTATTCCCCAAGCTTCACAAAACATCCCTTTTGAAGACGATTTAACTCAGATGTCGATGTGAAAAAAGTTCATGAAGGATATTTTCTCAATAAAAATATGGAGGATCTGTGAACCATTTCACTAAATAAGGAATGCTCGGTAGTGGTACATCGCTTGCTTCCTCCAAAATTCCAAGATCCATGTAGTTTCACAATCCCATGTACCATTGGATCTTGTGAGTTTGGGAGAGCTCTCTATGACTTAGGAGCCAATGTTAACTTGATGCCCTTTGGAGTCTTCAAGAATATGGGTCTCAATGATCTCAAACCCACCCAAGTGGCCCTCTAGCTAGCAGATCGTTCCATAAAATATCCCAAGGGTCTAATCAAGGATGTGATGGTGAAGGTAGGAAGGTTAATTCTCTCTGTTGACTTCATCATTGTTGACACCGAGGAAGACTAGGAGGCAGTTTTTATTCTGGGAAGGCCTTTCTTGGCCACTATTAAGGCATATATCGATGTATACTAAGGAGAACTGATCTTCCAAGTAGGTGATGAAAGAGTCTCCTACAACACCCTCAAGGATGTCAAGTAGGCATCACTACTGGAACATTAAGACTGTTATGTGGTAACAGCAATAGATGAGAACTTCATCTACAAGGAAGATGGTCTGGTAAGTTTTTTTATCATTATTGACCCACTCTTCTTAGATATCCAAGATGCACCTGAGGAGTTGCAATTTCTCGAAGCCAAAGGCAGTCATTATTGGAAATGCATAGTTGTTCCTAACATTTTGGAATGATCGGAAGTGACACCAATTGTTCCCTAGATCTTGAAGGTGCCTCAAATTGAGCTAAATTCTCTCCCTTTATCTCTAAAATATGGATACCTAGGTGATATGAATACTCTACCAGTAATCCTCAATGATTCACTCGCAGGATATCAAGAAGAGGAACTCCTAAAAGTTCTGTGAAGGAGAAAACAATCCATTGGGTGGAAAATTTCTGATCTGATTGGAATGATTCCCACCATTTTCACCCACAAGGTGCTACTGGAAGAAGGAGAAAATACCTCTTAACAACCATAGTGATAGCTGAACCCTCCCATGGAGGAAGTCTTAAATAATAAGTTAATAAAATTGTTAGATGTATGAATAATATACCCCATTTTAGATAGCCCATGGGTTAGTCCTCTAGAAGTGGTACCCAAAAAGGGGGGTATCACTGTGGTATCCAATGATAAAAATAAATTCATCCCCAAATGAATAGTCATAGGTTGGAGAGTCTATGTAGACTACCAGAAGTTGAATCATGTGACATGGAAAGATCACTTCCCATTACACTTGATGCTTTAGATACTGAAATGCCTAACAGGGCATGATTTTTACTGCTTCCTTGACTGTTATTATGGATATAAACAAATCTCAATTTCACTTGATGATCAAGAAAAGAGAACCTTCACATGTACTTGCGGTAAATTTTCTTATCAATGAATGTCTTTTGGGATGTGCAATGATCCAGCCACCTTCCAACGATGTATCTTGGAAATATTCCACGACATGGCAGAACACATCCTGGAGATTTTATGGATTATTGTTTCATCTATGGAAAATCATTCACCCCTTTTTTAAGGAATCTGGAGCTAGTTTTGGAAAGTTTAAAGCACACTAACCTAGTTTTAAACTGTGAGAAGTTTCATTTTATAGTGCAGAGTGGTATTGTCTTAGGCCACCAGATCTCTATGAAAGGGATAGAAGTTGATCCTGCGATGATAGAAGTCATTTTTAATCTACCCATTCCAACTTCTATTGGATCCATCCAAATCTTTCTAGGGAATTTTTCTTTCTAAATAAGTTTTGTCAGATACTTTTCAAAGATTTCCCAGTCACTCACCAATCTCC
This sequence comes from Viscum album, assembly GCA_963277665.1. Taxonomy (NCBI): domain Eukaryota; kingdom Viridiplantae; phylum Streptophyta; class Magnoliopsida; order Santalales; family Viscaceae; genus Viscum; species Viscum album. Next base: position 1,576,786,829 of record OY728152.1, on the reverse strand, counting down.
TCTCCAAGGATTCCATCTTTGAGTTTGATGAAACATGTGCCACAACTTTTCAACATCTAAAGCAATGAGTGGTGGAAGATTTGGTGATGATTTATCCAAACTGGAAGGCACAATTTGATTTTATGTGTGATTCTAGAGACTATGTGGTGGGCTCAGTACTGGGGAAACAGTTGGATTGCATCTTCTTGCCAATTTACTTTTCCAACAGAACTCTGAATGAAGCACAGGTGAACTACACTACCATGTAGAAAGAAATGCTTTTAGTGGTGTTATCATTTGACATGTTTCATTATTATTTGGTGTTATCCAAAGTTATTGTATATACTGACCATTCAGCACTCAAGTATTTATTGAACAAGAAGTATGTGAATCCAATACTCATACATTAGGTGATTCTACTCCAAGAGTTTGACATGGAGATACGAGACAAGAAGGGCAGTGAGAACATTATTGATGACCACCTATCCCTCTTGGAACTACCTCATTTGGAGAAGAAGGATGACAGAAACATTAGGGATGAATTCCTAGATGAGCAGCTTTTCTCAATAGAAGGAACACCTCTCCCTTGGTATGCATATATTGAAAATTATTTGGTTATAGGAGCAGTTCACCCCGATCTTACTTAAATGGCTCTAAGGCCTTCATTTTTTATTTATTTTTGATAATCCACCTTTCAAGGGATGAGGTGGAACCCTGACAAGTCCTGTTGGAATAAGTATTACATGGCCCATGGTAGAAGAAGACGTTTTTATCTGATGTTAAGAGGTACTTCTGGGAAGACGCTCTCCTCTTTCGATCATGTGACTATGGGATGATTTTTCGTTTCATCCCTGAGAAGTAAGTTCAAGGAGTTATGGAGTTATGTCACTCCTCACCAGTCCGAGGACATCATGGCCTAGACCGTATGATAGAGAAGATCCTACAGTCTAGATTTTTCTGGCCTACCATACACCGGGATGCTTGTTACTTTGTTACCAGGTGTGATTGATGTCAGAGGATAGGTAATATGGGATGACGAGCTAAGATGCATCAATACCCCATCCTAAAGGTCAAAATATTCGAATTCTAGGGAATTTACTTCATGGGGCCATTTCCCCCATCATATGAGAACTCTTACATACTCTTATATATAGATTATGTCTCCAATTGGGTGGAAGCCACTGCTACGTCTCATGAAATGACCAAGGTATTTGTGGCCTTTTTGAAGAAAAATATCTTCAACAGATTTGGCAATCCTTGATTGTTGATCAGCAACTGGGGAACTTATTTTGATAATTCCTTAATGAAGAATGTGTTACTTAAGTATAGGGTAAAACATCATATTGGAACACCTTATCATCCCCAATCTTATGGACAGGTGGAATTATAAAATCATGAACTGAAATAGATCCTGGAGAAAACAGTGGGAGCTTCAAGGAAGGACTGGTCCAAAAAGCTTGGTGATTCCTTATAGTCATACCAAAATGCCTTCAAGAAACCTTTGGGGATGTCTCTATTCTACCTTATCTATGGGAATCCATGTCACATACCAGTGGATCTGGATAATAAATCCTACTGGGATGTCAAGGCCTTGAATTTTGATTTAAAAGCAGCTGAAGATAAGAGCAAGTTCCAACTGACGGAACATGATGAGATCTTATGGTAGGAGTATGAGAACGCCAGAATGTATAAAGAAAAGACACAAGCGATCCATTATCAGATGATTTCCCGAAAAACCTTCCAACCCGATGATCAGGTATTGATCTTCAAATCCTGTCTGAGATTTTTTCCAGGATTGTTAAAGTCCTGATGGTCAGGACCATTCCAAGTAATCAATGTTTTCCACCATGGTACAGTGGAAATTGCTGGTGAAGATGGACAACCTTTCAAGGTGAATGGAAAATTCCTAAAACTTTACCATCACATAGATTATATGGTGGGTACAATATCCACTATTCATTTCAAGTAATAGGAGGTAGGTAGGTCGATCCAATGACCTAAAACAAAGGTGCTTCCTAGGAGGCAACCCAGAGGTTACACGTCGTGTACAACCTATACACATGGCATGTACTAATCTTTTTAGATTATATTCCTAATATTATAAATATATATATTGACTAAATTAATAAACAGGGATGATGTCGGTGTCAATGGTAGGGTCACTGGAGTTTATCTGAGCCATCACCAGTTCGAATCCCTCTATACCTACCTTCGACACGGGGTTTATCCTTTTTATAATCGTGTTTACTTAAATGGAGTGTGTGTTATTTTAAAAAAATAATATATAAGTTATTCTAAAAAAAAGTAAACATGTGATGGGGATGGATAGGCTGGCCAGGGTCATATACAGATTCCCAAAATACCCATATTCAAATCCTGACAACCAGCCCATTTTTGTCATTTTTCATATTAATAAAACCACACAGCATACATTTCAATATACTTCATGTGCATTATGTTTTAAAAGATAATTTAAATAGTTTTGAAATACAAACATACATGCGGGTGAAGTTCGATGATTGGTAGAGTCTCGGCCCTGGATCCAAAAGACCTAGGTTTAAACTCATCTAATCTCCCCACTTCATCCCTTTTATTCAAATTAAAAACCAGACGTTGTGCCTTTTCTTCATCCCATGTAGTATTGGCCCGGTACATTAAATATATATAATTAAAAAACATAAGAAGTAATACAACCTTTGCTCTAGTGGTTAAGGTCTTGCATTTGGATTGGCCAATCATCAGTTCAAACCTCGCCCCAAGCACTGAACCAAAGGTTGTACTTATCTTTTTCCAATTTTAGAACACATGATGTGTATTTCCAGATACATTATGTGTATAGATTTATTTTTAGTAAATTATATATATATATATAGTTATTTTTCGTTTAATTATTAATATTAATTATTATATAGTTTACTATAATAATTATATTATATATGTTTTCAAAAAAACATAGTGATACATGGTTTGTGGGTCCTAGTACATGTCATGTACCGCGACTATAAAGGCCACGCCCTACCCAGCTTGAGCCCGTGTCGCACACCCCCTCCTCCCTATTTCTTCTCTTACATGTTGTCTTCCCTCCTCGATCTAAATCTGCTAATTTCGTGTGTTTTAGATTCTGATTTCTACTGTATTGTGATCCTTGGTCTAGGTATGCCCTTATACACCCTCTATTTCCCAGTTTTACTTGCATTTTGGGTGATTTCTAGATCAGCCAATGGTTCATCTTCCCACACAGCACACAGCTTGCTCAAAGAACACACATCATATACTATCTTCACGTGGACACACAAAACACATTTTCATCATTTAGCTGATACATGGTGTGCATGTTCGGTACATGCTATGTATCATGCCTCCCCTGACCTTTTGGAAAAGGTCATGTCTTCTGGGACACTACCCTTTCCCATGTCACCATACACAACATGTCTATTTGGGACACGCCATGTCCTACGAACCTTTGTAGGACACCATGTAGATAGACAACATGCCTCACACTCTATTTTTACTCACACGGAGTGTACTTCTTTCCACAGGGTGTGTATATGGTCTGATCCCCTGCCCTCATCGAGTCATGTCCAGCTCTTTACACAGGACTCATGCCATGTTGAGGTACATGGCGTGTACACCTTGTTACACACTATGTATTGTGTTTTTTCCTAATGCATGCCCTCAAAGAGTGTATATCTAGGGTACACAGGTTTATACACAGATCCTACTACACGCCGTGTACCCTAGACCTACACGTCATGTTCTACAAAATTTTCAGTTTTATCAAGTTTTTTTCTTTTCATTTTTCTTCTTCTTTTCTTTTATTTTCATTTGTTTTCTTTTCTTTCAGGTATGTATGATAGAGATCCTGTGAGTGGGAAGTAACCCACTTCCACTAATGAGGGTGAGTAGCCTCCTCACCATCAGATTCATCTTCCACGTTACAAGTGGCCAACTTTATATTTTCCAGTTTTCCAGCCCCCAACATTGGCTGCTATGCCCCCTCTTCTGATGCCACCTCCCTCAATGGAATATATTGATATAACCATTCCTATGGCCCCTTCTACTACTGGTCTTCTAACAGCGTCCACTACCGCATCTACTGAGGCCGAGAGCTCTGGTGCTACCACTCCTTCCAACTCTGCCCCTTCAAAGTTACCCTCCACGCCAATGGTGGACTTGACTAAGGCATCACCTATTCCTTTTGGATAACATTCTAATACCACTCGGCTATCCGATACTCCATCTTCTACCTCAGTAGAAGGACCATATGATCTAGCAGTAGTCATTCCAACACCGCGTGCACCAACTTTATCCCGCCCTCCGCTACATCCCAACCTAGTTTTTCCTGAGGACCATCCTGCGATGGAGGGATCAGGGCATTTTTCCCACTGCACTATCTAGATGAGCGGCCACTTCCTTGAAATTTCAGTGCCACAAAACCTTGTTATTTAGGAGGATCTAGATGGGATTGTTGGACATACCCATTTGCTGAATACTTTTCAGGTCAGTACTCTTACTTACCCTGATTTAATTTTGGTGTTTATGGCCACCTTCAAGTTCGACGGGCCCACATACCGCTAGACTCCCACAGATACAGCTCACCCAGTTCATTTCCGACTGTGGGGGAAAATGTTTTCACTTACTATGGTTGAGTTTGGCCGAGGGTGGGTCTTTTATCCCCATCCTATCACCACGCCTCTTATCTCCACTTTGAGCCACCCCAAGCGCTCTGATATTATTATGATGTGGCATGAGATTTCTCGGCCTGACCATAGGTACACCCCCACCTTGTAGAAGAGCACATTCATTATTGACCCTCCTCTTCATTTCCTTCATTGGTGCTTCAGTTCAATTCTTTTTCCTCACCATGAGGATATGGGTGTTGTGTCCGAACGAGACATAAAGCTTCTTAACTGTATGGTCCAGCACGAGTACTCAGACCTCCCCTATCTTTTTGAATTTTAGTTTCATTCTATGATCCATGGTCATCATGAAAACCTGAATGGTGGAATCTATACCACCTGGTTGGAACACTATTTGGGTGTTTTTGAGCCATCTCTCCCTCACGATCACTAGGGTTCTCCTCAACGTATAGACTTACTCATGCTTATCCACAAGAGGTTGGTCAAGCATCAGGGAGAGCACTTTGTGTTTGTGCAGGATTCCCCTACTCTTGTAGGGGTGAGGGACGACTCACCTGCTTCCACTGGCGTTGCTACTCAGGATCTAACCCATCCTCCTGCAGATGTTCCCTTCCCACCCACCCCCTTATTCTGGCATTCCTTATTTTTCCACCACCATCCCTTCTTTTTTATGATCCTTCTACCACCCCACCTCCTTCCACACCCTCAGTCGATCTCCCCTTCACCATCCGCCTAACTGCAGTAGAACACCACTAGGTTCGTCTAGATTGTTGTCTATATCAGCTTGAGTAGATGTTGGGTCTTCTTCTTCAGCATCATGGAATTCCCCTACCCCTCACACTTGTTCCTACCTCATCTCCATGAACTACTTCAGTAGCTCCACCGCCATTTACCGCACTGGAAATAGATTTTGTTCTCCTCTCTACCATTGGACAAGCTTTTACCACTACTCATGTCAACCCAGGCATCACTGTAGAGCCACCCACTTCGAGTTCCTCTCCCAAGGCTCTGGATGTTATGACCCCTCTTCCAAGCATGGCTCCCGAGCCTACAACCTCCACTACTGTTGTCGGGCCTTCACTACTTGATCCTTCCGTTATGGACGATGCCTCTTCTGAGGTGACCCCATGAATTTTTTTAGCACATTAGTTTTCATTGTATATATATATTTTTATGATATTCTTGGGATGTGCTATTGTATATGCCTTACATTTTTCTTTTTTCCATTCCATTGACAGTCACAGGTACATTGGAGTGCCTTGGGAATCTCTATTTATGAGGGGAGTATTTTTCTATATTTCTTTTTCCTTTCTAATTTGGGTTTACTTCTTCCACTACTTCCCCTTATCTTGCACCCCCTTTTCCCCATATTCCCACCTCTTCCTTGGTATTTCACTTGGGGGACCATGTGCTATATTAAGTATGGGAACGTGCCTATGATTACACTAGTCTTTTCCTTAAATTTATTTAGGATACATCATTTATAGTTGACATATTTTACCTTGTGTAAATTTTTTGATTAATTATAATTATAAATAATAAATGAATAAAAAAGTAATTTTAAAAGTTACATTCTTATTTCAAATTTCAAAGTATTTTAAAATGATTTTTGATATAGTTTGATTCTAGATTTTTAGCCTTGGGCATTTACATGTATTAGAATGATCATTTTGTACTCATGTCATGAACAGATTGACTCCTATAATTTTTCCACTCTTGAGAGGTATTCTAAACCTTTTTGTCAAATTCATTATGCTACCCACTTTCATGAGAGATTCATGGGATATGCATAACTACCATAATTTTTTGGTTTTTCTCTTCAATACGTGATGATTTTTAAATCACATTAAAATGATTGAGTCATTTGATTGTTTTCTAGCCCCTTCGACCTTGATACCTACCCTACATATGATATTTGTAAACCCTTAGAAACCATGAACTGACTTGATAGGAAGCTACATTACAAGCCTATTTACCCTTCCTATCCTAATTATTTTATAATTTTTCATGATAATTCATTTGAGTTTTGAAAAGAGGGATTTTTATTTTTTTATATGGTATGTTTTGGTGAGAAACCATGAACTTAAGTGTTGGAGAGTTTTTCACTTATTTATTTGGTCAAAAGGGTCCCAGAGCCTACTATCCATTGTATTCTTGGTGGTCCCTCAATGTTCAAAAAAATGATGAAATATGAAAAAGAGGGACTAGATTTTTATTAAATATTATGGATGGTTTATGGGCCCATATTGGCAAGGGAAAATCGTAGCGATGATACCAAATTTGATATCTTGATTGGGGGAGCATTTTCATTAAGATTTATCTTGAATATCATTCATTATTTTTTAAGAATTCAGCCTCCTTTTCAAGCCTATGAGATTAATTTTTATCATTTTCTACTAACCTATAGCCTCAGAAACATTTGAACCTCATTGAAAGCCCTCATGATTTTTGGGATTTGATTTCTGAAGTGGGGAATAAGAAAACTTACAAGCCTACGGATAGAGTGTATATACTTAATATTGAGTATAACAATAATTAAATAAATCTGGAGTGATGAGTGTGGTATCTTTTGGTACGGTAAATCATCAAGTGGCATGTTTTATTATGAATAGTTAAATAATTTGAATGAAAGAGGATGTAAATTATCAATTAAATTATATGCGAGGCATTATTAGAATCTATTTGGAATTAAAATTTGTTTTGTGCCTTTTAAAAAACTTCTGTTATGGTTTTATTATTTGCAGTTATAATTAATTAAATTATTTCCTTTTTAGATTATTAATTCTATTGATTTGATGTTGAGATATTTCTTGAGCACAAGAAAATGACTATGTGTGGTGGAGTTTGAGGTACCCAATTTGTGTATACATTTTCATAGATTTTATTTATCATAAAAACTAGTTTTCACCAAATATATTTTTTTATGAGTAAAATACTTTATTTTGGTGATTATGATGATTTTCGAGATATTTCTAGCCAAAAGCACAAATCGGGGATGATAAAAAAAATAAAATATACACAACCTATAATTGAATATACACACCATTTACTGCTACCCAAACATGGATTGGGAAGACTGGATACACACCCATGTTTTCAGCCAAAACATACTTGTTTTGTACTACCCATATACATTCCATGTGGACCTTCTAGAAGTGGTTGGTGGCCGATGAATGATATTACGTGTCGTGTATGGCGGCGCTACATGTCGTGTACTCCCACCTACCAGGCGGTGCTATGTTCAAAGTCAAAGACGGTGTTTTAGCTCACCTACCGATAGAGAAAAGATGGCCAAAACACATTGACTAGGGTACATTCCATGTACTTTAGGGTAAATGTCGTGAACTAATAAAACCTATAAATAGGTGGAAATCCCTCTAATTTCAAGAGTCATTCAGTTTTCATTCATTTTAAGTTATTACAAGGGATACAACTCAAGATACGGCCAAGAATAAAAGAAGAGAGATAAAGAAGAGGAGATAAGAGACAATAGAATGTGTTGTCGTGCTACCTTCCTGATGAACTTCGCTCCAAATCTTTTAAGAGGATTAATTAAGGTATTGTGAGTTTTTTAGTTACTAGATGCTCCATGAGTAGCTAAAATCCCTATGTTTTGGGTTTGTGGATGATCAAGTGTTGTAATTTGTTAATTGTGATGTCGTAATCATGTTTTTTATTCTTCTTTCTCATAATTCTTTATTAATGTTTTGCTAAATATCTCTAGAAACCTCGTATCGGACCAAGAACATAATTTATAGGTATCTTTAAAAAATTATTATTAAAAACTTCCAGGATCATTGGGTGTTTTAATTGTCTCAAAAAGGGTTGTAATTAATAAAATTGAAAGAAATCAAATTTTAGACCAAGGAATTAGTTTCTATTGATTTAAATAAAACTCACTGGACCAAGGGGGTTCTATTACATTCTTAACCCAATGATGTGAATTATTATGAACAATAAAACCACATTAGAAAATTGATTTAATAAAAACCTTTAAAATCCACAACCCTGACGCATCTCTCTCCAAATTTTCATTCAAACCAAATTTCTGTGTTTTTCTTAATCTTTCAAGTAATTTATTAAGAAATTGAAATCCAATCATTTTTTATAAAATCACTATAAAATAAATTATAAATTTCAGAAAACATCACTAAACCAATTAAAAATTTGATAAATAAAACAAGGATAACTCCCTTCTCTATGGATTGATCCCTTACTGGTAATATACTTGTTAGGGTAATTTAATTTGGATTGTTGAAAATAAAACTTTGACAGGAACGATACCAGTATCGCAAGCTACACACACCCCCACATGTGATCATAATCAATAATGGTAAAAAAGGTATTCCAACACAAAAATTATAAAAACAAAACATGTGTAAATGAGAGACCCAAAAGGTAAAAAATTTCCCACGTCAAATTCATTGATAAAGAACTTCACAGATCATTAAGGAACGTCTCCCAAATCATATCCACATATCTGTTAGCTCAAACTTATTTCCAAGAATTCCTAAAAAAATTATTTTATTTTATTTAAAAATTAATTAAAATCACCACAATAGTTAACACTTTCTATCTTTGGGATAATTTCCAAATTATCTATTTAAGCCATTACATGTGCTTGAAAGTTTCTTTTTTAAAGAATAATTAATATTTAAAATGCGATAATATTATATATCTCTAAAATTATATAAGTTAATCTTGATAATAATTATTTGTTGTTATTTTATAATTATAGGTAAACCATTTAGGAATAAATTTATCCCTTTACTAGAAATCTTAAAAAAGATTATTTTTCCAACTAAACTAAAAATGTGGAACCTAGAATTTATTCTATGAAATATTTTGATCTCTAGGATAGAGGTGAGAGAGAGGTGTTTTCCATGAATGGAAATGATAAGAAGAACCATGTTTGTTCCAGTAGGATATCATAGATCTTTGTTTGAGGGTTTTCTAGACTATTCTAACATAATATGGGATTCAAAAATAGGAGGCAGGGAGGTTCATATATTTTATAAAAAGGCTATCTCCATATATTTTCAGACCATTAAGAACCAAAAATTAAATTCATTATTTAATTTTCTTTTTAATTTTTTCTTTTTAATTCTTCATAAATGTATTGAAACCTTTAAATGAGTAAAAAGAATCAATTACTACGATTTAAGGAATTTAAAAATAATCAAATGCATTTTAGGTTCGTGTTGGGCAAGGAAAATCAGAAAAATAGGTTTGGAAACATGTTTTTCCAAAAAGCAAATTATGTATGGGTAACATGGTTTTACCCTTACATAGTCCATAGTTATCATGTAAGCATAATGTATTTTACTCTTATGTGGTGAATTGGAAATATTTTTTATCCTTATGTGAGTATAAGGCTACTATTAGACAACTTATAAAAATAAGGGGTTATCCTTATGAAGTGCATAGGTTACCCTTATATTACCTTTAGAAATATAGGGATTCCCTTACACAACATATATGTTACCCTTATGAAACTTAATTAAATATGGGGTTACCCTTGTGTATAGACCTTGTTACCCATATGTGAAGTTGGGAAGACCCTGATGAAGCACATGAAATTACACATTACTTTTACACAGCATCAGGGTCACCTTTATGAATTCCTTATAAATATATAAGTACCCTTATGTAGCATGTATGAACTCTAGATTACCTTATATAGTGGTAGGTTGACCTTTTGAAACCTTTAGAAAACTCATCTTTCCCTTACACAGCCTATGAAAAAGTTTATTTACCCTTACATAACTTAGGGAAAACCCACTATACCCTTAGATAGAGGATTGGAAACCCAATTTACCCTTATGTAACCCCAAAAATATATGATTAAGTGTAATATTTATTGGAAAAATTAGATTTTCACATAATAAGACTTATAAATTATAACCCATAGAGACATTTTGTAATATCGAAAACAAAAAATGTTACAATTCTTCCCCTCTAATGAATTATTGTCACTCAGAATAACCTCTATCTTTATTTCTTGAAAAACTCAGACCATTGATCTCGAACATCAGACTCCCACCCCCCATGTATCCTCCTAGATCATTTCATGCTACCATAGGATCTATAAAAGTGGTATTGTCTTCCCTTAAAGTAATTTATCACTATAGTCTATAATCCAAACCAGTCACTCCTCATAAGATTCATCTTTCTCTAAATAAATGTCCACATAGTTTATAACATGTGTAGGATTAGGTATGTACCTACAAAATTAAGAAACTTGGAACACATCATGCATTCCTCAATAGTGTGAATGAAGGTCAAAAATGTATTCCATCATCCCAACCCATTCAGTGATGATGAAGTGTTTAACAAACTATAGTTCCAGTTTTTCATTCCTCCATAAATGATTATGGACTAACCAAGGCATTGCTCACAATAAAACTCATTCGCCAATAGTGAAATCTAAAGTTCATCTCCTTTGGTCTGTATATGATCGTTTCCTACTCTGATTAGTCACCAACTACTTCTTTATCAATTTCAATCTCTTTAAGTTCTCCTTCACCATAATATGCCTAATAACTAATGTATGAACCACCTCACTCCAACATTGTGGTGAGTGGAAAAACCATCCATAGAGATCCTCAAATGGTGCTATCTGAATAGAGTCCTGGAAACTATTATTTGTAGAAAACTACCAAAATGCATGGTACTCATCCCAATATCCCATGAAGTTAAGGGTATAATACTGAAGCATATCCTCTAGTATGAAAATCATCCACTTAGACTATCTGTTAGTCATGGGATGGTATGTTGTTCTCAATATCACCTGATTAACAAGTGGTTTCTACAAGATTTTATAAAATCACAATGTGAAATGTGTTTCCCTATGATAAAAAATTCTCAAGGTAAATCCATGTAAGTCTAATATCTCACAATCATATAGCTTTCCCAAATCATATACTGAGTGGGTCTCTGGGGTTTGTAAGAAGTGAGAAACCTTCATCAACTAGTCAACAGTCACCCAAACAACGTCAAAAACTCTACGGGTCCTAGGTAACCCCATAAAAAACTCCACTGTGACTTCTTCCAACTTCCACATGGGAACTAGAAGTGTTTGGAGTAAACCACCCAGACGTTGATCCTCAGTCTTTACCCTCAATGAGGTAAGTATTGGAACCAAGGTTGTTCTTTTCTATAAATGGAGTATGGGGTGTGATTATTGTCAATCCTCTCATGGACTATATGGTAGTTTATAAGGGAAGGGATCATATAGTTCAATTCGTAATCATTTTTGAAGGTGACATCATTTCCTAGTGTTTGCCAAATTTTTGGGGTCCAAAATTCAGAGAATGGAAAGCATTCTAAAAAGTGTTTTTTCTTAAAAGCCTTATGAAAATTTGGAAAATCCATGAGTTTAGTAGATATGGTCTTCACGAAGTTTGTTTCATAAAGACATAAAGAATTCTGATGGTGACCTCTATGGGTACGACAATCTTTGAGAACAGTGAAGGCGAGGATCATTGCAAGTGAATCATTGCAAAAACGCGAAGGCTTTAAGGGAGAGAATCACAACAATGAAAAATTTTAGTGGTTCTTTGTAGAGGTATAAGAAATGAGAAGATTCTTTTTGTCTGATTTGGGAAACATATGGGAGGTGATGGAGCTTTGTGATCAGGAGTACCTATAAATAAGATGCTTCCCCTCTTCATTTTAGACCAACGTTTCAGAGAAAATCTAGAATCGCTCTGATTTTGCGAAGTAAGGGGTGATCTATTAAACTAGGATTATATTCAAGATTGATATTTGTGAAAAAAAATACTATTTTAGTCTTTACTGAAGTAAATTACTCCATGTATCGAGTGCTTCATGAAGATGGGATTTTCTGCATTGAATCAGTGAGATTTGTGAAGGCAGTTGTTCTGTGAAGGTAGTTTGCTTCGTGGCGGAAGGTTATTCCATGAAGGTAGAGGTGATTTGTAAAGGAGTGATCTCTATAAAGGAGTGATCTCTATTAAGGAGTGAGCTCTACGAAGGAGTGATATCTATGAAGGAGTGATCTCTTTGAAGAAGTGATCTCTAAAAAGAAGTGAGCTTCATAAAGTATCATTGTAAAAGGAAGTTTTTAATATCAATTTTAAGTGGAAATGGCTTTTAGTGTGAATCAAATCAGGTCTATGATGTAAGAAGAGTCTCATTCTATGTAAAGGACAAAGGATTTGATGATATATCATTGAAGATACCTTCAAGTAGACATACTGAGTTTAACTTCTCTCAGAGAAATGAGCCAAGGGAAGACAACCGAAGTGTTTTGAGGTACGCAGTGAGCTATCACTAAACCATTGTAAAGGTAGTGTGACTAGAATAGAGTGACTATGTACAAACTTTTTTATTCCAAAACTAGTAAAGATTAGTGGATTTTGGTATGACCAACACATTTTTGTTGTATGCTCCTTGACGTATACCTTAGTGGTGAACCAAGTAAAAGTGTTGTGTGGTCTCTATGAATGTGATTATAAAATCTCTATTCTTATCCATCATACAAGTCTAACGAGTTCCTACCAATGTGGGAATAAGATCTATCACATTAAAAGAAAAATTTGACACCCTAATTAACCTCTTCCCTCTTAGAGTGTCCTAGGGTCTTATAAGTGGTATCATAGGCAGGTTTCTGGTGTTAAATCTATCGTCTTCTTTCATGGAGAATTTAGTCAATGTCAGGGGAGTCCCCCTATTCAATGGATGTAACTTTCATATTTGGAATAACATGATGAGATCTCGTCTAATATCTCTTGGAATGGAAGTTATTTTTTCTATAGTGCAAGTAATACAAGTAACTGGTCCAACGAGGTTGTCTATGGTTGATACAGATAAGAAGATTCTTGATGGAGATGCTAAAGCATAGAATGATCTCACTACAGCACTTTCTGATCAGATCTATCTAAATGTGATGAGTTATACATCAGAAAAGTATATGTGGGAAAATTTTGAGAATATATACGAAGGAGAAAACAAAGGGAAGAAGGTGAAACTAAAATTCCTTCACAATAGGTTTGATGATCTGAAGATACATCCTTATGAGAATGTAGGTTCCTTATTCAATCATATTATTGAATTTGTAGGAGAAATTCGATGTCTTGTGGAATAAATTAAAGAAATTGATATTGTGAAGAACATTTTGAGAAGTATTACACCTCTCTAAAACCCAAAAGTGTCATCCCTTGAAGAAAGGAATCTATCTAAACTTTTTTTGGATGATCAACTAAGAAGTCTCATGGCATAAGAAATGATAGTAAAGCTAGAAGATGTGACGACATGTGTCGGCAAGGAAATTGCATTCAAAGCCATGGAAAAACTAGAAGTTTCAAGATATAATGTTGATGAAGATAATTAGGAAGGTGAAATTATTTCTCTCATTACCAAGAAATTTAAGAAGGGAAAAGGGAAATTCAATGTTAAGTTACCTCTGGCTTGTTTTCATTGTTCAAAGTTGGGCACATTGCCTCTCGGTGCAAAAGAAAGTTCAATGATGAATAAAGTGATATTGGAGGCATGTAGAAGCCTCATAAAAGGTTTTTAAAAAAGGGATACTTAATATATGGAAATAAATCATAGATAAATAGTTTTTTCTATGAAGAATAAGATAATTATAGTGAATAATTTTGAGGAAGAAAGGTTAGAATTTCAATCTGGAACCCATTCATCAATGATGGATACCGTTGAAAAGACAAAACCTTTAGGAGATAAATATATAGATAGTAAGTTAAACACTAATTTTTATCTCAATTTTCAATATAATTATTATTTTATAAATATTTAGAACTAATTAAAGAGATGAAAAAAGTTGAGAGAAATTATTGAAGAATCATCAGAATATATTGATCAGCTTGAAGCTGAAATTGAACAATTGGAAAAAGTAGTGAAAGTACGATGAACAAACCTTGAAAGCACAGAAGATGTATTAGAATTGAAGTTCAAAATTGAATAATAGGAAAAGTTCATTAATGACCTCACTTCCTAACTAGAAGAAAAGTCCAAGACTGTTGAGGGTCTTGAATAAGAAGTTGTTACTCTAAAAAATAGACTTGAAAGTGAATAAATTTCAAAATAAATAAAGAAGAAAATACATTTTGAAAGATTCGTAGATGTTGAATTACTAGAGAGAGTTAAGTATAGTTCTGATAGAGTTGAAATGATTTTTAATGATCAAAGACCCACTTTCATGGGAAACATTGTAATCAGTTGTGATGCCAAAACATCAAATACAGAAAATAAATTTGGAAAAAATAATTGAAAGCTGAAATTTGGTCATGTTGAAAAGTCACTTGAAGTACTTGAAAAGAAACTCTCAATTCAATCTTAAATATGAACTAAAAAATATCCTCAGGTATCCATAAATGATAGGCATACAAACCTTTTTTAAGTATACATGATGAGGAATCGAAATGAGAAGACATTTCCACTC
The DNA here is from genome assembly GCA_963277665.1 of Viscum album. NCBI lineage: Eukaryota > Viridiplantae > Streptophyta > Magnoliopsida > Santalales > Viscaceae > Viscum > Viscum album. Next base: position 1,576,771,784 of record OY728152.1, on the reverse strand, counting down.
ATGAAATTTTAATTCTATGGCTATCTAGGTCATACCATGTCATATTGAGAAGAGGTAAGGATCTATTTGAATGGGGAAGATATATGAGCTTAATAAAGGAAAAAAATCATATCCTACTTCTTATAGAAGAAATAATTTCTATGGATACTTTTTTCATTGTTCTAACTTTGGCCATAAATCTATGTATTTAAGGTGGAGTAATGATAGGATAAATTCATAAAATTCTCAGAGACAGGTCAATACTCGACAAATAGATGGTGTGGCTATTTCAAACAGGTTCTCTCCTTTAGAAGAAAAGTATGAATATGAAGAACTTTTTCACATGGAAAGGGATTTGAAAGTCCATACCAATCTTCCACTCATTCTAATGTTTCGTGGAAGTAAAAGAGGAAAAATGAAAAAAAACTTGCAGAAGTAGCTCTCAAAGCTACAAAGAATAGAATCATGTGGATTCTTAATAGTGGGAGATAATCAAATATGATTAGAAATACATACCTATTAGTTAATGTTAATAAAAAGGTTGATGTAATAGTAAGGATCAGTAATGATGGTTCTTTAAAGATCAAAGGTAGTGGAAGTATTGAACTAGCTAATGGTGAGCTAAAGAAAACTAAAGTAATTTAAATATATGGGTTACGTCACAATATCCTAAGTGTAATTCAACTCTATGATGTAGGACTTATAGTGACTTTTAATAAAAAAAGGTTGAACTATAAAGGGAAAGATAAGGAATTCTCTAATGAAAGTGTGTAGAACATATGGAAACTTGTATCATTTTGACAGTAAAGAAAACATTGTCTACATGATAGTTGAAGAAGAAAACAACTTTTGGCATCGGAAATTGGGTCACATTAATCAAGAAGACATGAAAAATATATCTAAACTGAATATTTTCATGGATATTCCAAATCTAAAGTGTGAACGGGAGAATAATTGTGATTCTTGCATGTAAGGAAAGTTGGTATGCAATTCATATCATCCAAAGAAGAAAAGGGAATCAAATCTTATTGGTCTCATCCATACTTATGATTGTGGCCCAATAAATGTTGTTGGAACATATGGAGAAAGGTACTTTTTACTATTCATAGATGATTATAGTAGAATGGCATGTGTGATTTTTATATATAGAAAACAACAAGTGCTTGATTTCATGAAAACTTATTAAAGAATTACTGATAATGATACTGTACGGAAAATCAATTTTTTGTGTTCTAACAATGGAGGACAATATGCATCCATTGAGTTTGAAAATTACCTATAGAAACATGGAATTCATCATCAGGTGGCTATTATGATAACCCCACAGAAAAATGGGGTTGTTGAGTATATGAATCGATAGGTGAATAGTATGTCTAGAACTATGCTGATTGAGAGTCATATCTCTCGCCATTATTTGGAAAGTGGTTGTTCAAGTTTTGGTATATATTCAAAATTGAACTATACCTTATATGGTTGAAACCAAGACACCATATGAGTTGTGGTATGGAAGGAAGACCTATTAAATGTATTTCTTTATTTTTAGAAGTAAATTTTTTATCAGAAACAATGAAGGAAATCAAGGAAATTATGGTGATGTGGAAGATGAAGGAATATTCCTCAGATATTCAATGAATAGAAAAGCCTAAAAATGCTTCAATAATAATCTTGGAAAAATTGTAGAAATTAGAGATGTAAATATCATTGAAGATAAAACAAAAAATGCCTCAAGGAATTATTATGTTGATGTAATAGAAGATGAAGAAGAATGTGAACATTGAACATATCCAAATATAGAAGTAGAGGAATGTGTGAAAAACATTTAGAGGCCACAGAATGATGTGCATTTAGATAAATAATTAGAAGAAGAAACTACGGTTAATAAAATCCTCATGAACCTCATAGGAGAAATCAATGAGCATAAATTGATCAATCCAATATCATTGGGGATTGGACTTATCCCACTCAGAAAAGGAGAATTATGAATAATTCACAATATGTATTCTTGTCAGTGGTGGAACCATCCTCATTTGAAGAATCTGCAAAGGTTGAATCATTGGTTAAAGCCATGAATGAAGAGTTGGATTAGATTGACAAAAACTAAACATAGGATATGGTTAAGAGACCTGAAAATCACAATATGATTTGTACAAAGTTTATTTTCAAGAATAAATTTCATGAGCATGGTAATGTGATCCGAAATAAGGCACAACTAGTGTGTAAATGATATTCACAAATTAAAAGTGTCGATGTTGAAGAAACATTTTCTCTGGTGGCTAGACTAGAGTCAATTAGGATATTTCTTTCCATGTCGATCTAAGGAGGGTTTAAATTATATAAAATGGATATCAAGACAACATTCTTGAATGGTGTTCTTGAAAAAGAAGTATACATTGAACAAACAATAGGTTTCTTGCTTGGAAATGATGAAATGAAGGTTTTCAGATTAAATAAATTACTTTATAGTTTGAAGCAGGAACCATGGGTGGGGTACTCTTTGATAGATTATTATCTAAAAAAGCTTTAATTAAAAATAGGAGGAGTGGATCATAATATCTATGTGAAGAACTCTCAAAAGGATTAGTCCATGGTACTAGTGTACATTGATGATATTATTTTTGGTGGAAGCAGGTAGAGATTAGTTGATGAATTCACCAATCACATGAAATTATAATTTGAAATTTCCATGACTGGGGAACTCATATACTTCTTGGGGATGAAATAGATTTATAGTAAAGAGTAAAATTTCATCTCATAGGAAAATTATACAGGAGAGTTTCTGAAGAAATTCAATATGCATGACTCCAAACCAACGTTGACTCTAATTTCGGTTAGAACAAAGCTGGGAAAGCATGAGGATGGAACTTCTGTGGATCCCACTATGTATAGAAGAATCATTAGAATCCTCTTATACATCAAAACAATATGAACATATATTGTCTTTGCAACATGATTGGTGGACCATTTTTTAAGTAATTCAAAGGAAAAACATATGGTGATAGTGAAAAGAATCATGAGGTATATTCATGGTACTCATAATTATGGGTTATACTTTGCTACAAGAAGAGACAGTGAACTATCGGTGTTCTCTGATACTGATTGGGATGGAGATATAGTGGATAGAAAGTCCAATAGTGGTAGATCATTATATATTGTGAATAAATGTGTAGGCTGGTTGAGCAAGAAATATAAAAGCATCTCTCTCACTATTGCTAAAGATGAGTATATCTCTACTACTAAGGCATGAACTCAACTACTATGGATGAAACAGTAGCTGCTGGATATTGGTGATGAAGTGAAATATCCAATGGTGATTCATTGTGAAAACAAGAGTGTGATTTATCTTAGGTAGAATCTTGTACAACATTCTTGTACGAAACATATTGAAGTCAAATATCACTTCATCAAGGAAAAATTTGATCAAGGTATGATTAAAATGGATCATGTGGAAACTGAGGAGAAAGTTGGTGATATTATGACCAACCCCTGGTAGAGGTTGTGTTCTAGAAGCATCGTTTGAACCTCAGTGTTCAACCACCTCACAGTGCATGAGGAGGTCACGAGATTCCCCTAACCCTAGTTGGGTTAACTGTTTTAATATTTTTGTGAAAGTGATGCAGGTTTATAGGGGAGATACGATCTAGGGGGGTATGTTCTAAGCTCTATAATGTACAAATACTGGTCTTTGGGTTTATTACCAATGGGGGAGAAATTGGATAAATTCAATTATTAAATGTGGAATGGGTTTCTGGTTATAGGAAAGATGGAGAATATAGAAAGAATCTAATTCTACAATGGCGGAGAAAATAGAAATTCAATGAGGTACAAAGTAGAGAATGTGAAGGGACAGCACAATACAATCTACTGTTATGATGAAACATTCAGAGATTTCTTTTCAACACACAAGAACAAAATTCTTGTCTTCTCTCTTGTTTTCTACGCTAAGAATTTCTAACATAGACTTAGAGTGTTGGCTAAGTCGATTCTTGCGTATCAGGTTTTGATAGTGGCTCATGCTCCATTGAATTTTTCTATAGATTTCCAACAAACCCAAATTGGGAGATTGTTGGAACCACGGTTCTTCATTTCTATAAATGGATTATGGGTTGTGTTTGTTGTCAATCCTCTCATAGATTCTCAGGTATTTTTGAGGGAAAGGGATCATATAGTTCAAGTTGTAAGCAGTATTGAAGGTGGCATCATTTCCCAGTGTTTGCCAATTTTTTGGGGTCCAAAATTTGGGGAATGGAATGCATTGTGTAAAGTGTTTTTTCTTTAAGGTCTTATTAAAATATGGAAAAGTCACGAGTTTTGCAGATAAGGGATTCATGATGTGTGTTTCACAAAGACATAAATAATTTTTACAGTGATCTCTTCGAGTACGAAGAGCTTTGTGAACAGCAAAGGAGAAGAGCATTCCGAGTGGAGAATTGCAGCGACGTGAAGGGTTTGATAGAGAGAATCACGACAATGCCGAATTTTAGTGGTTCTTTGTGAAGGGATGAACACCATCAATATGTTTTTGACTGATTCAAAAAACATACTGGAGGCGGTGGAGATTTATGATCGGTCGTGCCTATAAATAAGAGCCTACCCCTCTTCATTTAAACCAACTTTTCATAGAAAATCTGGAATCTCTATGATTTCGTGAAAAAAGAGGTGCTACATGAAACTAAGATTCTATGAAAGATTGAGCTTTTCAAAAAGAATATTTTAATCTTGACCGAATTTAATGCTGCTAATCATTGAGTGCTTCTCAAATATGGGATGTTCTACATTGGATCAGTGAGATTTTGGAAGATAGTTTTTCCATGAAGGTAGTTCACTTCATGATGGTAGGTTATTCTGTGAAGGCATAGGTGCTTTATGAAGAGTGAGCTCTGCGAAGGATTGTGCTCTGTGAAAGAGTGATATCTATTAAGGAACAAGCTCTACGAATAAGTGAGCTCTATAAAGAAGTAATCTTCCCTAAGGATCATTGAAAAATGAAGTTTTTGAATATAAAGTTTATGTTGATAGGGATTTTAGTGTTCATCAACTCAGGTCTATGGTGTAAGCAGAGTAACATGCTAAGTCAGGGACAAAGCATTTAATTCCATATCATTGAAGTGACCTTTAAGTCGATAAACTGAGTTTGACTTCTCTCAGAGTAGTGAGCCAAGGGGAATCAATGGAAGTGTTCTGAGGGATACAGTGAGCTATCCGTGAACCATTGTAAAGATAGTGTTCCTGGAATAGAGTTACTATTTTGAAAATTTTGTATTCCACAACTAGTTAAGATTAGTGGATTTTGGTACAACTGACACACTGTCGGTGTATGCTCCTTGGACGTAGCCCTTAGTGGTGAACCAAGTAAAAGAAGTGTGTGGTCTTTATGCATGTGATTGCCAGATTGGTGTTCTTATCTACCATATAGGTTTAATGAGTTCCTATCAACGTTGAAACAAGAACCATCACATTAAAAGAAAATCTCAACACCCTAATTAACCCATCTCCTCTAAGAGTGTCCCAGGGTCCTACAATAAGGCATCAAGAAAAAAATCAGTGATGTCCCAGTTTATCCCAGGCCATTGGAACTATCATGTGAAGTCATGATAAATATTTATCACAATAGGATGTACCAACCATATAGAGGTATGGAAGACCCTCATTATCTCTTCTCTAATAGAAGCATGGACTACTACTCTCCCCTAAACATAGATCACATTGTCATTTTCCAATGAACACCAGGATATTAGGTCACCTTCATCGATCTATTCCCACATTATATCACACTATAGGTCAGAATCCTGAGTAGATTACACCCAATCTATAAGATAATTTGTGATTCCAAAAGGGGAACAAGCCATTAATCCCTGATTCTCAGAAGCAACTATCCCCCAGTCAACCAACAAGCTCATCAGGAACCACTACTCTTTAGAAGGCCACTCACCAAGATCCTTCTCAGCCTATGTCTTACCGCTAATATCATTTGATACAATATTACCCTTACTAGGTGTATAGTTAATCTCATAGTCAAACTTCTATGGGTACTCAACATAGCACCTCCACTTCAGATTCAGGTTTTGTTGTGTGATGATGTAACAAAGGATATTTTAGTCAATGTAGAAAAAAATCATATCATTAAAGAGATAGTGTCACCAACTCTTTAGAGCATGAAACATGGCTACCAACTCCATGTCGTTAGTAGGGTTGTTCCACTAGTGGTGTCATGGATGACATGGCCTTGAATCTGCTACCTACTCCATCTATATCAATAATACTCCCAAACCAACATCCAATGCACCATAATACATGACATATCAAATACATGTCATGAGAATTATCATCACTAGATATATATTCAACCTCCTCTTTCTCTCAAGAAACACCTCTTCACACAGGTCTGAATTTTAGAACTGTAATCCCTTCTTCATCAGTTCATTCACAGGTTTTGATAGATAGGAAAATAATTTGATATAAAATTAGTTGTATCTTTATAAACCCAAGAAGATACTGATCTCAATTACAATTCAGGGATGTGTTGAGGACATAATTACCACCTATTTATCTGGTTCTATATAAATACTTGTCTCAAACACCACATTCCTAAAGATTTTTACATCCAAAATCCAAAATTTACACTTTGACAGTTTGGTGTAAATATGATGTGCTCAAATCATACTCAAGACTATCTCGATATGTATGACATGCTACTCTAGTGTTAGTGAATATATGAGAATGTCATCAATAAACACCATGAAGAATGATTCTAGATATGGGTGTAATATCTTATTCATAATATCCATGAACACTTCCAGAGAATTTTTTAGTGCAAATGGAATCACCAAGTACTCGTACAACCCAATCCTTATCTAAAACACTACTATCTAAACATCCTACTCTCTAACCCATAGATGGTGGTATCCTAATTGAAGATCAATTTTAGAGAACCATGAATCACCCCATAACAGATCGAAAAGATCATCGATTCTTGGTAAAATATATATTTTTTCCCTGTCACCTGGTTCATATTTTTGTAATCGATGTAGAGTCAGAGACTACCATCTGCCTTCTTAGTGAACAAGATTGGTGCACCCCATGGTGAGTAATTTTCCTAAAAAAAATCCCTTTTTCAACAAGTCCATAAGTTGTACCTTTAACTTATTCAGCTTGGATAGTTCCATACGATATGGGGGTATCGAGATGGGTTGTGCACCCATCATTAGCACTATCTCAAATTCAAATCCCCTATTAGTAGGAATCTCTTTTAAGTCATCCGAATATATGTATTTATATAGTTCCATAACTAGAGAAAAAGATGAGGGGTCATCACTAATCCTACCAAAAATGTCAAGCCCACCATTTGTTAACTAATTTTATTAAGTTTACTCATATCTGGACCAACTATACCTACTATAACTTTGTATTCTCCATTTTTCAAGTTCATTTATCCCTTTGGAAAATTAAAATATACTGATCTCTGATAAAAAACAATGAATACTTAGAAACTGGTTATCTAGTTCATGTTGAGAATCGCATCAAAGCTCATTATCTCCAATATCATGAAGTCCCATGAATGTCCACAACCAGCGATGACTATGGGAAACTTTTGGAATCAATGAAGATGGTATACTTTCACGACCAGTGGTGTATCAAGGGAAGTAACTCATAGGATAAGTTTACTGGTAAGGAAATTCCATAAACTACTTGTGAAGATATGAAGGAATGGGAAAACCAATATCAAAAAAGGTATTGGATAAGGTAGAAGTGATAAGAAGTGTACCTAAAATAGTATATTCCCCCACCACCCCCATGTTTTGGTTTCTAGTATACTATTTATGTGTGGCATACCTCAGCTCCAAAACCCACTTCCATAGACACATAAACAGTCTAAGTCTTCATCTAAGTTAGTTGCTAAGGACCCCGACCAGATCTATGGTATCATGATTTTATCTTTCTTCCCCCCTTACAAAGGCTTACCTCAAATCTCTGTAGAAAAACTATTGGATATGGATCACATTACCACATTTCTAGAACTTTATATAATGTTCTATGTAATCCCTGATCTAATTACAAATCTTACCTCAATTGAAGAACTGTGTGTCACCTATAGAGGAAACCAAAGAAGTTGAACTCTACTCCACCTGGATTCCACTACTATGATGCATGTCTATGGCCTTTCTCTTAAAACTACTGGGAAAGTTATTCACTTGTATTAGTAGGTCCACTTTTCTGATCACTGGATGGTAGAAGAAACCCAATTGCTCAAATTTCCTCTAAGATATTCTTGATGGTCATGGACTTCCATAAATCCTCTAGGTATGATGATAGTTTGGAACTAAAAACTTATTTTTTGATTTTAGGAAAAATTATGATCTTGAAATTTCTAGAATAATAATCCTCATTCCTAGCTAGAATAGCTAAAAAGAAAAGACGTTTAGTAAAATGAGCTGAGTAAGTGGATACTATCATGGAACCTTGTTATAGCTCTATAAAATCCTTTACTTGGTCATGATTCAGTGTAATGGGAAATAACTCCCCATATAACCAATCCTTTAAGGCCTCTTAAATTATTCTTTCATGTCATTTAATCTATCTCATGGCTCCCAATCAATGCCTGGTGGGTCCCTATAGCATAAATGTTGCCAGCTTCACCTTTTAATTTGTTGGAGTCTCTATAAGGTCAAAGATACCCTCGATGATATCAACCCAATCCTCAAAATCCTGGAGTCCAACCATGTCTTTAAATGATGGAGGATTTTGGAGCTAAAAATCCATGTAAAAGTTGACCGTGAATCACGATGGAAGGACTCCCGGCTGGAGTGGGCCTACCACCTGCACTATTGGAGCACGTGCGGGAGTGTAACACCCATAATTTTAAATATTATTTTTCAAATAAATTAAATTTATTTGATTTATTTCACTACACAAACCACTATGTTAATATTTCTCTACATGCAACACTGGGTTTTCTTTCATTTCACACGATATCGAGTTTTAAAAAAACCATGTTTATTACTAATATATTTTTTCAAACGCGACCATTATAACCTAATCGTAAAACTTATTGAGATTAATAGTAACAAATAATTTTTAAATATTATGTATAATTTTTTTATATAATGAAAACATATTTATAATAAAATATATAATTTCCAGAAAAGTTTTTATATGTTTTGAAAATATGATTTTTTTAAAAAACATCTTTTTATGTCTTTGTGTGATCGATAATAAAATTAATTTTTGAAAATTTTAGAAAATAAATTTTATAAAATTAGCTTCATATTTTAATTCATAATTTCAAAATAATATTAGGGTGAATTTTTGGGATATTTCTGAAATTTTCATTTTTTGATGAATAATGAAAAGTACTGAATTTTAATTAAAAATTTGATTTTTGTTTAATTTATTTTTAAATTTAAATAATATTTTCAATTGTATTTAAAGTATAATTAGTTAAATTATATATATATTAATCCAATTTAGTGTTTTAGAATCAGTTTCACATTTAATTAGATATAAAAACGTTGTAAACTTTTGATCATTTTTGCTTTAAAAAATCGCTTTCTCCTAACGTCTGCAAGATTAATTTTAAATTAAAACTTTCCACTTATGTTAATTTAATTTCTAAAAATTGATTCCAAATTTTTAATAATCATAATTTATAATTTTTTATGAGGTCAAATTATTTTTTAACCAAAATGAATAGTAAATGCAGTAAAAATTAATTATCGTGGTTAAGGTAAAAATGGGTTTACTGATGGATAAACAAAAATGATAAGGGTAAAAATAAACTATAAACCTTTATAAAAACTATTTATACCCATATTTTTACCATTAAACCTATAATTTTTTATGATTTTCTAATTTTGACCCTTTTTACTTATGAAAAACATGGGAGAACTTATTTCTTTTTACAAATAACAGGTGTGTCCTCTCCCCCACTTATAAAAGTTAATCCCATATACTCTGTTATTCACAACTTTAAACCAATTTTTTTGGAAAATAACTTTCCAAATAAATTTAATAATTTCCTCCCCAAATCAAATAAGACTTATTTTGGGCATAAATAAATCCTATGAAGGATTTTTGGGCAAAACAAAGGGGGATACCCGAAGAAGAGGTAATGTTCATCAACAAACATTTTTTTATTTCTTCATAAAACCCCTTTAATTATTTTTATATGTTGATTATATAACAAAATAAGTATATTAAATATAAATATATGTTTTTATAATAATTTCATGACCTATAATCATATCAGCTTCCATCAAATGGGTTACGAAATCGTCGTTCATGTGTACGGCGGACTACCGTCTTGTGAACTGATGTCGTTCATTTTTACATTACCACCTATCAAGGATGATCATAATGATATATTTATTTTTTTTATATTCTATATATTATTTTTATTATTTTATTATTATTTTTTAATTTTTTTAACACACATACATTTATTCTTTCTATTTTATGGGAATACGATAAGGACATTCATGTGTACGATGGAATACCACCTCACAAAACAATATGATTCATTAATGATTCACATAAAACATATTAAGGGTGGTTTTAATAAAATTATATGATATATATGAAATAAAAATTATTATTTAATGATAATAGATCATATAATTTTAATTGATTTAATTTGACAAGAAAATGGAAACAACATTCATGTGTACGTGTGACCTACCGTCTCCATGAAAGGTGTATTTATTTTCCTATTTCTATATTTTATAGATTATTATAAATATATATATAATGAATATATATTATATTTAGATCATGTTTATAATTTTTTAGATTATTAAATCATGATTAAATTATGATAACCAAAAATATAAAAAATCAAAACAATTAAAAAAAACAAAGTGATTATTACCCAAAATGGAACATTAAATTGAATAATTAATAAAAGCATAATAAAATGTCCTTTAATATATTTATAATAATCATATATTTATTATAAATGAGTTTTTAATGGGTATGACGGATGTCAAGACTTAAGGTAATGGATTCCCGTCTCACTTTTAACTTCCGTGACACATTTTTCATGTTCACCACCTATTTATTTTATGTAGTGTCTATAATTCCCATGAATGTATTATATGATTATTCTCATGAAAATAATTTTCATCTATATATCCATTTTAGAATCTATCTTTCATGGGGTTTATGGTTCCAAATTTAACAAATTGGTAAGGGATTTTTGTCTGAATTCACCTTCTTTGAGATGCGTGTTATATTATGCACCCATATTATTTCATGATGTTTATATATATCTTATTTTAACTATAATATCATGAATTTATTAATAATAATTTTATTTTAAGTTTCATTTTATGTTATCCATTCATGGGTCTTATGAGGCAATGTTACCAAAGTGGTAAAGATTTCACGTTACAATATCATTGTTTATTGGGATTGATTGTGATTATATTTCCAATGATAAAGTATTATGATCCATATCTTAATAATTATCATAAATTTTATTATACTCTATTTATTCATGATATCTTCAATTAATGGTACCATTTTTTCACTCTTTGTTACTTAAATCAATTGAGAAAATGTTTTTAAAAAAATACGACTTTATTTCTCTCTTCAGTCGAAAATCTGTTTTCTTCTAGAACCATGTTCTCTAAAAATGATTTCAAAAATATTTTATTAATATCTTATGGTTTTTAAAAATAAATTTACCCCATTTTTTCTTTTCAAAAAAATTAAAGGAGTATTTATTTTGTTTTTTAAACAATGCTTGTTTGGATTTTACCAAAAATGTTAAAGAAACCTTAATTTTAATGCGTGCAATATGAATAGAATCTTATAAAGTCATGAAAAATCATTTTTTATAAGATTAATTTATAATTTTTCAATATGTTTTTCAAATAAAAATATTTTGAAAAAGTTTTATGTTTTTTAAAATACATTTTTCAAAGTGAAAAGTAAATTTTCCTCATGAAATGTATTAAATGATTCATAAAAATCATTTTTCATATAAGATTCTATCTATTGGTGTTACCTATGACTTACTGTGCATATGATAAAAGGATACCATTATTATTATTCCTTTTAATAGATCATTTTTCTAATGAATTTTTTTATGAAACTTGTTTCTCTTTCATGTTTTATACAATGATAAAATGATTATTATTACCGATTCTTTTCACAAGTTATGATATGATGAAATAATTATAAAACCTTTTATTTCATAGGTTATGATGTGATGACTATTTATGTTCTCATGGAACACATAAATATTGTTTTCATTATGTGATATGTGATACCTATATCTCTATCTAATGCATTGGGTAAATATTTATGTCTCCTGAGATAAAAAAATACTAGAACAGGATATAAACCTGGTTTAGTAATATAGGGATAGAATAGAAAGTAAACTCAATTTTGTAATACATTGCTGGAATAGGAAGTGAACCTAGTTTAATAAAACATAATTGGAATGGGGAGTGAACCTGATTCAGTAAATAAATTTTTCCTCTATGATGGTCTTGGTAGTGATCCTTGACTAATATGGAAAAGATTTTCCATGCATAAGGACATGCCAAAAAATTTATGTCATATTCCAATGTTATGCTATCATGGATCATGTTACATGATTTACTTATGATTAATGTCTTATGAACTGCCAGTATTTATTACATGATTCATGATTATCATATTTGATATGAAAGGTATTATTTTCAAATGTTATTCTCATGTTCTCATGCCCTTATGTTCATGTTATACTTACATATATCCCTTATTTACCCTTACTAAGAATCTAAGATCACCCTTTATTATGTTTCCTTTCCCCATGTTATAAAAATATGTATTATGTATGATTTTTTAAGAAGGGTCCTTTTTTGAAGAATGTAATGGGAGATGATGTAGCTCACTCATGGACTAGTTGTTTGTGTTTCCATGTCTCCAAATGCACTAAACTATTAAAATTATCAGAAGTATATTTATATAATGTAAAAAATATCCATAAAAATTATTTAATATTTATGTATGAAAAGTATGGGTCATTATAGTTGATATCAGAGCAGAGATTTAGTTACCCTTTGGAAACTAGGATGAGAAAACCTTAGTGAGATCCCTAAAGACTTGTCTAACGATAAGTCTAAGGATGAGTCAAAGTATATGGAAATTTCCTAGAATTTTGGTAAAGGATGAAGTGATTTTTTCCTAGAAATATATACCTATATGAAAACTACAAGTGGATGGGGCTCTAGAACTTATGTACCTAGGGGTAACAACCCCAAAAGCACTGTATTGAGCTATACTCGATCAAGAACCAGTGCATGAAAATGGGCCATGATAAACACCTAGTTTGACACTCTTGAGGGATATTCTCTAGGAATTAATAAAATCTTACAAACCATAATGAAGGATTTAAATATAAGATAACTATGAATTACTTAGGATAAACCTAATGTGTCATATATTAATGAAGAAGGTGTCATGATTTAGACATCCTATAAGTGTTTTTTCAAGTTTTTTCTATTCCCTGCTATGAAAATTGTTTCCCACACTATGATTTTTTGTTTTATTAAATGGATAAAACCCAAAATAACCACATCAGTGTGGAGTGTGATATAAAATTCAATGATTGTCCTCTTGAGAATCCAAATATTATGGGATCTATAATTCAAAATCTTGTGGCTATACTCACACAACTCTCTCAATCTATGAATCATGATTGACTTCTAAATAAACAAACATGGGAACAATATTCTTTTGAGTCCTTAATGAGTCAACATACACATTATTTTAGTGGATCTTATAATATTATAGTTGCTGAATAATGGATCAGTACCACTAAAAATATATTTTCTATTACCTAGTGTTTGGAATGTGAAAAATCCATTTTGTTTTTCTATCATTTGGAAGGTGAAGTGGATCAATAGTGTAATCTTATCCAGAATATGAGGAAACATGATCAAATTAACTCCATGGATTGGGATGAGTTCAAGAAATTTTTTCAGTATGTATTTTCCTCTTATTCTCAATACGAATATAGAAAAATATTTCCTTAAGCTAAAGAAAATGAATGATGAATCTATTGGTACTTATGAGAAAAATATTACAAGACTTGTGAGGTATGCTTCTGGTATTATCATCCACAATTGAAAGTAAGGTTGATCAATTCTTTAGTGGATTAAAACCAAGTCCTTAAAGGGCGTTATCCATAATATACTTCGGTAGCTATGAAGAGATTGTTCGATGTGCAATAATGGTGGAAATTGAGGTTGGAGTTACATATCAATCTCATAGTTTTGAAAATAAAAGTAATATGGGATTAAAAGGAAAATATAAAAACCATAGAGAGAAAAAGGTGAGATTTTCTTTATGATCAATGCGTGGGAAGAAGCATGGAGGAAATTGTCTTAAGGATACTACTAAATGTTTTAAGTGTGGAATGGAAGGTCGTAGATAAATTTACTACTGAAGTGATGGGAAGAAGTCAGGTAATAATTCTAATAGAGAGAAAGTTGTAAAAAATGAACCTCCCATACTTTGGTGATTCAAGTGTATGAAGAATGGGAATTTTTATAATCAGTTCCAAAACCTAAGGGTTAATGAACATGATCGACATCACCAACCTCTTAAGCTATGGTACAAAGGGAAATCTCATGTGATCATTGTTTATGATGAGGGGTGCAATAACGATGTGGTGAAAGGTACATTTACCATAAACTCTATAACTTTTAATGTATTATTTGACTATATATCTAACCATTATTTAATTAGTAAATAATTTTCTTGGGGTATTAAGATGCCACCCAAATGATTAAATGTAGAATTAGTAGTGAAAACCCATAATGGTATGATGATCAAATATCAAGTCAATGATTCCTATATTTTTGACATTGGTGGTAATGTGCTTCCAAATAATCTTTTTATTCACCCTTTGGTAGAATTTTATGTCATCTTAGGCATAGATTAACATTATCTACATAAATTCCAAATCAACTATTGGGGAAGGGAAGTCACGTTTTATATTTCAAACCAACCTATGATCATCTATCAATGTGATTACAAGTATGAACTTTTGATGGAAATTTCATCTGTTGTATGTGTCTTAATTCCCATTAAAAAGGGGTTTTTATCTAAAATGGTTGTGAAGAAAAGAGGCATCGATGGTGTGTCTATTGTTCGATAATTTTTTTTATGTCTTTATAAAATAACTACCTAGTCTTCCACAAAAACATAAAGTTTATTTCTCAATAGAACTCATACATAGTGCGACAAAAATTTTCATGACTCTCTATGAAATGGGCCCGATTGATTTGTAGAAATTAAAGAAGAAAATCTAGGTAAACCTTGACAGGGTATTCATCCTTCCAAGTTTATCACCTATGGGTGAACCTATTCTTTTTGTTAAAAAGAAATATGGGTTGATAAGTCTCTGTATTGTTTATCATGATCTGAAAAATATCACAATTAAGAACAAGTATCCTCTTCCTCGTATTAATGACTTGTTTGATCAACTATGTGGAGCTCAATATTTTCCCAAGATTAACGTTTATTCTGGTTATCAAAAATTAAGGGTCAAGAAGGTGGATATACCCAAGACGACATTCCATGAAAGGTAAGGATTGTATGAATATATAGTGAGTCTTTTTTTCTTACTAATTCCCCTTCTATATTCATGGATTTAATAAAAGATTATTTAGATATTTCCTTGATTAGTTTTTGGTAGTCTTTATAAATGATATTATTATCTACTCAAAGTGAAAGGAAGAGAATGAATACTACTTAATAATTATACTAAATACCCTATGTAAGGAGAAACCATGTGAAAAATTTACAAAGTGTGAATTTTATCTACAAAAGGTTTCATTTTTTGGGTCATATAATCTTAAGGGATGGTATATCAGTAGATCCATTAAAGATGGAGGCTATTGAATGTTGGCCCAGACCAACCACAATGACTAAGATCTATAGTTTTATGGGTTTAGATAAATATTATTGATGATTTTTGGATAAGTTTTCATAACTGACTAATACTATGACCAAGTTAACTTGTAAGGGAGCCAAGTTCCTTTGGATAAATAAACATGAGGAAAATTTAAAGGAACTGAAGAGAAGGTTAGTCAGCATACCTATGATTACATTAATCGGTAGTAGATAAGGGTTTTCAATATATAGTAAATCATAAAAGAAGGGATTAAGATGTTTTATTATTTATAATTATATGGTTATATCATATGACTCATGAAAATTGAAGATTCATGAGAAAAATTACCCAATACATGATTTGCAGTTAGTTGTGGTAATTTTTGCATTGAAGATATGGAGGCATTATCTTTATGGAGAAAAGTGTGATATTTATATATATATGTGTATCATAAAAGTTTAAAGTATATATTCAAATAGAAGGAGTTAAACATGTTTCGGAGAAGATGGTTAGAGCTAATAAAAGATTATGACTGGTCATTACATTGCCACTCTGGGAAAGTGAACAAGGTGACATATGCTTTGAGTCAAAAGAATCAGGCAAGTTTATACGTGATGAGGATCATAAAAGATCCAATATTTCTATATTTTCACAGGATAGATCTAGAAATCCTTAAGGGAGGGGGAAAATCTTTTATTGCTCAATTTAATGTTTAATCATCTATCCAAGTGATGATTAAAGATACGTAGAAGAATGATATGGAGCTACAAAAGAAGATTATAAATGTTCCTCAGTTTAACCTTGATCGTGATGGAATTATAAGGTTTAATAACCATTTATGTATTCCTTACATACCATAATTGAAGAAGGAGTTGTTTGAGGAAGCTCATAGTTCTTTATTCTCTATTAATCCTTGAAGTATGAAGTTTTATAGAGATTTAAAAGAATAATTTTGGTGGGATGGAATAAAGAGGGATATCACAGAGTTTGTATCACGATGCTTGTTATACCAACAAGTTAAGGATAAAAGAAAAAATTATAATGGGATATTGCCTCCATTACCCATACCATAATGGAAATGGGAGAACATCACTATGGATTTTGTCATTGGACTCCCCAAAACCTCTAAAGTGAATAATTATATATGGGTGGTAGCCAATAAATTTACCATGTCAGCGCACTTTATCGCTATCAGATAATACTTCTCTCTAGATCGTCTTTCTAGGATATACATTAAGGAAGTGTTAAGGTTACGTAGAGTAAAACATTTTATTGTATCCGATTGGGATTTGAGGTTTAACTAAATGTTTTGGAAAGTTCTTCAGTAATCTCTTGATATGGAGTTGAGTTGCATCACTATGTATCATCCCCAAATAAATGATTAGTCTGAAAGAATAATTAAAACCCTAGAGGATACGTTGATATCTTTTTATTTGGATTTCAAAGGTGGTTGGGATCATCACCTTCATATAGTGTAGTTTTCCTACAACAATATCATTCACTCAAGAATTCGGAATGATTCTTATGAATCCCTCCATTGAAATACATTTAGATCTCTAATGTGTTGGAATTAAGTTGGGGAAATAAATTTATTGGGACATTAGATTGTTGAAGAATTGGTAGAGAAGGTTAGATCAATTCAACAGAATATCAAGGAAGCTAAGAGTTGGAATGAAAATTATGTTAACAAACATCAACATCATATGGAATTCAAATTTGGTGATAAGCTGTTTCAAAGAATTTATCCACGGAAGAAGGATATGATATATGGGAAGAAAGGGAAATTAATCCCAAGGTATATTGTCCCCTTTTATATTCTTGATCACATTTGGATAATAGCCTATCTCTTGGAGTTTGCACCAAACATCTCTCAAGTCCATGATCTGATCTATTCATCTCTCCTAAGGAAGTAAATACCGGACTCTCCACATGTACTGAACTTAGAGGTCATACCACTATAGAAATATATTCCTTATGAGAAGAAATCGGTGGAGATTTTGGATTATACAAATAAAGTTGTATGAAATAAGACCACTCACCTAGTCAATGTTTTGTGGTGAAACCGATAGTTTAAGGAAAATATTTAGGAAATTTAAGATATGATGATGTAGAATTATCCTCATTTTTTTGTATCTAAATGATAAATTTCAGGGTGAAATTCATTTTAAGGGGGTATAATGTAACAACTTGAGTTTTTATGAATTATTTTTTTCCAATAAATTAAATTTATTTGTTTTATTTCACTATACGCAACACCAAGTTAAGCTTTCACTACACACAACACTGGGTTAGCTTGTGTTTCACATGATACCAAATTTTAAAAAAACCATGATATATTACTTATATAGTTATTCAAATGAGATCTTTATAACCTAATTGGTAAAATTAGTAATATAAATAGTAATAAATTTTTTTTAAATATTATTTATAATGTTTTTATATAATTAAAATATATTGATAAAAAATATTTTTTGGTAAAGTCTTTATATGTTTTGAAAATATTATTTTCTCAAAAAATAATTTTATGCCTTTTACGATCAATAATAAAATTAATTTTTGACACTTTTAGAAAATTATTTTGACAAAATGAACCTCATTTCTGAATTCATAATGTCAAAATTATCTTAGGGTTAATTTTTGGTATTGTTCTAAAATGTATCATTTTTTGATGAATAGTGAATAATACTAAAGCCTTAATTTGATAAAATAAACTTTATTTGTACCCTTGAAAAATATAAAAAATGTGGGATTACTTATTTGTTTTCAAAATTACCAAGTGTGTCCTCTCCCCTTCTTATAAAAGGTCACCTCCTCTCCTCTCTTATTCACACCTTCAAACCAATTTGGTTCAGCCAATACCTACCTAGATCACTTCAAAAATTCCCTAACATCATCCTATAATCCTTAGTCTATGTGTAAATCCTTCCTATGAATTCTTTTAGTGCTAACCTAAGGAGGATACTTGAAGAAGTGGTAATGTTCATCAACGAACATTTTTGTTTTATTTCTGCATGAAACCCATTCCATTATTTCTATATCATCCCTATATAATAACCTCAATATCATCTATATACTTAGATATTATTAAGATAAGGGAATAACGTACAATCATCTCCACTTCCATCAAATGGGTTATGAAATCATTGTTTTTGTGTACATCAGACTACCGCCTCGCGAACCGATGTTGTTCCTTTTTTCCATTACCACCTATTAAGGCTGGTCATAATGATGGATTTATTGTTTTTATATGATATATATTATTTTTATGATGTTATTATGATTCTTTAATTATTATTTCACACATAAATTCATTCTTAAAATTTAGTGGTAATACGATAACATCATTCGTGTGTACGGCAGACTAACGCCTCATGAAGTGATATGATTCATTCAGGCTTTACATGGAATATATTAAGGATGTGTTTAACAAATATATGTCATATGTATGATGTAATAATTATTCTGGATTTATAATATATCATATAATTTTCTTTATTTCAATCCAACAAGAAAATTGAATCAGTATTAATGCGTATGTACGACCTATTGTCTCCATGAACGATTTATTTCATTTTCTATTTCTATATTTTATAGATTATTATAAAAAAATTTATAATGAATATATATGATATTTCTATCATGGATATAATTTTTGAAATTATGAAATAATTATTAAATTAAGAGAACCAAAAATAAAACAAATCAAAACATTTATGAAAAACAAAGCGGTTATTACCCAAAATGTCACTTTAACATGGAATCATTAATAAACGGGTAATAAAATGTCATAAGAAAATAAAATATGGTATGATATATATGAATATGATTTTTAATGGATTTATAATAAACTTATATTTTTTATATAAGAGGTTTGAATGAGTATGGAGGAAGTCAGGACTTAAGGTAAAGGATTTTTGTCTCAATTTTTACTTCCATGAGACACATGTCATGTTCACAACCTATTTCTTTTATGTGGTGTATATATTTTTCATTAATGTATTTTATTATTATTATCATAAAAATTATTTTGACTTATATATCCATTTTATGATATATCTTTAATGGGTTTTACGGTTTAATCATTAACAAATCCGTAATGGATTTTTGTCATAATTTTCCTTCTTTGAGATGTACATTATGTTATGCACCCATAATATTTCATGAGGTATATATAGAGACCCTTGTCATGTTATATCATTAATTTATTCATCCTCATTATATTTTATGTTTCATTTTATTTTATTCCTTCATGAGGATTATGAATCATTGTTTCCAAAATGGTAAAGATTTCATGTCCCAATCTCATTGCTTATCGAGATTGTTTGTGATTGTGTTTCTAATCATAAAGTATTATTCTAAATCAATAAATAATTATCATTAATTTTGTTCTCCTCTATATATTCATTATATATTCAAGTAATTTTACAATATTTTCACTCTTTGGTACTTTTATCAATTGAGAAAATGTTTTTAAGAAAAATTGACTTTATTTCTCTTTTTAGTCGGAAATATATTTTCTTCCAAAACCATGTTATACAAAAATGTTTCAAAAAATGATTTATTTATCCCTTATTATTTTTAAAAATTTATTTTTAACCTTTTTTTACTTTTTAAAAATATTTTTTAAAATGAATCTTCATGTAATTTTCTAAACAATGCTCAATTAACTTTTACCAAAAATTTAAAAGGAACCATTGTTTTAACATGTAAAACATGGATGGTTGCTTATAAAGTCATGAAAAATAATTTTTTATAAGATTAATTTATAATTTTTCTATATTATTTAAAAAAAATATTTTATAAATATTTTATAAATATTTTATATTTTTTAAATGAAAATTTTCAAAGTGAAAATGATATTTTCTTTTGGAAATGTTTCAAATGATTGATTAAAATGATTTTCCATCAATGATTTCTTCTGTTGATGTTACTTAGGGATTACTTGGGATATTATCCAAGGATAGCATTCTTATTATTTCTTTGAATGGTTTATGTTTATGATGACAAGTTGTTTATGAAACCTATTTCTCTCCCATGGGTAATACCATGATAGGATTCTTATGAAACCTGCTTCTTTTCACAGGTTATGATATTATGAAAAGATTTTTAAACCTATCTATTTTACATAGTTTATGATACGATTAGTTGTTTATAATACCCATTTCCTTTTATGGTTTATGATATAATGAATTTTTATGATCATGTGGAACATAAATATATGGTTTTCATTATGTGATGGTATATACCATTATCTCCCTCCAATGTATTGGGTAATGATTTATATCTCATGATATTTAAAGTAATAGAATGATGAGTGAATTTGGTTTAGTAATACAGGTCTGGAATGGGACGTGAACCTAATTCAGTAATATAAGGATGGAACTAGAAGTGAACCTAGTTCTGAAATAAAGGGCTAGAATGGGGAATAAGCACAGTTCTGTAAAAGACTTTGTCTGCTATGATGTTCCTGGTAGTGAGCCTTTAATAATATGGAAATGATTTTCTATGATTATGTGTATGCCAAAAATTCCATTTATTATGCCAATGTAATGTTCTCTTAGCTCATGTTATTTGATTTACCTATTATCCATGTCTTATGAACTGCCAATCTTTATGAAATGATTCAAAATTATGATTTTTGATATACAGGATATGCTTTTCAAATTTTATTCTCATGTTCTCATACCCTTATGTTTATGTTATGCTTACATATCTCCCTTTTTTACTCTTACTGAGCATTTGATCTCACCCCTTCTATCCATTTTTTTTATTTTATAAAAATACATTTTCAGTTTTAGTGGGAACCACACAACACAAGGAAGAAAATAATAAAACCGAACCTTCCAAAATACAATAACTTCCATTGGTAAACCAAATTCAAAGTAAAAAAAACATCACCAAATCAACCCAAATCATGAATTAAAATTTTGAAAATTATTAACCACTCACCTTCTTGGGCTGTGAAATACTTAGTGACAAGTCATAAAAATCTCCAACAATGAGGCAAGTCCCATAAAGTAATAAGCATATATCATGTCGTCATCTCCATAAAACTAGTCACCACCATAGTCTTCTCATCCCATAGTTAGCACATTGGTGGTTGCAACCAACCACACCGATGACTGGGAACCAGAACATTCCCCATCATATTTTTTGAACCAAACTGAACCAACATAAGAAAAGCCATCCAAAACCAATGAAAAGATACATGCATTAGCAAACCAATGTTCACCAGAAACAGATCTGGAGGTAAGGAATCCCATGAAAGTAGAACCTCTTAGAAATCCATCAGCCACTAGAACATCACCTCCCAAAACCTCATCTTGAGCCATCACACCAGAACGACTTGGAAGGGGTGAAGGACCTTAGAGTCAAGGTAGAGTTTGAACGGATGAAGGAACCAATGGTGGGCCACAAATACGTAGGATCCTCCTTCCTTCTAGGGATCCACCTTCGAATAAAAGAGATTAGAATCCCCAATATCAAACGCCTAAAATCCATGAACAAGAAACCGAAGACCATTGTGGCTGAAGACTTCACCAAACTGATAACTAATCCAACCATCATGAAAAGAACTGTTATAACCAAAACGCCAAAGGCAGTGAGAAAAAAACCCAACATCAAATGATTTGAAATCTTTGATGATGAGCATAAAAGAAAAGAACCACAAACTGAAACCCAAATAACCAGTGAGAATATAAACCATAATGAACAAGTAGAACCAAAAAGGGGTGTGGCTCTAGGATCTCTGATTAACTAACCACAACCACCAACACATCCCAAACCTCCAAAAAGTACTCTAAACAAGACCATGAATGGGGCCTGGCATGGTAAATTCATTCGACATAACAAAAGTGATATGTGGTTGAAACCCCAGAAGCAAGAGACACAACCCCAAATAAGGAAGAGAAAAAATAGGAGACCCCAAGTGAAGAACCATGGAATGAGGGATCAAGATGCCTGGTGAGAGATCCCTACCAATGAATAAACACACTATAACCCTAGTAAAGGGAAACACAGAGAGAGAGGGGGTCTGGGGGAGTGAGGGGTCATCCCTTGTATGGATATCCATTTGAGATCCCCCTTTTATGTTTCATTTTCTCAGGTTATGAAGATATGTATTATGTATGATATTTATAAAAAGGGTAATTGTTGTGAAGAACGTAGTGGGAGATGATGTAACTCACTTATGGACTACCTTTTCATATCTCTATGTTTCCAAAGCCACTAAAATGTTATATTTCTCAGAATTATATTTATATAATGTAATAAATATCCATAAAATTTATGTAACTTTTATTCATGAAAATTTTGGGTCATTATAAGGAGGGTGCTCTACAATACCCACCTACATGAAAGAGGTGAAGCATGAGCATTGAGAGAAGCCTGACCCATGTCAACTGGTGGTCTCATTAGTCTTCTATGGGGATGCATCTTCTATAACATGAATGTAAGCCTGAGAAAATAAGTTGTTATATCATAACCTGTCTACGGGATAAAAAAAAGGTTTCTTTTGGTGTCTACCCATAATCCAAGGTATAAACATCCTATCAGTAACCAAAGTCTCATCCCTACATATTAGTCAGAATAATCATATATATACTAAAAAATAACAACATGGTCAATTCAACTAATTAATACCAATAGAGATATATCATAATAGTAATACAAAATAGGTATATCACACAATCGATAATATATCCCAAATAGTTAGAAAAATTCAAGGAATTTAATTAAAGAACTATTATGAATCGCAAAAATAGGTATATATATGGAATGTGAACCTACATGCATAATATTGATGCATGAATGCACCTAAAATATCAAAAAAAATAGTAATATAAATCCCATCAATTGTAACACGGATGTCTATTTCACATGTATTGGAAAATCACTTAGAAAATCCCATACATATGCACCACAGATCTATCTCATTTATATCATTGACCAGGTTAGTCTAAAAAACCTAGAAACTGATCACTGATACCATTTTGTAACACCCCCACCCGAACCACCAGGTCTAAACTGGAGTGTCCAATGGCCTCATGCACCTCCCCCCATATGCAAGAGGCTGTCGAATAACAACAAGGGAATAAGTCTATTGGTGGGTAGACTATATCCTCAGTATCATTTCATAGCACAAAATAAATAAA
This sequence comes from Viscum album, assembly GCA_963277665.1. Lineage (NCBI taxonomy): Eukaryota > Viridiplantae > Streptophyta > Magnoliopsida > Santalales > Viscaceae > Viscum > Viscum album. The sequence goes on along the minus strand of OY728152.1, from coordinate 1,576,747,769 downwards.
CAATATAAAAAAATAAAATAAAAAATAGAGTAACATATGGAAACTAAAATTTTGAATACTAGTCATAAAGATAAATAAATATGATACCAAACTGGAAATCCAACTAGTGTATAATTCAAGAATGTAAATAAAAAAATAAATAATATAGAGTCCTCTAGAGTATATTTAAGTATGCCGCCTACTCTGTGCTCTTCTTCTCAGCCATCATCCATAGATCCCATGACCTCACTTAGATCCCTAAACATGAAGTCTGCATGCACATAAAAATTCATGTATAGGATGTGATAAAAAAAACTCAGTAGTACTCCAACAATGAACCCTTAATAATAATTCTCAAATATAATAGGTGTATTCCATTATAATAATAAATTTGGTACAATAATAAAAATCATACCACATGTACTGATTGGCCATGCGCTAACTAATCCGCCACAGACCCCCAACTATACCTACTTGAACTCGATGTGGTGGGATAATAATAGGATGTAAAAAGTGAGAAAGAAAAAGACATTAAGATCATCACACATCTCCTATAAGTATCAAGGCATCAAGTTAGATTAGGTCCCCAGACCATTGGATCCAGACTCCATCACGGGTCAGTCCTTTCAACCATTTTACCCCATCTAAGCCTTAGGTCAGGACCCCAGGTCATCATTCCCCGAATGCGCTATCTTGATTCATGACACCAAACTATTATTCCCCTAATTTTATGACTTGGTTCAGGCATCCATACCATTATGACCCTACCCTATTCTCAGGTTCATCATCTTCGTCATTGCAAGTCATGTACACTCCCCCTCTAAGGGATAAACATTACATGACTGTCCACCTATCTCAAATACCAATAAAAACCTATAAGGCATGGTAAAACACATAAAATATAGTTTCATAAAATTAAATAATAACATATCATCATGATAATATGGTAGAAACACATAATGACTTTTGATCATAATCAAACATGGAAACAAGATACTATAGCATTACTCATGGAATCTAATATCATAATGTGTCTCACAGGCTACATACACACCCACATGTAATCACAATAAATAATGGTAAATAAGGTATGTTAACATAAGAATTATAACAATGAAACATGTATAAATGAGATCCCTAAAAGGTAAGGAACTTCCTACCTCAAATTCATTGACGAAGAAATACAAGGTTCATCAAGGAACATCACTTGAATAATGTCCATGTATTCATATAATCAAACAACTAACCAATGAATCATAAAACTGATTCTATTATTTTATTTTAAAAAGAAATAAAAATACACATGTGATAACATTTTTTCTCTCCTATATAATTTCCAAATTATTGATTTAATTCATAGCATTTTCTTAACAGTTTCTTTCTTAAAGAATAATTATAATTTGACATGCAATAATATTCTATATCTCTAGAATAACCTAATTTAACATTTATAATTATTCTTTATCATTCCTAGATAAATCTAGGTAAAAAATTTAGGAAGAACTTTATCCCCTTTCTATAAAACATAAAAAAATTATTTTTCCAACTAAACTAAAAATATGATGGTTGGAATTTATTATGTGAAAAAACACGACACTCAGTAGAAGAGGAGGGGGGGGGGGTTACCATGCTTAGGAACTAGAAGAAAAACCCAATTAGATCAAGGAGGACTTCACAAATCCTAGTTTGCAGGTTTTATAGACTACCCTAACACAAAAATGGATTAAAAAGTAAATATGTCAAGCATAGGATATTTTAGAACAAGGATAGCTTCATACAGGTTCACACCATTACGAACTAAAAATTAAATTCATCATTAAATTTTTATTTAAAAAATTTCTTAATTGAGAAGTGTTTAAAATCCTTCATAATGGGATTAAAACCTTTAATCGCATAAAAAATTAATTCCCATTATTTAAGGAATTTAAAAATAATCAAATACGTTTTAGGTTCATGTTGAGCAAGGAAAATTGGAAAAACAAGTTTGAAAACATGATTTCCCCCAAAACGGGTGTAGGATAATGCATTTTTAACCTTACACGTCTCATAATTTTTGTGTGAGGGTAAGGGGTTTTACCCTTACACAAGTCTATTAGCATTACCCATCACATTGGAATGTATGCTTACCCTTACACAAGTAGAATACTACCCTTACATAGACTTTATAAATAAGGGTTTTCCCTTATGAAGTGCATAGGTAACCCTTATGTAACCTTTAGAAACTTAGGGATACCTTTACGAAGCATATAGGTTACCCGTACATAACTTAAGTAAATAGGGGTTTACCCTTATGTGAAGTCCATATTACCCTTATGTGAAGTTGGGAAAACCCTTATATAGGACATGGAAGTTCAACTTACATTTACGTTGCACTAGGGGTACCATTATGTATCCTTTTTAAATATCAATTTACCCTTAAACAACATGAAATAACTCCATATAATCTTACATAGTGGTAGGTTTCCCTTATGAAACCTTTATAAAACAAAAATTACCCCTATATAGCTTATGGAAAAGTGGTTTTTTCCTTACACAACTTAGTGTAAAATCACTCTACCCAAATGTAAAGGCTTAGAAATATAATTTACACTTACATAAAACTAAAAAAATTAGTAAGGGTAATATTTATTAGAAAATTTTTATTTTCACATAAGAATAACTATAAATTATAACAAAAATGGGGTTTTTAGAACATAAAAAACTGAGAATGTTAGAATTTTCAAAAGTCCATCTTCTCCTGAGAAACCACCTTTGTCATCATGTCTATCAGGATCTCTTTCATGTAGATATTAACAACATGAAATAGTTTTTGATCAATAACCTCACATATCAAATAATAAATAATGTCGATATGCTTTGTTTGGGAATGATACATGTAATTCTTGCCCAAGTTTAAAGCATTTTTACTATCATAATGAACCCTATACTCATTACGGATAAATCCAAACTCCCAGAGAAAACTCTTTATCCAAAACATATCCTTTAAAGTATTTAAAGAAACAATGTACTCTACTTTGGTCATGGATAAAGCGACACACTTCTACAACCTTAACTTCCATGATACAGATCCTCCTAAAAAAGTAAATATATATATTGATATAAACTTCATGGTGTCAGGATATCCATACATATATGAATCTATATATCCCTCCATGAGTGGATCAACTCCCATGTAAAACAATCATATTTTCAATGTACCTTTAAGATAACTCAAAATCCACTTGGTTGCATCAGAGTTCTTCTTCTCGGGATTAGAGTGAAATTAGATCATGTTTGGAACTATATGGGAAATGTGTGGCTGCATACACACTATAGAATACATCGAGCATCCAACAATTAAAGAGTATGGTATAATCTTCATCACTTCAATTTATTCCTTGTATGACAAAATTGAACTATTAATCAACATCATATAACTATGTAGAGGAATTTTCACTATTTTGGCACTATCCATATTGAAACATTTCAAAACATGTTCAACATACTTCTCCTAAGATATCCATAAATGTATCCTCTTTCTATCATGAGTGACATGTATCCCCCAAACTTGTTTTTCCACTCTCAATTATTTCATATCAAAAGAAGTGTAAAACTACTTCAAGTGGATGATCATCACTTCATCCTTCCCAATTATCTACATGTTATCAATATAAAGTTTAAGAGTAATGAAGTTACCAGCCAAAAATATTTGGAAGTAAACACTCTGGTCTACCAATGTTTGCTTGAATCCATGACTCACCATGAATGAGTTAAACTTCATGTAACACTATCTAAAACCTTATTTCAATTCGTAAAATCTCTAATTAAAATTACTCATAGGGTTTTCTTTTAAATAAACCTCAAAAAATTCATCTTGATTTATAAATATCCCCTTCATGAGGATTATATGATTAAAATTTTTCTTCACATCCATATGCTCAAGATCCAAGTCCAAGTCTATATTGTCCACTAATCTAAAAATGACTCTTATTGAATCCATCTTCCCCATGGGTGAACAGATCTCATAAAAGTCAAATTACTTCTTCAAAAAAATCATTTAACCACTAACTGAGCTTTGTGATTGGCCTCATTTTTTTGTCATCCTTCTTCATCTTGAACAACAATTTTTTGTTAGTTTCTTCAAACCATTGGGTAGTTACACCAAATTTTATATTTGGTTCTTTGTCAACAACCCCATCTCATGAATAATTTCATGTATATTATTGAGTTTTTATGAATGTGATAGTTCTTACTAATATTCTTCAATCTACCCCTCATCAGGTAGAAATAGATACTTTGATTTCAAATATATTGTTTATGGAGTATTTCCTCATGTTGATCTTCAACCCTTTGAAATGATAGGCTTGGGTGACCCATCATCACCTATCCCTTGGGATTATTCTGTAACTTTTGGTGAGAAGGGTTGAGTCTCCCTAGGTCAATATCCTCCTCCACTTCCTCCTGGTCTACTGCTAATGAGTCTTATTACACCTCCTCCTCATCAATGTAATGTGGTGCTGGTACATGTGTTGTATTAGGAAGTTATTCCTCAGCACTTTCAATTCAATACATTTTGGGTTTTTTAATGTCCTTGGTCTTCCAGTTCTCATGGAACATGACATCCCTTCTTTTGATTACCTTTTTCTCCTTCAGATCCCAAATCTTGGATCTCAACTTCTCATCTTCATAGCTAATTAATATTAATGAATTATATCTACTATCTAGGTTATTCTTGATCTATTTGGATACATATACAAAATATAAACATCCAAATACTTGTAAATGATAATAAGGGGGTGTTTACTAGACCATCTCTTCTATAGAATCTCAAAATTCAGGGGAACTGATGGTTATCTATTAACGATGTAGCATAAAACTCAAACAGCTTCTCCCTAGAATGGATTTGACAGCTTATCCAAACTCATCATATTCCTGACCATCTCTATGATGGTTCTTTTTATCCATTCTGAAAATTCATTTTTTTGTGGTGTGGGAGGGATTTTCCTCTCATGGATAATTCCCTAACTCCTACAATAGGCATTAAAATCCATGAACATTTACTCTTCTACATTATCTGAATGAACACACTTTAGTTTCCTTCCAGTTTCATGCTCTACCATGGTGTAGAACATCTTGAAGTATCTCATCACTTGGTTATTCATTTTCAAGAATAATATCCACACATTTCGAGATACATCATTAATAAATATTATGAAATATTTGTTACTTCCTAATGATTCCACCTCCATGGGACAACATACATCAGATTATACTTGATCCAGTAACTCTGATCTCTTTGATGTAGCAGTAATGAATGAGACTCTATGATGGTTCCCATATAAGAATTATTTTCAAGGATTGGATGATGCTTCCTTGTCAAAAATAATTCACTTATTATTTATTATATTTGGTATCCCACTTTCCCTCATGTATTTGAGTCTCCTATACCACCATGTAGAGGTTTTCTACACAAATCTTCACATGAATTTTGTATAAAGTACCATATATGTGCCCTTAGGTAATAGAGATTCCTCACTTCATCATCTTACAAGCTCCATTGCTGAAGATATTATTAGAGCCTTGTTTTTCAAAGGTTATCCATAATATTAGGTTTAGAAAAAGGCTTGGAAGATTTCAATCATCCTTTAGGGTGATTGTGTATCTAATGTTTATCTTGACTTAGATATCACCCATTCCAACTATCACCACTGAATTGGTATTCCTTACCTTTACTGCACCAAATTCACAAGCTTGATAAGTTAAGAGATACTCACATTGTGGAGTTACATGTTATGATGCTTTAGTATCGATCTCCCATTATGTGCCTTATCCTGATGTTTAAAACTAAGCCTCTTCTTCAACTTTGAAATAAAACACAATTTCTTTGGTAATGGTCATGTGCACAACTTCATTTCTTCTTTCTTGATTACTACCTTGGTCTTTCTCTTGTATTAACTTTCACTAATTCTTCTTCAAGTGTCCCTCCACCCCACAATGGTAGAATTTCTATGTTGGTATGTTATCATTTGTGGACCTTCATTTTATCTTGATTTGACCTCTACTTCCTGCCCCCACTACTACAAAAGGCTATTTTAAAGTGCAAGAAACCACTTTTAACAGCAGTAGAAAAGCAATGTTAATCAAGACAAAGATAGGGGATCCCCTTTAATAGTGCTAAATGCTCTGATAAATGGGGCCCTTTATCCGTGCTAAAAAGCATTGATAAAGGACCCCCTTTATTAGACCTTTTTTAGCATGGATAAATGGACACCTTTATCAGTGCTATTTTGAGTGCTGATAAAGGACCAATTTATCAGTGCTTAATTAGGATTAATAAAATGGGCCTTTATCAACCCTCAAAATAGAGTTTATAAAGCCCTAGTTTCCTAGGATGTGCTGTTTATTTAACAACACACCCAGCACTTGCACACCTGCACAAAATAGTACCTATACACAAAAAAAGAACATAAGAACAAAACAACACACACAAGAGTTTCAAAAACAATTATATATACATTTAATTGACATCATGAATACAAAAAACACATTCCTATATAAATTTCAAACAATGTTTTACACAGTTACAATTATAATTATCCAATAAATGGTAAAAACTATTATTGTTTCATCCTTTTGCATCTGTGATCCCCTCTCAAAGATTTTCATCTATGGTATTAGTTTCTCAAAGTATCTGAACTCAAGAAAAAAATTCCACCTATATAAGAAAAAAAATATTATGTTAATAATATAATAATGAAATAAATTAAACATTAATATGAAAGAATACATTAACAAAATGATATAAAATATTGAAGGATGGAGGATCAGGACTCCCTCTCTCTGGTTTTCGCTAATAGACACACTGCAACAAAAAACCCTAGAAGTCTCAATCTGTATACCTATGATTCCCCTGGAGTGGTTGTGCATCAAGGAACCCATTGTATGTGCACTAAGGTGAAAGACGGAGGGAACCTGATGGCCTTCGCGTGTTCTACATTCGGTTCTTTTGCAGATTTTAGGGATTGGAAAATGCAACGTATTATCTGAAAAGGCATAACAGCTCGTGTCTCAGCATCCAAAAACATTATTGAAAAAATGTTAGATCATTGTAAGTTCTTTATCATAGCTCGAATCAACCTACCAAAAGGAATGAAATTTTGAAAACTTGTAGATCTTGTTGATCAGCTTACAACCATTTGGGGTTTTACTGATTTTAAATGAGTTTCTTTAGGCTATGGGGTTTTCCACATTCTCTTTACTTTTGTGAACTTGAAAGGTAAATCTTAGAGCATTGGGTCGATTAATTTATGGCCAGGAACTTTGAGATTACAATATTGGCATCTGAATATCAACATATCTGACTTCAAAGAGACTTATCCCTGGGATTGGGTAAAATTAAATGGCTTAAACTAGATCCTATAACATCCAGAAATTTTATTTGATATCGCATCTGCATTAGGAGTCCCCATAAGGATGGACAGTGCCACATAAATGGTGTCTTTTTTCCATTTTTCTTGTATGCTAGTAGAGGTTGATTTGAGTATTCCAAGGATTGATAATATTGTGCTTTATACTCTATAGGATGATATTAGTCTTAGAGTGGAATATGAAAAAATTACTCTCTTTTATAAAAAATGTACTATTATTAGTCCTGGTACCTTGGACTATAGAAGAAAAATTATTCTTCCTGAATTTCATCTGAAGGGACATGTCTTAAATCACTATAGAGGAAGATACAAGATTGCTACACTTCTTAATGAGGCAAAGGGGAATGTAGATGTTTGAGTATTTCCACCTCTTATCATAACTCTATAATTGAGTTATATTAATAATGATTCTATATCATTACATGATAAGAGTGGCCCCATTTTAGATTGCACTAGGCTGGAAAAAGAAAACATAGAAGGTACCCAGTCTATGAATGTTGCTCCAAATTGTGATATTACATTGTGTACTACTGTCTTGTCTAGTCCAGACAAACCCACAATCTCTTGGACTGATTTGGGAGCAATTGAACATAAGGACATTGTTTCTTTCAAGGACATGCTATCTAGAGGTCTGTATGATGACAAGGTTACTAAAGACTTAAAGGATAATCAAACTAGAAACCTGTATTTTGAGTCATATCGGTTGAATCTTGCATTGGTTTGATATGAGACTGATTCATACACATCACAAAGAACTTATTAATTGTTATCCAAAATTATGAATACAATTGAAGCGGGTTTTCTTGGTTTTTAGTGAGGGACACATTTTGAGCTAAAATGTCAATTTTAAACAGATAACAGACACTTTTATCTATACTGGTGACACCATACATCAGATTGAGGTGAATTTGATTCTTACACTTCAAAAATGACTCATGGATCATTTTCCTAATGTATCAAAATAATCAGAATGTTTATGCTCAGTTTTCAGTATGTCACTTGTGTTTTTTTCAAAAATTAATGTCAATTTTAAATAAAAAGAGACACTTTGAGTCATACTAGTCACATTGTGCATTGAATTGACGTGAAGTAAATTCCTAAATGTCCCAAATTATGTATGGATCGTTGTACTAAAGTATCAAAACAATCTGAATGTGTTTTATTCGTTTTTAGTATTTCTGTTGTGTTTTTTTACTAAAATGACATTTCAAACTAGAAACATGCATTTGGAGTCATACTGGTCTTATCGTGCGTTGGTTTGATGTGAGACTGCTTCATAAAAGTCACAAAGAACTTATGAATCATTATCCAAAATTATGAAGACAACTGGAGTGGGTTTTCTTGGTTTTCAATGAGTGACATGTTTTGAGCTAAAATGTCAATTTTAAACTGATAGCAGGCACCTTTATCCATACCAGTGACACTGTGTATCAGATTGAGGTGCGGTTGATTCACACACATAACAAATTATTCATGGATTTTTGTCCCAAAGTATCAAAACAATCTGAATGAATTTTATCATTTTTCAGTATGTAACTTTTTTTTTCTAAAATTAATATCAATTTTAAATAAAATAATACACTTTGAGTCATACCATTCTCATTGTTCCCTGAATTGAGGTGAGGTCAATTCCTAAATGTCACAAATGACTTGTGGATCATTTCCATAAATTATAAAAACAATCTGAATGTGTTTTCTTAGTTTCTATTATGTCAGTTTTTTTTTACTAAAATGTCATTTCAAACTGGAAACACGCATTTTGAGTCATACCGGTTGCATCGTGCATTGGTTTGATATGATGCTACTTCATACACGTCACAAAGAACTTATGAATCTTTATCCTAAATTATAAATACAATTGGAGTGGGTTTTCTTTGTTTTTAGTGAGTGACAGTTTTTGAAATGAAATTTCAATTTTAAACTAATAAAAACACTTTTAGCTATACCGGTGACACTGCGTCAGATTTAGGTACATTTGATTTGTACACTTCAAAAATGACTCATGGATCTTTTCCCTAAACTATCAAAACAATCCAAATATTTGTTCTCAGTTTTCAGTATGACACTAGTGTTTTTTTTCAGAAATTAATTTTAATTTTAAATAAAAAGAGAAACTTTGAGTCATACAAGTCACATTGTGAATTGAATTGAGGTTTGGTCGATTCCTACATGTCAAAAATGAATTATAGATCATTTTACTAAAGTATAAAAACAATTCAAATGTGTTTTCTTAGTTTTCAGTATTTCACTTATTCTTTTTACCAAAAATAATTTCAATTTTAAATAAAAAGGGACATTTTGAGTCATATTGGTCGCATCATGTGTCATATTGAGGTGGGGTTGATTTATACACATTTCAAATGACTTATGGATCATTTTCCTAAATTATCAAAACAACTGAATGCATTTTCTCAATTATGAATAGGCCGGTCACTCTGATACCAACTATAATGACCTAAACATTTCATACATTGATATCAAATATGAGTAGATTAATATTCCTTACATAAAATAAATAAATTAAACATAAATATGAAACAATGAAATAATTCTATGGAAAATTATTTTACTGGGAAAACATCAAAATTAACTTTGTGATTGAGAAGGCACAACGTCGTTGCTCTTCCTGCAAAGGCATGTCACATGGACATAAATCTTCCAAAATAAATGAACCCTTCAAGGAATAATGAAAATCAAATCAATGTTTCATTATATAATTTTTCATTAAAATAGAGATATTATATCGTAACACTACCTTTATATCTTTCCAAAGGGTTTTCTTGATCTAGATATAAGCTAATAACAAAACTAATGATTCTTTGTGCACTTTACTACTGTTGGTTAACTACGGCTTAGCATAGCATCAGATCTGAACTTCTGATCTGACATCCCCGTGATGATCTCATCATACACAATCTCTATGATATCACCATTTAGGGTTCAATTTTCCTTCTCTTCCTGCACCCATTTACCTAGTAAATGGGTGCAGGAAGTGAAGGAAAAGTGAAGGCTAAATGATTCTATCATAGAGATGGTGTCAGATGAGAGCATCACAGGGACTTCGTATCAGAATTTTTGATTGGATGCTATGCTATGCAGTAGTTAACCAAAAGTCTTAAATAATACTTATTTTTGTTATTAAATTCTTGAGTAATGCACAAACAATATTCTTAAAATAAACTACATCAGTAGAAACAATAACATAAATGACCAAAATAAAGAATGTAAATGATCCATTCCATAATAGTATAGGTCTATTGCTTTTGGAAACACAAAAACATAAAAAACTAGTTCATAAGAGTATTTCATTAAGTTATTCTTTACTAGAAAGAAAAATCATTTCTAAAACCATTCTTCATAACCTAAGGATATAAAACATAATAATGGGTGATAATATATACTCATTAATTGTAAACAAGGGAGATATCAATGATCATATAAGGATAACATAAGTAATTGGAATTCACCTTCATCCTATTTATATACAATCTTCCATCAGGTATGTTTCCCATTCGTTTCAAAACACATCTATATCATCTGGTGAATATGAGTTTTTGCGATAGTCATGGAAGTACTACAAAAATATAAATACACAAAGGATTAATAAATATTTTAAATGAACTAGTAATTATTTTCAAAAATACTTCTTCAGGGATGCTAGTTTGTTGATGAAATATGATCTCTTTCATAAATTTACAAACATAATACCCATAGTCCTTTCCATTTGTTTGTTTCGGACACTATAGAAACATAGTGAAAAATAATTAATTTGTTTTGATATGTATTCAGATAGTGAAATCTTATTATATATACCAGGATACTTGTCTAGTTGTAGATCTTGTGGGCGTTCTTTTCCTTAGGACCTGGATTCATTCCATGAAGTAGACGATATTGATGCACATCCCTATCATAACATAATCCTTATTAAAAGATAATATAAATTATATAACTAGATTCTTAGTTTTAAATTTTGGATCTAGTGTATTACAAATTGACAAACTCCATCATGCATGGTTGGTTTTTTGGATATCCATGCATTGAATCCAGAAAATAAATTTTCAGAGTATCCAAATTGAAGGAAATGAGCATTCAATGCTACCAAAAAACAGAAAAAGGAATAAGTAATGAATGAAGTGAAAATATAGTTGATATAATTAAATTTTAGAGTTTTACCCATATATCATTGGTATTAAATAGAGTTTTTCAGCTATATTTTTTTCAAATTATTTGATAAGGGATGAAATTATTTCCCCCTCTTTATCGGAATTTATTTCATATTTTTAAGAGGTGATGTGAGGACTAACGAGCCCAAAATTTTGTTCATGGGGAAATCAATTCAATTGTTTTTCATATATATTCCTATGAAAAATATGAAATGTATTTAGTCATAATTATCATAGTATATCGGCTTTAATAAAATCAAATCATGAAAACATACCACATGTATACATTTACAACTAAGGCGCCTAGCCATTCATACTTGAGGATTTCATTTACATTTTTAGCACTAATGTAATATGATTCTTCCTCTCCATACATATGTTTTTCAAAATAAACGGTTTGAGTATTGTCGTCTATCAAATTTTTATCCACATGAGCCTGCAATGATATTAAATGTTGATATATAATGGGCAGAGTGAAGGTTCTCTTTGTAGATAATTACAATCATTTGGTTAATCCTTGAGATATTTTTGAGTTGATCTTTGATTTCACCCCTTCTCTTTGTTGTTCTATAATAAAATTCATCGATTTAGACCTTTTTTCATTAAATGTTAAAGGTTAATCTGGAAAAAAAATTGGAAATGAATACCTCCTTGTCGGCATGTTTTTTTACAAGAATTGACATCCATTAAATGAATGTTCAAACAGCTTGTTATATCTTATGAATGTCGTCATAATCATTTGGAATAGGTAGCTCGGCACTCGGCTCATGAGCTATGTTAATCAACACTCTGACATGATCTGTTGGAAGTGGTTTGTTGTGTAGCATGTCATTTTTCATATTGAACACCATAGATCTCACTACAAAGAGATAGGTGAGAGTTGATAGATATAAATCACAATCATTTTCACCATGTAGAATATCAGTACAGGAAAGATATCAGTGTCTATGTGATTCACATTTCACATAAATAGTTATTAGAACATTGATTACCTCAGATAAGTTAGGTTTTTTAGGGGAATGGTTCACCTCAAAACTGGTGGGGGTGGGGTAGGATCTTCACGCATGGGTTGTTCTTGAGTTGTTTATTCTCTTTGCCTCCCCCCATCAAACTTGCTATCATCTCTCTCTAGTATTTTAATTCTTCTTGAAACATTGCTAATGTTTCTATCATCTTTTTTCATTTCCTTAGTTTGATCCTCCACTTGTTTTTATTTTTGAAAATATGTTCATGGTGTCACCCCAAAAACCACACCTCTGACGCAACCATACTGTTTTGGAAACTTCAAGGCCACTGAAAGAATTTCTACATCTAGTGCATGTGTTTTTTATTTCTGTGACTATGTCAGATAGAAAATATAGGAAAATAAGTATTCATTGTTATGTAATAGCGATTTAAAGTAAAACAAATTTATATTATGTCATACTTACACATAGTTTCCACACTTTTTTTTTTGTGTTTTCATCTATCATTATCCCATATTTATTTACATGAGCCTCCTTCCATAGAACACAGTGTGGGTGGAAGTGGATTTCTATTTTGATTAATCAGTCTGTATATAAATAGAGGAATATGGTTATGGTGTTGTTCAATGTCACATAAAAGTATTACGATAGATTTTAAATACGTACCAAATTTTTATCAAGTAAAGAATAACCCATCCTTGCATTATGGTAGGGGTACTCTAGTTTTGATTCTCGTTCCTTATTTTCATCACATAGTTGTTGTTTCATAAATAAAAAACTTTCAATTAAATTGATGAATACAAGAAACAACAAAAAATGTATTATTAGACACAATGTACCTGAAAATTCTGCTCCATACAATGGCTGCTAAACATATCCCATGCTCCATGGGATATCAATTGTGCATAAAGAGTAGGTGGGTGTGGATTTATTTTCCCTTCATCATATTTAAGATGATATTTAGTTAAAATTTTGCAGAAGCCTCTATGAATCTTTCCTGAAACTCTTAATACATATTCTTTGTGCGAGGAATCTACGATAAATGCACTCTAAAATTGATGGTGTAGAGTAAGTCAATGTTTTAGTATTTTATTTTATTTTAATAAATGAATGAAATTATATCATAATATTACCATAATCTCTTTTTGCATTAGTGTCTTAAGCCTGGTGACAGTATGGTGCCATGACTGTTGGTCAATCGACATGCATTACGGAGTGATGATTCCAATGTATCTACTAAAGATGGATTTTTTGGGGTTAACATACTGGACTCTCTTATTCCATCACACCTCAAATTTGATGCCTTTTTATTTTTCCTTATATATTTTGGCTAACACTTTCAAACGAAAGTGATCTTGTTTTTTTGTGCCTCTAGGGTTTCATTTCCTACCATTTCCTCAATTTCATCATCATCACTATGTTTCTATGGAGCGCTAACATCAACACTATAACTAACAGAAATAGGTTGAGAATCCTATTATACCTCAGCATTACGACCAGTAACAATAGGTTGAGAAACTTGTTGTTCCTCTGCACTGGGACCAGCAGTAGCTGGTTGAGAGACCTGTTGTGCCTCGGGATTGGGTGCATCAGTAGGTGCAGATGTCATTATCTGCAAAATTAGTTTAACATTTAATTTAAATTATATAAAAGTATAAGTGAACAAATAATAACATAAGGTAAAACAATGAATATTACTATAAAAAATAACCTGATTATTAAACTCTCTTTTTTTAAGGATGAAGAGATTTTCCCTCTCTATAGACTATGTAAATCCCTTCATTGCGGTCTCCTCTAATATACAAAACATCATCTACATTGGGACTATTGTGAAATTATTGTTAATTACCATTGAAAAGTTCATCCTCCATTGAATTTTCATCTGACCCTTTAGCTGTTTTGGCTGATAACAAAACAATTGACCAATTTCAGTTTACGAGATTTGGAATATAAATTACTTATACTATCTATGATGCCATTATAAATGGTTTGTCTGTCTCCCCTTCCTTACTAAAATAAACTTTCATTAATCCCAATTCATATATTTTAACTTCACTACTTTGATCAACCCACTTTGATTGAAAAATCAAAACTTGGAATTTCATATAATCTATCTCCCATATTTGTTGGATGATGCCAAAATATGACATATTCGCAAAAATTGGATTTTTTCCTTAGCACCAGAAAAATCATCACTTCAGCCACAAGTGTAACCCCACTATTCTACATGGTACTTTCTTCATCATGTTTATTAGTATAGAATGTGTAACCATTAACTACATAAGAATTGTAAGATAATACAAACACACTTCATCCTCCGACTATCCATCAAAGTTGTTCTGAAATTGAGTCTGGATTTTCATCTGACTTCTAAAAAATATGGTCCTAAAACCATCCCATAAATTTTCAATTATGTGTATCTAATATCCATTTTTTATCCCTAGATAGATTTAAATCCCTAAGAATTTCTTTGTGGGTTTGAAAATATGGGTCAACGTTGAAACTCTTATGAAAAATATAAAGGTGGGCCTACTCCTGATTTGTAATATTGATTGTGACAAACTATCTTATATAAATTCCATCACCCTCAAGCCACCTAGTGTGACAAGATTTCAGTAGGCCAATACTTTCCACACCAGACTGGTATCCGGTACATAATTCAATGGCTTCCTCAATAATATATCGCTCCGCAATACAACCCTCTGACTGACTTTTATTTTTGACATACCCTTTCAAAATATTCATAAATCGTTCAATGGGGAACATCCATCTATAATGTATAGGACCACATATTCAAATATCTATCACCAAGTGAACCATCGAATGAATCATTATATCAAATAATTTCAGTGGGAAGAACATTTCTAATTCACATAATATGATGGAAATTTGTCTTTCCATAGTTGGAAATTCCACAGGGTCTATAATTTTTCTACATATATCTTTGAAGAAGAAATAGATCTTCACTAATGTATGGTAGCAATTCTTGGAAAAAATGAAACGTAAATATATAGGAATTAGATCTTTCATCAAAACATTCCAGTCATGTGATTTCAGACCATTTAACATTAAATTGTTCATTGAAACGATGTTCTTGATATTTGATGAATAACCCTCTAGAACCTTTACATCATTCAATAAGTTGAAAAACTGATATCTCTTCTTCCGGAAAAGAGTGTATGCAGCAGGGGGAAGAAATGTATATTTTTCACCCTTCACTAGTGCCAAATCTTCTCATATCCCCATCTCAACCATGTCCAACGTAGCCTTAATTCCATCCTTCATTTTTTCAGGTGCATTTGAAAACATGACAATGACACTATCACATAATTTTTTTAAACATGCATAACATCAAGAAAATCTCTAACATATAGAAAATTCTAGTATGGTAATTCAAAAAAACTAATCTCTTTTTCCAACTGGTTTTCGTAAGGTTTTTTGAAAACAATTTACCAACAGTAGTTTCCACATATTTTACTTTCTCAAACAATTGATCACTTATTAGTGGAGATGATGTTGTATGTTCTTATGAAATTCCATCGAATGATGTCATCCAAGATCGGTACTTATGTCATCAGGGTAGAAATCCACGATGTCCTAGAAACACAGTTTTTGATGAATGTTTCAACCTAATTGACTGTGTACCTTATTCCCAGATGGGAAAACCTTGAGTTCCATTAATGCTATATCTTGAAAATTTTCCATAAGTAAGAAAGTCATTTATCGTCTTATACAAAATGGCTATCAAAGTGAAATATTTATTTTTGCAAGCATCATAAAACGTAACACTAGACTCCCACAATAATTTCAAATATGCGATCAATGGAGCCAAATAAACATCAATATAATTACCCAGTTGGTTTGGTACTGATATAAGCATAGATAGCATGATGTATTTACATTTCATACATAACCATGGTGGTAAGTTATAATTTACCAACATAACCAGCCGTGTACTGTGAGTGTTGCTTTGTAAACCAAAAGTATTCACTCCATTTGTAGATAACGCAAGACAAAGGTTTCTCGTCTCGTTTCCAAATTTAGGATACTCATGATCAATTCTCTTCCACTGAGGAGAGTTTGTCGGGTGATGTAGTTTCCCATATTTAATGATTGTATCTTCATGCTATGTCAATTTTCATGCAGTCTCTTCACTTCCATATAGGTTCCTAAACCTTAGAATGATTGGAAAGTAACATATAACTTTCATAGGACTAGATTCAACTTTCTTGTATCGAGAAGCACCACACTTTGGGCATTCATTAAATGATTTTTGGTTCTTGTGAAATAGTATACAGTCATTCGGGTAGGCGTGTATTCTTTCAGAGATCATACCCATCGATCATAGCATTCGTTTGGCATCATATGTTCGGCTTGAGAGAACATTATCTTATGGGATCATTTCATTCAGGAGAGCAAGTAGTTCCATAAAAATGGCATCACTCCACCCATTTCTAGCTTTAAAATTATACAGCTTCAGTATGGATGAAAATATTGTATATTTAAAGAAACAATCATACAATGGTGTCTTTGCGCAACTCTTTAACTTCTCAAACAATTTTGTGCAATCACGAAGTTCATCTTCAACTATCCTTGTCATTTCCTCAATATGATCTTCATCATCATTCGCATCTGTAATCACATATTCCATACAGTTATCTTCATTGTTCAAGCTTGTAATCATATCATATGGTCCATAAAATGCATTGCTATCCCATCCACTACCTACATTCATTTTTCCCCATGTTTATTCCAACATGTATAACTTTAATCTATTCTTTGACATATCAAGTGTTATTCCAACTCCTCTAAACTAATTTTTCTTTAATATAAACAACATAAACACTAAAAAAGGATTTGAGAAGGGCCATATGCATGATCTTTTGAAAAGATTATAAACACTTTCACACCATATTCATACTCTTTTGTCAACCGATTGGCATTCATCAATTCTTTATTCATATTCATCCTATTTGATTCAGTAATATTAATATTTAACAAAATAAATACACAAAATATGTTCAACTAGGGTCATCATCCAACTATAATCAGTGGAACTAGCTATGGTAAACAATAACCTTACCTCTCTATGCATTAATCAGGACCAAAGTAGATCACACCCATCTTCCCAACCACCTGATCAATGGAACTATCTTTAAGAATCCCTTTCACTAGAATGTTTTAGTATCCCAATGTGATCTATATGCATTGTTTTAAACCAGTTTTTTAGTGTTTCTCTAGAAACATAATGTCTCGAGTAAAGAACTATGATACTAAACTAATAGATGGTATTCTTTTCATAGATTTCTTGTGGGTGGAAGGATTAATTACATGTGTTGTTATGGTTATTTGACTAGGGTGTCCATAAAGTGTCTCATAGAGTCTTATAGTGAAGTAGTTTTATAAGATTCAGTGGAATTTCACTAGTAAAAAAGTGGTGGTTCCATTGAAATGGGTAAGGTTTGGATTGATATTAAATGGTGGAAGAACTAAAAAATGGAAAACAAATGGCATACCAATCATGCCAACAATGACAACACCATATAAATACACAATTGTTCTCACAATCACAACACCATAAAAACCAAACAAATACAATTTAATATTTTACAATGAATCCCTTATTCAATTATTCTTGTTAATTAAGGGGTTATCACAGAATTTTTATCATCCTAGGGCATTCATTCATTATCCAAGTATACGTAAATTACCAATTTATATATTCAAATGTTCAACAGAAACCAACCAACATGCAATTAATTTAGTGTGAAAACGAGGAACACCAATGGACATGATTTTCAATAGGGAGTTTAGCGCATACAATTCACAACATAACAATCAATATCAAATAGTAATAACATGAGAATAAGAGGAAACCAATGTGTAAGAGGAGAAAACCCACCATGAAGGTGCCGTTCGACATGTGATGAAGGTGCATTCGCGGTGGAGGAGATACATGTATTAGAGGTTATTTCCAACTGAAAAGAAAACATAAAATGAGAACTCATATGTTTTACCTATAAAAAATAGGTCCAATGAGATTTAGGAATGGGACATGTTTGGTTAAACAATTTTATTGTTCAATAATGGGATTTTATTTTTTGTCTATGATATCTACTTCCCATTTTTTATTTATTGTGTATCTACTATTTTCCTAGATGTTCAACTTATGAATGAGACTTGTATGGTTTTTATAAGAAAGATCATTTTTAATTTACTCTAAGGATTTCCTCATTTCCATGGTAGTAATGTTTGTTTAACCTAGTGTGTGAAGTAGACATCAGAAACTAATAGAAAATATCCTACAAACCTCATTGAATCTTAATTGGTTTGGTTTCACTCATCATATAGTTATAAGTGATGTGGAAAGTGTAAATAATAAGCTTGGGGGTTGAATGATGTAGATATATTGATGGGAATGACCATTTGGAAGTGTGTTTAAATATTCATTGTATATTATTCATTAGAATGAGGTTGTTTTAAGTAATTGTATTTAGGTCATTTGTGTTATTCCATCATGAGGTTCAATAAGAAGAGGTGCATCAAGCATCCAAGCATCAAATGGACTTAATCCGAAAGAACCTAAGTATAAGGGAGAACAAGAGATGCATCACAAAAAAACACATAGGAAATCTGGGAAAACATGCATCACAACACAACACATAGGTCCATGTCACAATGGGTCCCAAATGAGAAAGAACTGTGACATGAAGATGGCCACACCATAATGGTTCCTAGTAAAAACACATCTAGAATCCATGTGCACGGTCAAAAATGAGATCATATAATCTAGGGGAAAGGTACTATGATGCATTGGTCATAACTAATCCATAACCACTAAGCCCTCACACCCTCCACAGTGAAATGATACCAAAATTGGAACAACTGTGTGAACTCCACATTATAAGACTTCACACCACAACCAACTCTCCTAGACACAACTATTAACAAACAACTAGAACCATAAAAACTATATTCCAAACCATATTTCCCCAACCATGCACAATAACAACCTCCATGATGTAGAATATTCACCATGTCATAGAATCTATTTACATTTAAAAAATCTGTTCAACTTACCTCTTTCAACTTCAAAACTAAACCTAGGTTATTATTTAAAATACAAGGGTGTCACATGGATATACACTAGATAGACCTCAATTTTTAAGGAGGGTGTAACTCTTTAATATCTATCTTTCACAATACCAAGTCATGAATAAAAACCACTTTCCTTTTACACACCTATAGGCATAACCCAGACATATTCCTTTTTTATGACAAGTCATAACTTGGGATATGCTTTTTGGTTAGGTTAGCATAACCAAGTCACATGACTTTTAATGGTGGTATGACCAGTGTGTGAGTTGATATGGACTATGGAAAAAGGAATTTTTTTCATGGTAATGTAATGAGAAAGTCATAAGTCCATGATCAATATATATAGTAGTAGTAGGACTTTCTTATAACACCTATGAACATAGTTGATATGGACTATGTCCAAAGGTTCTGGAATACATGACCATTTTTCTTTTCTAAAAGTATAATTATTTTAGTTATAATAAAGTATACACACACACACACCAAGTTATATTTATATATTTAGATATATAGATATGTATATATTTATAACGATAATTCATTATTGCTTATTGTTAAAGTCTTAGATAAATTATAGAAGTGGTCCTAAGATCAAATATCATCATTTTGTTTAATATTGCAAATTATATGACCACATTCATAATCCATATCTGGAGATACCAATGTCTATGGTCCACCCGTGGAAGTTGATGTTGTGTGGGAAAGGTTACAAACCATGGATATAGGTTCCCCATAATAGGGACTACATCCACAACCATTGTCTATGGTACTAGACCATTCGACAATGGCTATAACCGGTGGGCTACGGAATTTGGGATAACACCAAAGGGTGTCCTGATAGTGGATATAAACTATATTCATTTTAAATTGGTTTATAACCACTGTCATAACACATAACTATTGCCTAATATTTGACTAGTGTAAGAATTAGGCTGGGAGATTGATGGGTGTTGGTATAACCTTAGTGAAGTTTGGGGATGGACTAGAGCTCTTATGTATTTTATTCTTCTATTAATTTTTTATATGTGATAATCCAAATAAGTGGTCATTGAGATCAAATTCATTTATTTGGGTATTTTTTTCAATGAACATGAAGTGTCAATAATCTTGATATCAATATATAATAGGGAAGGACAATTTGGAAGTAGGTTAGAGAGCCCAATATTGTCAACACAATTATATGAGTTACTAAGAAATTCATTATTATGTGTGATGAATTGTGAATATTAAAAAAGGATTGAAGATATACCTTTTCCCATGGAAGCAATGCCGATTACTTCCAATTCAATTTAAATGGAAAGGAAAAATAAATTCCTTGAGGAGTATAAAATATATTTGGATATTAATAAGGGAATTTTAAAAAGTAGATAGATGAGTCTTATATGTTTTTCTTTAAAGGTTGTTGATGTTATATTACTCAATACTCTAGAATTTAAGAAAATAAGTTAAAGATAAAATATTTTCCAACTCTAAAAAAATAGACACTACTAGAGAAGATATCCATCATAGAGGCTGTTGACTGAGCATAAAGGTAGGATCTATCCAAAAATAGCATGTATGGGGGTATAAATAGTTATAATGGGTCTATTTTAGTATAAAGAGAATGTGGAAGCATATGTGATAGAACAAACATATAAATTTATATGGGACATGAATTTATCTAATAAGAATCTCCACCATAATAAATAATAATAAACTATAAACTAAGAGAGGAATAAGGATTTATAAAACTAAAAATAATCATATTTAGAGGGGACATGAATTTATCAAAACGTAGACAGAGTGGCAAGGAACCATTCAAGAAATTTGATAATTACCAAATCTAATAAACTCTCCCAAAATTTGAATATCTCAACCCCTTTTTGTATAATAAATAAGATAAGAAAATTGAGAGCAATACATTAAAAATAAAAATAAATAGAGATAATAAAAAATAAAGGGAATGGAATATATCTAATAAGCATATCCACCTAAGTTAAATACTTAGGAACAGTAAACAATAATAATCAAAGAGTGAACAACCGTACTCAATAGATATACCAACAATTAGATGAAAAACTCCCCCAAAACTCAATGATATTCCAATAATTAGATGAAAAACTCCCCCAAACCTTACGCACCCTATGGAGCACAGGGAAACCGCAATATAGACTCATTGGGGGAATCTGTGCGTTGTAGAGGAGGCTTTAGGGATAGTCTTTGGATGAGGATGGCGCGCCAGAGAAGGTCAAGTGGACAAGGGGGCTGCACAAGGAGGAGGAGGGGAAAGAGGCGAAGGAGGAGGAGGAGGTGGTGGCATTGGGGGAGGAGGATGAGTCGGGGACCGAGGAGGAGGAGGAGGCATCGAAAGAGGAGGAGGAGGAGGAGGAAAAGATGAAGGAGGAGGAGGAGGAGGGGATGTGGAAGAGGAGGGGTCGTGGAGGAGGAGGCAGCGACATTAGAGGAGGAGGAAGAGGGGTGGCGGCAGAGGAGGGGTCACAGTGGAGGAGGGCTCGACGGTGTAGGGGTCAGCTTCTGCGAAAGATAGAAAGGGTGCAAGGCAGGAGGAGCCTGTTAGGTTTCTATTATAAAACCTTCTGAAACCATTATCAATGCTAGTTAAAATCACTGATAAAGGTATGTTTCATCAGCGCTAAAATAAAAAGGGCTGATAAAAAGTACCTTTATAAGTGCTGTATTAGCGCTGATAAAGATATCCCTTTATCAGTGCTAAAAACCACTGATAAAAGCTCTATTTATCAGTGCTAAAGTTCTAGCACTGATAAAGATATATTTTATCAACTCTTTTTTAGCACTCATAAAGGCCATCTTTATCAGCACTAAAAAAGCACGGATAAAAGACCTATTTATCAGCTCTAAAATTATAGCACTGATAAGTATGTCTTTTATCAGTGATTTTTTAGCACTAATAAAGGGCATCTATATCAGAACAATTTCACAACCAATTAAATAATTATTTAAATAAATATAAATTTATTTGTATTTATTTATAAATATTTGTATATATTTATAAATATATCTATTTAATTATATATTTATAACTTTATAAGTAGTATTATAAATATATTTGTTATAATTTTATAATTATATATATATATATAGTAATAATTATAACAATAAATAGTATATAGTTATAAATATTTTTATATATTTGTTAATATATATATATTAATAAAATAATAATATTATATATATAATTTTATAATTATTTATATATATATAGTTATAATTATAATTACAAATGTATTAAAAAATTATTTATATATATCATTAAAAATATAATAAAATATATTTATTATTTAAATATAGTTAATGTAATTTTATAAGTATATTTTTTGGAATATATATAGGTCATATGGGTAACACTATGAATTAATCAATATACCACATCAATGGATAACATGATGTAATGTATAAATAAACATTCATATGCATGATACATGACATATATATATGAATGATCAATATATTCATTGACCAAATTCATTGGAAAACACATATATATTCAATAATTTTAATTATACATATATATATATATATTAAAAAGTATTATATATTTATAAATAAAATAAATATATTAAATATATTAAATATAATAAATATAATAAATTAATCCAATAAATCTAATAAATTAATCTAATAATTCTCCAATAAATATAATAAATATAATAAATATATTTATTATTTAATGTAATTTATTATAATTTTATAATTATTTAATTATATATATATATATTTATTTAATTATTTAACTATAATCTTAGAAATAATTTTTTCAATTAAAACATTATATTTTTTTTGAATTAATAAAAAAAAATATTAATTATAAACATTTGTTTTTTATTTAATGTATACAAATAAACATTATTTTTGAATATAAATATAATAATTTTATATAAACTCATAATATTTTTTTTAAAAACTTTTATCAGTTCTAAAAAAGTGGTGATAAAGGGTACACCTTTATTAGTGCTTGTTTAAGCGCTAATAAAGGGAACATTTATCAGCACTTTTAGCTAGTACTGATAATGGCCCACCCCTTTATCAGTGCTCTCTACTTACCACTGATAAAAGGCAGTGCTTCCCTTTCCCTATTTTTTGGTAGTACCCTAAACCACATCCTTGTTGTATCCCTTGCTTCTCAAGTACAATAGCTTGTGTTTGGTTGTAACTCAAATCCTTCCTTTAGGTGTCTTCATTGAAAAATTCATCATTTACCATTCTTATGGTATGTTTGCCTCCAGGAATTGAGTTTTTTAGGGAGATCACAAGTTTATCTCAATTATTGAGAAGTGTTCAATGTAGATTGTTTTCCTAATCTTCATTAATTAGAGTCTTGCTTGTACGAACTAGTTGATTCACCAAGCTTCGGATCTTGCTGGTGTATTAGAATATAAAACTCTCACGCTATAATTAATTATTAATCAGATGCTTTAACAAAAAAAATCTTATTTTGAGTGGTCTTTGACCAATATGTATTCTCCAAATTCATTCAGAGTTTTTACATGCTAGTCTCTTGAGAAACGTGGTATTATATGTTGATTAATCCATTGGTGGGTTTGACTGGTCGTCTTTTTGTTCAAATTCTTCCACTCAGCTTCCTTGGTGGATTCAAGGTTGAATCCCTTATTCTCGATGAAATCAAATAGATCTATGGAATTAAGGAGATATTCCATTAGAGACTTTAAAATAAAGTAGTTTGAGGAAGTTAACATGATAATCCCTCTCATGGATGTTCCCTTCATTGAATTTCAATTCTGTATAAAATTAATAATAGATTTTTTTTTAAAATGGAGTTTATTATTTACTCTAGAACAATTTAAAATGGTGGAATAGACATCTATATCATCGAAATCTGACTCTAATTGATCAATATTTGATGAAAATGTTATCAATAGTCGAGGTTTATCATTGATGTGCTGATGATGTGTCATGCTAGAGAACCCACTGAAAAATCACCGGAAAAGTCACCGACACCAAAACATTATCATCTCTCCAAAATTTCATCACCTAAACTCACTTTAATACCACTCGTTTTGAGTGACTAATCACAAAAAATTATAATGTATAGAGAAACAATAAATTTTATTTCATGAAGAATAATTCATGTGATCATTATTATTATTTAATAAATACAATTTCTTTTTTATACCCATTCTTATTCATAGTGATCAACCAATCACAACATAAATCACTTGTTCTTGTGTTTTCCATTTCTATAGGTGTGAGTGAGTTCTAGTGCCACCACATGTGATATTATCTACCAAAGAGTATGGTATCATCATCATCACCTTGATTTATTACTTATATGATGGACTTTAACTCTTTCTCAACTTCATATGAATATATAGAGTAATTATCACCAGTTTGTCTCTATCAACGTTGAAACATTTCAAAACACATTCAGCGCACTTCTCCAAAGATATCCATAACAGGATCCACTTTCTTTCATGAGTGAAATGTATCCCCCAAACTTGTCTTTCTACTCCCAAGTCTTTCATATAAAAAGATATTGAAAACTCCTTCTTCAATTGGATGACCTTCACTATATCATTCCCAATTATCAATATGTCATAAATATAAAGTAGAAGAGCAATGATGTTACCATCCAAAAATATTTAGAAGTAAACACATTGGTCTTCCATGGTCATCTTGATTCCATGACTCATCATGAATGAGTTAAAATTCATGTATTGTTGTCTCAGAGCTTGTTCCAATCCATATAAGATCTTATTCAAATTAAACACCAATTTTTCTTGTCGATAAACCTCAAAACCTTCATATTTATTCATAAAATATCTCTTTATTGAGGTTTATACGATGAAAAATTTTCTACACATCCATATTCTTAGGCTCCAGTTCCAAGGTGGCCACCAATCTTAAAATGACTAAGATTGAATCCATCTTCACCACGAGTGAATAAATATCATCAAATTCAGCTCCTTTGTTCTAATGGAATCATTTAACCACTAACAGAGATTTGTGCCTGACCTTGTTTCCCTTATCATCCTTATTCATCTGGAACACCCATTTTTTTGTCAGTTTTTTCTTACCATTGGGTAGTTTCACCGAATCGTACATCTAGTTATTCTTCACTGACTCCATATCATCCTTAATTTCATGCATATTCTTGATTCTTTTAATGATATATTTATTCCAATATTATTTAGCTCTACATCATTAGGCAACAACAAAATACTTTGATTTCAGGTATCTTATTGATGGATTCCTTCCCCATGTATATCTTCAAACTTGTGAAATGTTAGGTTTGGGAGGCCCATCATCACCTGGATCCTCTGATGATTCTGTTACTTTTTTTGGAGAGGGTTGAGTCTCCCCTGCTCAATATCCTCCTCCACTTCCTCCCGGTCTATTGTGTATGATTCTTCTTACACCTCCTACTCGTCAATGGTAGGTGGTTCTGGTACAAGTGTTGGATCAAGAATTAATTCCTCAATCCTTTTACTTAAATAGATTCTAGGATTTTGAATGTCCTCAATCATCTAGTTCTAGTAGAATATGAAATCTCTAATTTTGACCACCTTTTTCCCCTTCAGATCCCATAGCTTTTATCTGAACTCCTTATCTTTATAGTCTATGAAGACCCATGGAGTAGATCTAAAATCTATCTTCTTCCTAAGATCATTGGATATTTTCACAAAATCCAAACATCCAAATACTCATAAATGAAAGTAAGATGGATATTTACAAGGTAGTCCCTTCTATATAATCTAAAAATTTAAGGGAAATGATGGTGATCTATTTAGGATGTAGCATGAAACTCAAACAACTTCTAACCATAATGGATTTTAAAACTTAGCCAAACTCATCATTCTCTTGGCCTTATCCATGATGGTTATTTTTATCCATTTTGTAACTTCATTGTGATGTTTGGTTCATGGTATTGTCCTCTCATGGAGAATTCCCAAACTCCTATAATAGGCACCAAACTCAATGAACGTGTACTATCCTTCATTATCTGACTGAAGACACTCTAGTTTCCTTCCAATTTCATACTCTACCATGGTGTGGAACATCTTGAAGTATTTCATCACTTGGTTCTTCATTCAAAATAACAATACCCACACCTTTCAAGATGTATCATCAATAAAGGTTAGTAAATATTGGTTACTTCCCATTTATTCCACCTCCATGGTACCACATACATTAGAGTGTACTAGATTTAGAAACTATGATATCCTTGATGAAGTAGTGCTGAATGAGACTCTATGATACTTTCCAAACAAGAAATAATTGCATGGATCGAGTGATGCATCCTTCTCATCACTAATGAACTTATTATTTTTCAGGGTTGACATCCCACTTTCACTCGTGTGGTCGAGTCTATTATACCACCATGTAGAGGTTTTCTACACAAATATTCACATGAATTTTTTACAATGTACAACATATGTGTCCATGGGTAAGGATAAGGGATCCATTTATCCTCTTAAAATCTCTATTGTTGAAGATATTTTTAGATCCTTTTCTGTCAATGTAACAATCCGTGTTTTGAACTGGATGAAAATTCTAAGGAAATTTGAAATTTTCATTTAATAGACTGATCATTTTTAAAAATGATATTTGGAAGTAAATTATGAGAGTTTTAACCCTTCAAAGTAATGTTTTTGTACTTGGATGAATGTTTGAGGATTTTCTTGGGGGTCTCGAGGAGTTTTGGGATCACCAAACCTGAAAAAATTAGGTTTTAATGGGTCTGCACCGGCTGCACGGTTTTTATGAAACCATGTGGCCCAAAGTAGGAAACTAGGCAGCCTATAGCAAGTGGGAAGAGGCGGTGCGTATAGGAGGAACACAGTTTTTCAAGCCATATGCCCATCCCACGTGGTTAGTTGAAGAGGAAGTATCTCATCACTATTCACCACATGGGTGGTGCACGGTTTCCAAACCGTGTAGCCAACTCGTGTGGGGCGCTCGAGGTGCTTAGTAGAGGGTGCACAGTTGGCACATGGTTTTCCAAACTTTGCATCCAAAACCATTTTTTTGTTTCCATGTTTTAAAATTAGATTAATTAAATTAAATTAAATTAAATTGAATTTAATGTGAATAAATGAGAAATAATAAAAAAATAAAGAAATTTTTTATATTATTATTATTATGAATATTATTATTATTACTAATATTATTATTATTTTATTATTATTTTAGGTAATGTTTTGAGGGAACCCCAAAGGGGTCCTCCTCTTTATCCCTAGCGCACGACGACCCCTCCCCCTTCCTCTCCAATGCACAAAATGACCCCCTTCTCCAGATACTCTTCGATCATTGAGTTCTCTCTAGATTTCTTCATGGATCCCCTCTCAATCTTCAAGGTAAGTCCTTCATCTCCTACTCAATCCCTTGGATGGTGTATTTTCTTTCCATTCCCAGCCTTTTTGTGTGTGGTTGAACCCTAGGTATGGGTTAACTAAGATTTTGGTGTTTTCATTTGATGTTAGGGTATGAAAAGGGTCTCTCAAGTACGCTTTGTGCATATTCTGGCATCCCCCACTGAAGGTGTGGTGGATGGGTTCGACTTGGTTCACTGCCAATGGTTTAAGTTAAGTTTTTCATCCATTATTTGTTTTTTCTCCAATAATAATTGGGTTTTTTTATTTCCTAGTATTTTTCTTTAAGTGTGATGAACCTACCTACGGTGTTTTTGAGTTCCTAGTTTTGTTGTAGAGTGTTTGAAAACTATGAGAGGGCTTGCACTCATATAGATAGGTATGTACACACACAAACAAGGATATATATATATATATATATATATATATATATATATATTCCTTGCACATATTTCCCTCGCAGTGAGGGGAATATGTATATTGGATTAAAGAGTATATATATACAATAATGTATGTGTGTGAAAGTATGAATCATTTTATTGTTAAAATTGTTAAGTGTCAAGTGTTCATCTTGGCTTGGTCTACATCCAAAGGTAGGGTCCCATTCCTTTTCCGTTTAATTTATAGAATTCATTAATTAATTTCTTACTGCACTTTTCTTATTTTTTTAATTGATGCATTAAGGCATTTAGATTAAATTCCTATTAAATTAAAATCGAGTGTTATTCTTGAAAGAAGTGTGTAATGTGATAAATGATTTTTTTGATAAGAAATGTCATGACTTTATAATAAAACCCCTCTAATAGAGGTGTGATGTATTTAATATAAAAATTAAGGAGTAGAAATTTATGTTTTCCACCTTTATTTCCTTAGATCATCATCTATACCATTGGTATTATTTTCAATATATATCATGTTGAGACATGGGACTTATTGAAGTTATGAAATGAGAGCTCCCTTGGTGATGGATGAAAGTGGGTGCATCCTGATCCTTCCATCACGTGCTTACCAAGGGACCGTGAGATCCCTTGGGAGGGATGACTCTGTGAGATTCCCAACTCAAGCTAGGGGATAAACCATGAGAGCTCCCCTGGTGATGGATATCATTAGGTGTGTCCCGATCATGCCAATAGTTGGAGCCAGGGGATAGATCATGAGAGCACCCCTGGTGATGGATTACAGTGGGTTTATCCCGGTCCTACTAGTACGTGCATGCCAAGAGACCATGAGAGCTCTTGGAGTTGGGTTAGGGGCTAGACTGTGATATCTCCCCCTAGAATTGGATGATGGTGGGTTACATCCTGATCCTTCCCAACATATATCTATATGTATGTATATATATATAATGACATTGTATATATAAAGTGACATGATCCGACTTTAATTCTAACCTAGATCCGAAGAAGGTATCGTCGTCAGGTGTCCCATAGGAACCAGGACGGGCTATGGTTTATTTATTTAATTCCGATTATTAATTATATATACCTACACATTGTGTAATATATATTTTACTTTTGGAATTGGTATAGAAACCATGGGTGCCGAACTAATGAGATTTAAATCTTACACCCTACTTGGGCCGCCATTGCACTAGGTACCCAAGTATACTCTCTTGCTCACAAGACTGCGGACCTTGGTTGATTACTTATGTTGTGATTCTTATACCGGAGTAGTTATGAGAAAAGGAATGAGTTAATGCTCAAGATTCTCATGGATATTTCCTTAGGTATTTTTAGTTTTACTTACTTGAGTCATGTATTGTAATGTATTGAAATCCATGTTGTATGTTTCCCATTTTAGCTTATGTATCATCATCTGTCATGCATGATTTGTATAAACTAGCGTTGGCCACTTTTATTCAATTGAATAATATTATTATTCCTTCACTAATCTATTATCTATTTATTTACTGCTTCTGTTGTGTCTACTATTTATATTCTATTATACCACATTTTTACTCTGATATGAGTATATAATCTATCCATTATCACCTCTTGGGATGCTTTCTACTAGTTAGAAGCCTCTGGCATATGGGGAGACGTGACTGAGGCCATGTGAACTACCGGTCTAGCTATTTGTTTGTTGGTAATCCAATTCGAGACATTACAAAGTGGTATCAGAGGAAAATTTTTCCTTTTACTTACTTTTTTGGGTTGGTAGAAAGGAGACTAAGAATGTGTTGGTGCTTGGTTAATATTCATGCCCCATGTACAAGAAATGACCAAGTATCCA
The DNA here is from genome assembly GCA_963277665.1 of Viscum album. Classification (NCBI taxonomy): domain Eukaryota; kingdom Viridiplantae; phylum Streptophyta; class Magnoliopsida; order Santalales; family Viscaceae; genus Viscum; species Viscum album. The sequence continues at coordinate 1,576,717,578 of OY728152.1, read as the reverse complement.
GGGCTAGGATTATTATTCATGTTGTTTGATATTACAGTTGATATGATTTCACCTTGGGTGAATAGTGTATTCTCCACTGCTGATAGTTTATGAATTTATAGTATTTTTCCATTGGCTTGGTACAGAAAGGATGAAACATTTCACACATCATATTAGGCACATAGAAATTAACATGTCATGCATGTGTCATGACATGTAGTTGCGTTTTATTTTTCCTATTGATTTGACTATGTGCATTGACTGTTATTACATGATTTTTTCTTTCTTTAGCGTTATTGTATAGATAACATGCTCCAGTGTTTAATTTTATAAAGTTTTTACATGATTCAGTGATAATATGTCCTGCTTCCTATCTTTATTATATGACATGATCTTGTGTTATATCATGATTCGCTGTGTTTTTTTCTTATGATGACAAGATTTACTTTGTTTATATATTTAATTAGTTGCATGGGATAGAAATATATGGGTTTTGAATGAAAGAGAACCAATTTTTTATTTTAAGGTGGATAGACACCTTAAAATTGGGAAAGGGTTGCCTGTATATTCCAACCACCTTGAGAAATATATAGATATTAATTTAAGGGTTGTTGTTAAAATGTGTAAGGATGCTAAAATTAAAATGTTAAAGGGAATTTTTTTTAGTAATGGAAGCCAAATTCCAAGATTTGAATTGTATAGGCACTTTATGGATTGATAGATGGAAAACTCATATGACTGGACCATTATATTTGAACGCATTAAAAATCTGAAATGGGTTTTGTTTCTATTAATTAGAGCCAATTTTAAATTCATGGAGTGTATGGGCACTTCATGAATTGGGAAATGGAAAACCATGTAGTCGAACTATTGTGTGTGACTATCTTATATTATGAAATGGCTATAAATGTAAAGGGATGTTTAATTTTTATCTAAAATCAATTAGATACCTTTTAAAATGTGCAACTGGATCTAATTAGGTCATTTTAGACATGTAACTTATGGGATGACCCGTTTTAGTGTTTTCAGATTTTGGTAGTTGATAAACTGCTGATGGGTTGCATTTTGATGAGCCTAGGTTGGTTAAAATGGGAGCCTTGTAGGTAACTTTATTTGTTAAAAAGAAATTTGTTGATAAATTGCCTAATTATGACTAAATGTAAAGAAGTGTTAAATGTTTTAAAAGTAAGTTTGATATACATTACTGTTTTTCCCCTAGGGCGTTAACTTAATCTATTAACTTATGATTTTGATTTAAAAAGGAACTGGATGTTTTGAATTAAATCTTTTAATGATTAAAGATTAAATTTGAATAAATTTAAAGGTATTAGAAATGGAATGTGTAGAGGTTTCCCTTGTCTAAACCCTCGGGTAAGGGTAGTTTGAGTTTATCCTTTGAGTTTCCGTGGAATGGAAGTGCATGCTTATTCTGTAGGCTTCCTCTACCTTTTATAAATGGATTGGTGGTCATATTTTGAGCGTAGTGTCTCTTGTTTGGTGTGACCTAGTGATAAGGATGACACTTGTACTTCCATAAGTGGATAACCCATAAAAGGTATCACCCTTAGAGTTTAATTCCTTATAAAATCCTATCTATTTTCTATCTTTTAGTGTAGTTCGGGTATTGTTGTCCCTTTTAGGACTTTAAGTTTAAAATTACACCCTTGTTCGGATGGGTTTTCATGATATCATTGACTTTTGTTATGGGAATGATAATCATAAAATGCTCAGTTTTAGAAGGTTAGACATGCCTCAAGCATGGTCTGCCGCTTCATCAGTCCCATGAACCTTTATCTTATTCTTTGATGGATGACTTAGTATGTCCTCATCTTTTTTAATGAACGTATGAGTCAATATAACTCTAGAATAAATCTATTGTGTGGTTGAGTATGGTCTCAAGTCTTCTCCAAGTAGATTGACCTAAGAATTAAGGAATCAATTTTTTCCCAATGACCGGGATGGAGTTTCCAAGAGACTTGGGTGTTTTGACATGCTGGTATCGTTGGTTTATCTTTCTTGTATGCTTGGATGTAGTTTTCGTGGCTCGAAGGAGCATCACATATGCCTTTGTGTTAAATATGTTTCGAGCATGCTTATGAGTTGAAATTTTATTTCCCTTTATGAATAGGAAACACCTAAGGTGGGGATAATCATGTAGGTTTTGGTGTCTATGTGCCCTTTTCAAGTAGAAGTAACACAACAAGAAGGATCTTCTAGAAATGGTCAATTTTTTCATATATTTTATTGGGGTTTATGAGTTTTAAATCATGTCGGTGCTAGATTGGAATCACGACATTGTTATGGTTGGTTTTGTATGAAACCTTTGAGAAACACTATTAGTCTTGTATGACTTTGATTATTAATATTGAATGATCGCAAAATGCCTCATAGGGTGAAGGCTTGTGGTTCCGTTTATGGAAATGCATCGGTAGGTGAAGCCAAGTTTCTTTCATGGAAATTCAACTAGTAGGTGTTAAAATTTTCTTTTTTCCAGTAATTGGGTATGATTGAATGGAACCGATTAAACCCTCTTAGTGTATTCTTCTTAGCGACGAGCATGTCCCATATCTTGATGTTGTCTGAGATGCACTAAGAGAGCATCGATCTTATGACACGCTGATGTTTTAAAAGTTGATGGGATTTCTTGGGTGAAATATTTTACGGTTCCATGTTGGTGCATGGTTTTTATCAAGGCATGGTGGTTCTAAATGATCCTTGGGTTCCCATGTAGGAATTCATTGAATGGACTTATAGATTTCAGTCATTCCCTTCTTTGACTCGACCTTCAGGAAGATACCATTCTGGGCTCAGTGAGTGATATAATGTAGACTTTTGGTCTTGTTCCAGTATCTCACTTGTAAGTGTTAATTATGAACTACCTTTTGATAGTTCTCTGAACTCTGGTTTTTTTAAATCCAAGGTTTCCCCAGACTAGTTGTTGGGATCAGTGATGATTTGACCTAGGAACATCAACATAAGTCGGGTATGGAATTCAGTGGAAGTTTTCGTGGTGAATGTGAGATTCCTTGGAATAAGGAATTGTAGTTATGATGAAATATTCTAGCTCTCTAAGCTGAGCATTTCAGAAATGGTCTGTCATAGGAGGTTTGACTAGTAGTTTCTGTTTAATGTTCACAGTCGGTAAAGAACTATTTATGGCATGTCGTCAAGTGGAGATGAGTGTGGTTTGTGTCGGCTAGGGTCATTCATGATAATCTAGATCAACGTGGCTAAATGATTTTGATGGGGGATTGACCATTGATTGAGTTCTAAATAACACTAAGAGCATCCTTAAAATTATTGGAGCATTCTATGAAAGTAAATTCCAATGGTAGAGATGTCATGGCTTAGAATTGGCCCTCTTTAACATTAAAGCATAAGGTGGAAAGTACCTTTTACCATATTCATAATGAGATGATTAAGGTATCGTGTCACTAGTTAAACGAGCTCGGGTAGGCTCATTTTGGTTTTTTTGGTTGGAAAACTTACATTGGATTGAGTTTTAACGGCATAAGTGTCATGTGATTAAATGGATTCTTGAAGGTGTGTTGGGTGTTTGAAAAAACAACATGACCATTTAAATGAAGATTCACAACCCTTGTAGGTCAAGTGATGTTTATGTTTTTCCCAAAGGCTTCCCAGGGATGAGAAGTTCTATAGTTGGAGGGTTATAATGATCTGTGTTTTGAACCAGTCAAAAATTTTGAGGAAATTTGAAAATTTCCTTTACTGGATTAACTATTTTTAAAACCAAGATTTAGAACTAAATTCTGAGAGTTATAACCCTTAAAATTAATTTTTTGGACCTGGATGAAGTCCTGAGATGTTTCTCGGGTGTCTCGAGGAGTTTCGAAAGCGCCAAACCTGGAAAAGTTAGGATTTAAAGTGTCTACACTAGGCACATAGTTTGTTTAAAACTATGCAGCCTATAATAAGTGGGCGGTGGTGGTGCGCATGAGTGGTGCACAATTTCTCAAACTATGCACCTAGCTCATATGATTAGTGGCAGAGTAAGTATCTCAACACTATTCACTTCACGGGTGGTGCATGGTTTCCAAACTGTGCAACCAGCCCGTGCAGGGTTCTCTAGGTGCCAAGTAGAGGGTGAAAAGTTGGATCACAATTTGGAAAATCATGCGTCGTGTCCCTATTTTAAAAATGATATTAATTATATTTAATTAAATTTAAAATTAATTAAATGTGAATAAAAATAAAGAAATGTTTTATAATAATGTTTATATTATTATTATTATTTTTATTACTATTACGAATATTATTATTTTTTATTATTATTTTAGGTTTAGTTTTGAGAGAACCCCAAAGGGGTCCACCTCTTTATCCTTAGTGTGTGATGGCCCTCCCTCCCCCTTCCTCTCTAGCATGCACGATGACCCCCCTCTATGTCTCCTCTTCGATCACCAGTTTCTCTCCGTATTTATTTATGGATCCTCTATGAATCTTCAAGGTAAGGCCTTCTGATCCTTCTCTATCCCTTAGTTGGTGGGTTTTCTTCTCCCTATCACCCTATTTGTGTGTGGTTGAACCCTAGGTATGGGTTAACTCATATTTTAGGGTTTTCCTTCGAAGTTAGGGTATGCAAAGGGTCACTTAGGACCCCTTTATTCATATTCTGGAATACACCACCAAAGACGAGGTGGATGAGTTTTATTTGGTTCACTGCTTATATTTTGAGGTAAGGTTTTCATTCGTTATTTGTTGTTTCTCTATTAATAAGGGGATTTTTCATAGTTTTTGAGTTCCTAGTATTTTTTTAAGTGAGATGAACTTTTCCGCGGTGTTTTTGAGTTCTTGGTTTTGTTGTAGAGAATTGGAAGACTTTGAGAGTGCTTTTACTTGTATACATAGGTATGTATATGTATATATATATATATATCTTCCTTGAACATATTTCTCTCATAGTGAGGGGAATATGTACATTGGATTAAGGGGTATATATATAATAATAATGTATGTGCTCGCAAGTGTGGAGCAGATTCGAGTAAAAAATTTCAAGTGTTGAGTGTTCGACATGACTTGGTATACTTCCACATGTAGGGTCCCATTCATTTTCCCTTTAATTTAATTAATTAATTAATTAATTGCTTACTGCACTTTTCTTATATTTTAATTAATGTTGTAAGGACTTTAGATTAAATTCCAAATAAATGTGAATTTATTATGATTCCTGAAAGAAGTGTTTAATGTGATAAATGATTTGTTTCATAAGAAATGTCATGATTTTATAATAAAACCCCCTCCAACATAGGTGTGTTGTCTTCAATCTAAAAAGTATGGAGTAGACTTTTATTCTTTCATGCTTTATTACCTTGGTTTATCATCTATACCTTTGATGTTATGTTTGGTATATAGCATGTTGAGACATGGTCCTTGTTGAAGTTGTGAAATTAGAGCTCCCCTGGTGATGGATGACAGTGGGTATGTCTTGGTCCTTCTATTACGTGCATGCTAAGGGACATTTAGATCCCTTGGGAGGGATAAATATGTGAGCTTCCCCACTGGAGTTAGTGGATAGACCATGAGAGCTCCCCTGGTGATGGATGCCTTTGGGTAAATCCCAGTCCTGTCAGTAGTTGGATTCAGGGGATAGCCTATGAGAGCTCCCCTAGTGATGGATGACAGTGGGTACATCCTGGTCCTTCTAGTACGTGCATGCCAAGATACTGCGAGGGATCTTAGAGTTAAGTTAGGGACTAAACCATGTGAGCTTCCCCTAGAATTGGATGATGGTGGGTTACATCCTGATCCTTCCAAACATATATCTATATGAATATATATCTATATATATTACTATATATATAAATATAAATTTAAATGATCACACTTTTATTCTGGATAAGATCCGAAGTAGGTATAGTCGTCAGGTGTCCCTTTGGAACTTGTACGGGTTGTGGTTTATTTATTTAATTATGTTTATTTCTTCTTTATACCTTCACACTGTTTAAACTATATAGAACTATCTAGATTGGTCTAGACCCTGTGGGTTCTATCCTATTGATATTTATATCTGACACCTTGCTCAGGCCGCCATTACATTGGGGTACCCGAGTATACTCTCTTTTTTGCAAGACTACAGACTTTGGTTGATTGCTTATGTTGTGATGTATGTACCTAAGGAGTTATGAACAAAGGAATGAGCTAGATCTTAGGATGCTCGTGGAGATCGCCTTAGGGATTTTAGTTTTCATTACATGAGTATTGTATTGTACTATATTGAAAATCATGTTGTATATTTCAAATTTTAGCTTATGTGTCATCATCTATTATGAATGATATGTGTAAACTGGAATTGGAAACTTTTATTATATTGAATATTATTATTACTGTTTTGATGATTTTTAATATGTTTATTTACTTCTTTCATTATATCTGCAATTTATTTTCTGTTATACTATTGTGTTACTCTGATATGTGGGTATAGTCTCTCCACTATCACCTCCTAAGACTCTCGCTACTAATCGGCAGCCCATGGAATATGGAGAGACGCACCAGAGGCCATGTGACCTACTGGTCTGGTTACCAGTTTTTTGGTAAGCTGGGTCGGGATGTTACAATCAAAGTTTATTCCTAATATCTTGTTGAGCCAAAGGATCGGAACATTTTGAGAATCCTTTAGGGAGATTTTGTATCCAACGTTTGTCTTGAATTGGATATCACCCATTCCAGTTATCACCACTGAACTGGTATTCCTCATCTTGACTACACCAAAGTCACCTGCTTAGTAAGTTAAGAAATACTCATAATGCAGAGTTACATGGTACGGTGTTGTAGTATCAACAACCCATTATGGGTCTTGGCTTGATGTTTGAAAGAAAGTCTCCTCTTCTTCTTTGAAATACAACATAATTTCTTTTATGATGGTCATGTGCACATCTTCATTTCTTTTTTCTTGGTAACTTCCTTGGAATTTTTCTTAGAGTAATTTTCAATAATTCTTCTTCAATTGTCCCTCTATGCCACAATGATAGAATTTGTATGTTGGTTTGCTATCATTTATGGACCTTCATTTTCTCTTGATTTAACCTATTATTCTTACCCACATTGTAACACCCCATGGTTTTTAAAAAAATAAATGAAATTCATGAAGCTTTTCCTTATTTAGATATTTATAACTAGCCTTTAAACATAATTTTGCAGCTTCTATGTTTTGAATTTTGAAAAAAAAACATCTACAATTGTGTTCAGTAATTTATTTAGAGTCTGATGGAACCAAATTGTGTTTTTTGTGAATAATAACATACCTTTATGAATAGTAATGTGACCTTAATGAATAGTAAATTTTATTATTATTTTATATTCTTAATGCTTTAAGATAATGGCATCTTGGTTAATTTTTCAATGTGATATAAAAGTAATTATACTTTTAAAATTGATAATTTTTGAATTAAGTATGATTTTATTTAACAATTAAATTAATAATATTTAGAAAAATATTTTCAAAAAATAGAGTTCATTTTTTAATTCTACATGTCGAAAAATGGTTAGGGTGAATTTTTGGGATTTTTTTAAAATAGTTGATTTTTTGGTGAATAGTAAAAATACAATTTTGAGTTTCAGTGTGTTAATGACATCATTAGTGATGTAATAATGATGTGATAAATCTGGAAGACTTGTGTATAGTAAAATAATATGTGAGGTGTACCAAGTGGCTAATACCTTGGGAAAATACTATGGGAAAGCCCATGGTTTTCTAAATACCACTAATGAGGTGTCCCTTGGAAATTATTAAAATATACCCTCACTTTTGCTATAAATACCAACACATTACTTCATTAAATTCATTCCAAATCACTCATCAACGAAGCTCTGGTCTCCTTACCTCCCTATTAGTCCTTCCATGGTTTCCTCAAGCCCCCAAGGTCCCAACCATCAAGTTATAGGAGTTACTCTACAAGGTAAGAAAATTCTCAACTTCTTTCTTTTTTCCATTCAACTTCTCTTTTATGTGGTATAGAATTAAAGAATCCATATCATGTTCTTATTTTAATCTTATTCTTAATCTATTATGTTTTATTATTCATTTTTTTATGGGTGACCCTTTTCCCCTCTCTTTTTAATGTTTTCTAAAACCATGTTGCAAAGCCGTTAGGCTGCCGAATTTTTGTAAGGGATTTCTCAACTATTCTTTTATTTTGAGTTCCTTTCTTTTCTTATTATTTCATCATATCCTATTAAACATGAGGCCTGAAATCTGCATAAATAATGTATATTATTGATTCTCTCATGTTCTTGTAAAATTCATCATCATTATTCTTCTCCTCTCCTACTTATTCAAGGAATAAAAACATTGTCTGTGATGTGTCGAATTACCGACATTATGGACGATGTGATTTCAATTTACATTAATTCTTTCAATTATGGTAATGAAACCATATTTATGGTTTAACCATGTTATAATGTATGAATTATGTCTCATACATGGTTCTATAATTCTTTTTTACACATGTTTTTAATTTATAAAACAAAATGAGGTCGTTATTATCAAAGAACCACTAAAATGATCTAAACGAACATCATTAATGTTTTAACTTACCAATCATCCTCATATCAAAATTCAAAATGATAAATGGTATAAATTGTGGTACTAGAAATATTTAAATACCTATCCATTCCAATTCTATATTTTCACTTCCAATCGACAAGAATATCCCTCATGAACCAATCATGGAAATCATGTAAAGAAATGCACCCAAAAAAATGCAAGGAACAAAATACTAACAATTAAAGGGTGAAATTATGTAATGAAATGATCATATAAGATATTATAAGGATGTATATTTTTATGTAAGATATTAAAAACACTATTTTAAACATTATAGATGAGGTTTAAACAAGTTTTAAGTGAGACAAACCCGAGGTAATGGAATTATTAACCCAATTTCCATTCTTTGGGTTAACCTTCTTCATTATTCATTATGTGGTATTAAGATTATTGGTGTGATTAATTTTTGTTTATATTATGTTTAAATATGTGTATTTATAGTTTATAAACATATCCATTCTATTAATTCTCACTCTATTTATATTTTAAGGTACTTTCCTTTAAAAATACTTTTAAAACACTCTTTAATTAATTTCAAAAGGATTGTTTTTTTATGTGTATGTAATGGGTAGTTTATCCTAATTTCAAGACAATTTATTACCATGATATGTTCCTTGGACATTAGTTATGTTATGTTGAGACCATTATAGCTCATGATATGTTGGTTTGATCCCCTTTATAGCTCATGATATGTTGGGTTGAGCCCATTATAGCTCAAGATATGATGGGTGAGTCTCATTATAGCTCGCCAATGCATTGAGTACTCCAAAGATAGAAGTTTAAGAAAAGGTTATTCCATGTGTAAGGGTGAATATAATATTGATATGGTAAATATTTCCCATGAAAAAAACATGATTATTCTATTAATTCATGTTTTTATGATTATGTGTTTTATTGGTTTTTATGTTATCACTCAACTAACGCTTTCTATATTTATATCCCTTATTGATTTTTATACTCATAACATGTTTTTAAAATGTTTTTCAAAGGATATAACGATTGGTAAGTGAATGAAGGGATTTGTGATGTTTGATATGGAGTGTTGTCAAAGAAATCAGGCTTTATGTTTTAATGTATTATATTTTGAAAAACAAATGGAAACAATTTTTGTAGTATCCTCTTTTATGATTGTGGTAAGTTATGTATGTAAGGTATCCTAATTATATAGAACTATACACTCAAAAAGATCCTCAATGTGTAATAATGTATATTCTTGACTAAAATTCAAGATTAAGTAATGTTTTAAGGCCAGGTCCTTATAGTTGGTATTAGAGGATGGTTTAGATAACATTAAGGGTTAGGATGATATTAATATAACACCATAAATGTTTTGTTTTTACTCTATGATTAATTTTAAATATTATAGAATTTAAATATCACCATGTTGCTTGAACTAAGATGTGTTTGTTCAGAATAGTTGTCCATAGAAGAAACCGGGAAGCTGAAGTAGGAAGGCACCAAGAGGCTGATGTCTGTCTAAATCTGCAGCCCGAAATGGTGGGAATTAGAACTAATCAGTTTGTGATAGTAATGTCTCAGTTTACTCAAGAAATAAATGGGGGTGGTATCCAGGCTAGAGAGGAACATGATCTACTATGAATAAGAATGTCTTTTGTGGATCATTTTATTAGGAAACATCCTCCAGCATTTAGTGGAACCACAGATCCAGTGATAGCCGAATGATGGATCAACGCTCTAGAAAAGATATTTTATGTCATGGGATGTTCATAATGTAAAAAGGTAATACTCTCCATTTATCAATTGGAAGTTAAATTTTATCAATGGTGGTCTCTGGTTAAGAATACGATAGAAAGATATGATCTTGACAGTTTGGAATGTGATGATTTTAAGTATTTTTCTAGAAAAATACTTTCCCAAAATTGTTCGACTCAGAATGGAGAAACAATTGTTAGAACTGAAGTATAAAGATGATGATTATGTGGTAGCATATGAAGCCAATTTTACAAGACAGTCTAGGTATGTACTGGATTTTACTTGGGATTTTTAAAGTAAAATTAATAGATTTTACTCCAGTTTAAAACCATTTTTCAGAAGAGCTTTGGCCTCACAAGAGTTTGAAATCTATGAGAATCTTGTTCATTGTGCTGAAAAAGTTGAGGTGGATTTTTCTGACACATATGTGCCTTGTGATGACAAGAATAATAAGCATTCAGGTTAGCATGAAATGTGGAAGAACTCTTCAAATAAGTCTGGAGGTAAGAAAATGAATTTCCCTTCTTGTGAAAACTATGGTAAAAGGAATCCTGTGGAATGACTTGTAAATTATAGAAAATGATACTGATGTAGAATTTTTGGACACATGTCTCATGAGTGCAAGGAAAATTATCCAAAAATTAATGAGAAGTCGATGGTGAGATGCTTTAACTGTAAGGAATTGGTTCATTTTGCTAATGTTTGTCCGAAGCTAGTTCCTCAAGTAGGGAATCAACAAGATAGGAAACAAAAGGGTTTTTCATTTTAACCACTTCAACAGATGTTGAGCCATCAAATGAGGAGGTCTGAAGTACATTTCTTATTTTTATAGATTTCAAAAATGTGTTGTTTGATTTGGGGTCTACACATAATTTCATTTCGGAGAAATTTTTAGAAAATTGGGAATTCAACCTCATGAAATGAGACTATATCTCATGATGAAATCACCTAGAGGAAATATTGTGGAAAAAATAAATTATAAGAGTTTTCCTACCCTTGTCTGTGGAAAGTCTTTACCTACAAACCTTGTTGTTTTTCCTCTAGTAGAGTTTTATGTTATTCTTGGTATAGATTGTCTTTATTTATATCATTCTAAGATAGATTGCAGAGAAAAAGAATTTTTTTCCGAATGAATTTTAGTTTGTGTATAAGAAAGAACCCATATCATTAATAACATATCAGGAAGCTAAGAAACTGATAAAGGATGGAAATAAAAGTTATCTTTCTCATATTTTTTAAGATAAGGGAACTATTTATATTAATGATTTACCTGTGGTAAATGAATACATGGATATTTTTTCCGATGATTTGTCTAGTTTTATCCCTAATCGAGAGGTTTATTTTACTATTTAATTAGTTTATAATGATAAGAAAATTTATAAAACTCCTTATCAAATGGACCAAATGGAACTTCTGGCATCAAAAAATCTGTTGCAAGAATTATTTGATAAAGGCTTCATCTGACCCAACAGATCACCATGGGGAACTCTTGTCTTGTTTGTTAAGAAAAAAGATGTATCAATGAGACTTTTCATCGATTATAGAGCCTTCAATGAAATTACTGTTAAAAACAATTATCCTTTGCCTCATATCGATGATTTGTTTGATCATCTCAAGGGAGTGCAATATTTTTTGAAGGTTGACCTAAGGTCGGGGTACCATCAGTTGAAAGTAAAGGATGAAGACATCCTACAGACTATGTTTTGTACTAGATATGGTCATTATGAGTTTGTAATTATGCCTTTTGGGTTAACTAATGCACCTGCAGTATTCATGGATCTTATGAATAGAATATTTCATGAGTTCTTGGATAAGTTTGTGGTTGTATTTATTGATGACATTTTGGTATATTCTAGAAGTAAAGAGGTGCATGAAAAACATCTAAGGGTTGTTTTGAAAACATTAAAAGAAAAGAACCTATATGGAAATTTCAGTAAGTTTGATTTTTGGTTTCAATGGATTTCTTTTCTTGGGAACATTGTAAATAAGGATGGAATAACAGTTGATCCATCCAAAACACAAGTAGTTGATGAATGGCCAGGACCTACAAATGTTACAAATATTCATATTTTTCTTGGATTAGCAGGTTATTACCAATGTTTTGTTAAAAAAATCGCACATTTATCTATCCCACTAACTAAGTTAACATGAAAAAGCATTAAATTTGTTTGGACATAAGAATGTAATTTTTGTTTTTAGGAACTGAAGAATAGATTGGTGAATTCTCCAGTTTTGGCCTTTCCTTCCCAAAATGGTGATTTTTTCATCTTCAATGATTCTTCATTGAAGGGACTTGGTTGTGTTCTGATGAAGAATGATCAAGTAATCTCTTATGCTTCAAGACAACTAAAAACTCATGAGTTAAATTTTCCCACACATGATTTTAAATTGGAAGCTGTGGTTTTTTCTTTTTAAATTTGGTGGCACCATTTATATGGAGCCAAATGTAAAATATATATTGACCATAAATGTCTAAAGCATATATTCACTCATAAATAATTAAACATGAGGAAGAGAAGATGGATTTAACTGATAAAGTATTATGATTTCATGATTAATTACCATCCTATAAAAGCAAACAAAGTGGAAGATTCCTTGATTTGAAAACACCATTCATCATTAACAATGTTACATTTGGAAAATGATCCATTGATTAATTATTTGATGAATTTTGGATTAAAAGTTGTTGGTACAGGGAATACATATTTTTTTTCAGGTTTCAGTGCAATTATCATTATCTGATATAATTAAGTGAGCATAGAAGGAAGATTTTGATCTACAGAAAAAGGTAGAATTGGTTAAATTGGGTAAGCTTCCAGAATTTAACCTTAATAAAGACAATGTTTTAAAATTTGGAAAAAGTTTGTGTGTGCCTTGTGACTCCCAGTTGAAGAAATATTTGTTGTGTAAATCTCATAGTTCTCCATTTTCAATTCATCTAGGAAGTACTAAGATGTATAGAGACCTTTGGGAATATTACTGGTGGGATGGAATGAAAATAGATATTGTAGAATTTACTGTGAAATGTTTGACATGTCAATAGGTTAAAGCAGAGTGGTAGTTACCGAAGGGGGTGCTTTAGCCTTTTCCAATGCCAGAGTGGAAATGGTATAATATATCCATGTACTTTGTGGTGGGACTACCTAAGACTTATTGAGGTAACAATGCGATTTGGGTTAGTGTTGATCGACTGAAAAAATCTTCACATTTACTTTCTATTAAAGATATAATGTCATTGGAGCATAATTATCGAATGTACTTAAAAGATATTGTTAGGTTACATGGAGTTCCTATTTCCATTGTATCTGATTGGGATCTTGGGTTCACTTCTAACTTTTGGAAGGGGCTTTAGAAGTTATTAGGAACATAATTAAATTCCAGTACAACTTTTCATCCATAGTTAGATGGGCAGTCAGAACGAACGATTCAGGCTTTGGAGGATATGTTTAGTGATTGTTCAATTAACTACCTGGGAAGTTGGGATCAATATATTTCTTTAGTTTAGTTTTCTTATAATAAAAGTTTCCATTCCAGTATTCAGATGGTACCTTTTGAGGCATTGTATGGGAAGCAGTTTTGAACTCCACCTTTTTGGGATGAAGTCAGGGAAAGGAGGTTGATGGGACTAGAATTAGTAGAGAAAGTGGCTGATAAAGTGAAGATGATCCAGCAGTACATGAGGACAGCACGGAGTAGGCAGAAAATTTATGTATATAATAAAATGAAATACTTCTCTTTTGAGGTAGGTGACCATGTTTTACTTAAAATCACTCCTTGGAAAAGTGTGATGAATTTTGGTAAGAAAGGAAAGCTAAGTACACGATTAATCACTCCTTTTGAAATCCTGGCGAAAGTTAGACCAGTTGTATACTGATTAGCTTTGCCTCCGATTTTATCCCAGGTACACAATGTTTTTCATGTTTTGATGTTGAGAAAGTATGTGCCAGATTCATCACATGTCTTGAGCCAAGAAGCAATTCAGTTTGAAGATAACCTTTCATATGAAGAGAAGCTAGTTTAGATTCTTGATCGAATGGAATAGGTATTGCAGAATAAAGTAATCTATAAGGTAAAGTTTTTGTAGAGAAACCACATGGTTGAAGAAGAAACATGGGAGTCTGAAAATGCTATGATGGAAAGGTACCCTCATTTGTTTAATAAGTAAATAAAATTGTGAGGATTAAATTTCTAGAAGGTGGGGATAATGTAACACCCCATGGTTTTAAAAAAATAAATGAAATTCATGGAACTTTTTTTAAGTATATATTTATAACTATCCTTTAAACATAATTTTACAGCTTCTATGTTTTGAATTTCAAAAAATAGTTATCGATAATTGTGTTTAGTAAGTTATTTAGTGTCTGATGGAACAAACTTGTTTTTTATCGAACAGTAACATACCTTTCTGAATAGTAATATGAATAGTAATGTGACCCTAATGAATAGTAAATTGTAGTATTATTTTATTTTCTTAAGTCTTTAATATAATGACATCTTGGTTTATTTTTCAAAGTGATATAAAAGCAGTTATAGTTTTAAAATTGTTAATTTTTGAATTAAGTATAGTATTATTTAAAAATTAAATTAATAATATTTAGAAAATTATTTTTAAAAAATAGATTTCATTTTTTAATTATACAAATTGAAAAATGGTTAGGGTTAATTTTTGGGATTTCTAGGAAATAGTTGATTTTTCAGTGAATAGTAAAAATACAGTTTTGAGTGTCGGTATGTTAATGACATCATTAATGATGTAATAAATCTTGTAGAATTGTGTATAGTAAAATAAGATGTGAGGTGTCCCAAGTGTCTAATACCTTGGGTAAATATCATGGGAAATCCCATGGTTTTGTAAATACCACTAATGAGGTTTCCCTTGAAAATTATTAAAATATTCCCTCACTTTTTCTATAAATACCAACCCATTCCTTCATTAAATTCATTCCAAATACCTCATCAACAAGGACTTGGCCTTCTTACCTCCCTATTAGTCTTCCCAAGGTTTCCTCAATCCCCCAAGTTCCCAATCTTCATGTTCTAGGAGTCACTCTACAATGTAAGAAAATTTTCAACTTCTTTCTTATTTCCATTCAAGTACTCTTTTATGTTGTATAGAATTAAAGAATCCATACCATGTTCTTGTTTTCATCTTATAATTTCTCTATTCTGTTTTATGATTCATTTCTGGATGGGTGACCCTTGTCACCTCTCTTTTTAATTTTTTATAAAACCAACTTGTATAGTTGTTAGGTTGCCGAATTTTTGTAAGGGATTTCTCAACTATTATTTATTTTGAGTTCCTTTCTTTTCTTATTCTTTCCCAATATCCTATTACCCAAGAGTCCTAAAATCTCCATAAATCATGTGTATTCTGGATGTTCTTATGTTCATGGAAAATTTATCATCATTCTTCTTCACCTCTAACACTTATTCAAGGAATAAAAGCATTGTCTATGATGTGTCGAATTACCGACATCGTGGATGATGTGATTTCAATTTAAAATAATTATTTCATGTCTGGTCATGAAACCATTTTTATGTTTGAACCAGGTTATAATATATGAATTATATCTCATCCATGGTTCTGGAATTCTATTGTAAACATGGTTTTAATTTATAAAACAAAATGAGGTGGTTATTATCAAATAACAACTAAAATGATCTAAACAAACATCATTAAGGTGTTAACTTATGAATCATCATCATATCAAACTTCAAAATGATAAATGGTATAAATTATGGTACTATAAATATGTAAATACCTTTCCATTCCAATTCTGGAGTTTCACTTCCAATAAACAAGCATATCCATCATGAATCAATCATGGAAATCATTTAAACAAATGCACCCAAAACAATGCAAGGAACAAAATAATAACAATTAAAGGGTGAAATAATGTAATTAAATGATCATATAAGATATTATAAAGATGGATATGTTTCCTTAAGATATCAATAACACACTTTTATCCATTATACAAGAGGTTTAAACAAGTTTGAAGTTAGGAAAACCTGAGGTAAGGGAATTCT
Source organism: Viscum album (assembly GCA_963277665.1). Classification (NCBI taxonomy): domain Eukaryota; kingdom Viridiplantae; phylum Streptophyta; class Magnoliopsida; order Santalales; family Viscaceae; genus Viscum; species Viscum album. The sequence goes on along the minus strand of OY728152.1, from coordinate 1,576,701,296 downwards.
TAACCCAATTTACATTCTTTGGGTTAACAATCTTCTTTATTCATTATGTGGTATTAATATTATTGGTGTGATGAATTTTTGTTTATATTATGATTCAATATGTTTATTTATAGTGTATAAAAATATCCATTTTATTAATTCTCACTCCATTTATATTTTAAAGGACTTTCCTTTAAAAATCCTTTTAAAACGCTCTTTAATAAATTTCAAAAAGGATTGTTTTTTTTATGTTTATGGAATGAGTAGTTTCTCCGGATTTAAAGATACTTTATTACCATGATATGTTCCTTGGAGATTATTTATGTTGGTTTGATCCCATTATATCTTAATATATGTTGCATTGATCCCCTTTATAACTCAAGATATATTGGTTTGAGCCCATTATAGCTCAAGATATGACGAGTGAGCCCCATTATAGATCTCTGATGCATTGGGTAATCCGGGGATGGAAATTGACCAAAAGGTTATTCCATGTGTAAGGGTGAATGTAAGTTTGATATGGTAAATATGTCCCAATGTGACAACATGATTATTATATTCAATTGAGTTTTTATGGTTATGGGTTTTATTGTTTTTTATGTTATCACTTGACTAATGATTTCTATCTTTATATCACTTACTGAGTTTTATACTCATCCCATGTTTTTAAAATGTTTTTAACATGATATAAGGATGGGTAAGAGAGTGAATGGATCAATAATTTTTGATATGGAGTGTTGTCAAAGAAATAATGCTTTATATTTTATCGTTTTATATTATGAAAAAAATGGAAATTGTTTTTAGTAGTATCCTCTTGTATGATTGTGGTATGTTATGTATGTAAGGTATCCTAATTATCTAGAAATCTAAACTCAAAAAGATCCTCAATGTGTAATAATGTATATTCTTGACTAAAATTCAAGATTAAGTAACATTTTAAGGTTGGGTCCTTATACACATACCACCTCCTTGATGTGTCCCTCACTTCTTAAGGACAAGAGATTGTGTTTGGTTATAACTTGCATCCCTCATTTTGGTGTCTTCATTGAATAATTCATCCTTTACAATTATCATGGTATTTTTTCCTCTAGTCACTAAGTTACAAAGGGAGACCACAAGTGTATCTCAGTTATTTATAAGCATTCAAAGTACATGGTTCTCCCGATATTCATCAGTTGGAGTCTTACTTGCAGGCACTGGTTGATTCACCGGGCTCTAGAACTCATTGGTGTGTTCAACTATAAAACTCTCACTCTATACTCGAAGATTCATCATTTGATTTAAAAAAAGAATCTTTTTTAAGAGTTCTTGGATAGATATGTATTCTAAAAATTCATCTAGAGTTTGTACGCACTAGTATCTTAAGAAATGTAGTGGTAGATGTTGTGATTGATCCATTTGGGGGTTTGATTGATAGTCTTCTTGTTCAACTTATTTCACTCGGCTTACATGGTGGCATTGGGGTTAACTACATTATTTTTTATGACATAAAATAGATTTGTGACAATAAGGATATCTTACATTTGCGACTTCCAAATCAAGTATTTCTAGGAATTCATCATTATCATCTATTCAGTGGATGGTTCCTCTATTGAATTTTAATCCTGTATAAAATTAGTACATAATTTTGAAAAATGAAGTTTATCGTTTCCTCCTAAACTATTGAAAATGATGGAATAGACTCCTGAATTGTCTCAATCATAATTATATTGATCAATATTTGATCAAAATGTTATCAACTATTGATGTTGATCGATGATGTGGTGATTACGTGGCATACCAGAGCACCTACTGAAAAACTCATCAACACTGGAATGTTATAATCTCACCGTAGTTTGGTCACCTAACCTCACTTTAAAACCACTTGTTGTTAATAATTGATCACTAAAAATGATAATGGATTGAAAAAAAAGAAATTTTATTTCATGAATAATAAATCACATAATCCTTACTCTTTATAAAATATAATATCTTTTTTTATACCCATTCTTAGTATTCAACGAATCACAACCCAAATCAATTTTTTAATAAGTTTTTTTAAAAAAAATATTTTTTTAAAGTAGCTAGGTTAACAAAATTAAAAATACTCCTCAAAGGAGGCATCATAGATGCCACCTTTCAAATAAAACCCAAAAAAAGAAATTTTTTATTTTTGTTTTGTTATATATATATATAAACAAAAAAAACAAAAAAAAATCTAGAAGAATTTATCTGTTATTTATAATCCAGAAGTATAGTCATTATAGTATTCTGAATTATGACATAATATCTCACCTATGGCTCCATTTTATAAGAGGAATTACCCTGGAAAATCATTTTACATTTCCGATGTGGGATTCTGGTTCTCTCATTCCTGCGCACAACATTCTGCATTACCGATGTGAGATTTTGTTTCAAGTACTTGGCTTTGAAAGACTATAAAATAAAAACTATAAGACCAATATAAATGAAACTTAAAACATGGATTAAACATAAAACAAATAGTTTAAAACACAAATAATTTAATAAAAAAATGTTGATGGAAAATAATTTATAAGGTTTCAAAGACACCTACCTGAAACTTAAAAATGTTTCAAGTAGGTAACTTTGAAAGCCTATAAAATATAAACTATAAGACCAACATAAATTAAACTTAAAACATGGATTAAATATATTAAAAATAGTTGAAAACAAAAATAAATTCATAAAAAATGTTGATGGAATATAATTTATAAGTTTTTGAAGACACCTAATTGAAAGTTAAAAATGATTCAAGTACATGACTTTGAAAGTCTATAAAATATAAACTATAAGATTGACATAAATAAAACATAAATCATAGACTAAAAATATAAATAATAGATTAAAATAAAAATAATTTCAAAAAAAATGTTGATGAAAAAAAATTTATAAGCTTTCAAATATACTTACATGAAACTTAAAAATGTTTCAAGTATGTGCCTTTAAAAGCCTATAAAATATAAACTATAAAATCAATATAAATGAAACCTAAAACATGGATTAAACACATAATAAATTATTAAATTAGTGAATTATTATTATTAATATTATTAAAAATTAATTATAAATTATTTAATTAGTTAATTTCATGGTTTCCTGATGCAAGCATAATTTTTGTTTTGTTTTGTTTACATATATATATATATAAACAAAACAAAAAATATTAACTTCTTTTGTTTTAGTGGATATATGGCATCACAGATGCCACCTTACACCCGATTCCCAAAGAAGGCATCGGTGATGCCAACTTTGAGGTGTATTTTTAAAAATATTTTTAACCTAGATGTTTTTAAAAAAATATTTTTTTAAAAAACTTATTAAAAAAACTTCATGTTCTTGCGTTTTTCATTTCTACAAGTGTGTGTGAGTTGTAGTGCGGCCACATGAAATATTACCAATGATAGTTCTCGATCGGCGAAGATCATCACCTTGGTGTGGAAGCCCTCCAGCGCCCACGCCTGGCTCTTCTGAACGAAGTGCCGCAACTACCATGCCCCGAACTCACCACAGTAATTTCGAAACATTTCGTCGATGTCGAGGAATTCGGCTTGGGCGGCATCGAACGCACTCGGAGGTTTTGGCGAGGCAAGGAGGGGAGACCGAAGACCGTCCTCTCTGGAGGCTGTCGTTGTGGGCATGACCGAGACGATGCAGAGGATGATGTGATCCTACTGGAGATATGAAAATGGAGAGTGGTATCCTTATCCTATATTGGTTATGTGGTTATTCATGAAATAATCATATGCTAGGAAACATGGACCATCGCCATTAATTTTGGTCGAACAACATCCTATTCATTTTTTTTTCATTTTCTGATTTTTCGGATCTAAACACGGATTCAGGCTATATATTATAATCCTATATACCTCATTTTTATTTCTCCATCCATCTCATAACATATTCTCAGATGTTTTTATTATTGGAAAAAATATTTTTATATGAATTTTCTTCCAAATTCTTTTCCATTTCAATTTTTTGACAAAGTAAATTAGAATTTCGATTAATGGTGAAACATAATTAGCTCATTATGATAAATATTTTTAACCCTTGTCATGTAAATTAAATCTATTTGATGAAACAAATATTTTCATATTAGAATTCATATAGTCGATGTTGGTGTAATAATAAACTTTTTAAGATCGATACAAAACTCATAATTGAGATGATGATGATAATGATTAAAAAGAAAATAATAAAACAACATTCCAAAAGGTGATTGAATGATAAAACACATTAAAAAAACATAATAATTATTTTTAGTACGACATAATAGTACAATCTAGTTACATAATAGATATATAGAAAATCAATTTATTGATTTTTTTCAATGGTCTAATAATTTACATTAGTTTGGAAAGGGGCTACAAAAAATAACAACCAACATCACACACACATCATCCGTAATTTCTATACTTGGAAACCCCCCACTGGTGACACCCTAAAAATTTACTTGGATGCATCACCTTCAGAAAATTCCATCATAGGTTTCGACACCATCTCTAAGAACTCTCATGGGATGATAGTTGCGGCTTTTCATTCTTTATTCTTGGCGTTGCTCCCACCCACAGTCACCGAAGCTCAAGCTATAATTCTTAGAATGGAATTCACATTGGAGTGAGGGTGTAAATTCATCACTTTTGAATCTGGTTACCTCACCATCATCTGTGCTATATCCACTCTAGAGGTAGGTCACCAAACTTTTGGTCTTTTGATCTCAAAGATCCATTCTCTTTAGCTCCGCTTCTTGACTTTCTCCTTCACCTTTACCAAAAGCGAGGGTAATATGACAAATCATAATTTAGATACTCGAGGCCTCTTGAATGATGCAAATTTCTGGTTGTATTTTTTCCCCAATTGGATATCTTCTCTTGTTTTACCTGATATTCAATCTGTTTCTATATTGTTTACTCATTTTCCTTAAAAAAACTTCACACACACATGCATAAAAAAATTGAGGGGACTCAAACCTGAGACCCCTCAAGGACACAACTCACTTATGCCTTGATGACATAAATGATAAATAATGATAATAATAATAAAATTAAGAAGAGTGAGGAAAAGATAATAAAAAACACCAACATATATAGACACACACATAGACATAGATACATGAATAAACACTACTAAAATTTTGAGTATATTCAGCGCTAAAAAAACACTAATAAAACAACATCTTTATCAACACTTTTTTAACATTGATAAATGATTCCCTTTATCATCGGTTTTTTTAGCACTGATGAAGGTTATCATTTATAATCCAATTTTCTTACATTGATTAAGGATGTCTTTATTAGTGCTAGTTAAAGTGTGGATACACGAGTCACACATTGAACTTGTGAACAGTCAACCACTTTTTTTATAACATTCCACAGCACCAAAACACTAGAAGCCTACTTTGGGGATGATAACTAACATACACTCTCCACACACCTAAATGGGATCATGATTTCACACATGGGCCCGCACAAGCCACAAACCACCCTCTACTCACTGCAGTCCACTCTCAACAGATTCACAAGTTGGATCGGGCCAACCCCCAATTTTTTATAATTAAATTTGTTAAATTTAATATATATATATATATATATTTATTAGGTATTTGGGTATACAATTACATTTAAACACACACACACACACAACTCACATAGGCTGGAAAAAACAAGTCATATCCCCTTTCAAGGGGATAACCCATCCATCAATCCTTATTTATTTAGTACATGGCATGTAAGCCTAGTGGACATGAAGCTCATTAAAAGGCTTATAGGCCCAGTCGATATGAAAGCCCATTACATGGCTCATAGACCTATATTTTTCACCCAAAGGACCACCAATGAATAAAGCTTCTATAGTACCCGGTTTGAAATAGTACTTGATACAGTGTTATCGCCTCTATAGTTCCTGATATAGTTCCCCCAACACTATAGTGCCATCAGTGCTATAGTTCCACCACTACTATAGTTCTACTACAGTACCACTATTGTGCTGCTATAGTAACTTATGCCCAATGAATTTTAAACCCCCCAACCTCGATGTAGTATTACGGGGTGTTTATCACTAAACCAAACCCGAAATACAAAATTTATTATTTTGATATATATATATATATAGTAATAAATATTATATTAATTATATATATAAAAATAATATATTGTTTATAATTAATAAAAATGAATAAAATTATTAAATACATAATATACTAATTAAATAATTAATATACAATTTATTTCTATATACTAATTAAATACTTAATATACTAATTAAATACTTAATATACTATTTATTGCTATATATATATTACATTTATTCTTTTTTTTTAAAATTTTATTCATTTTTATTAACTATTATAGTATATTAATTATTTAATTATATATATAATTAAATTTCAGTCATTTTTAACATGCATTCATTTAATATAACTTATTCATTAATAATGATAATTGTGCACTTACTTTTTTAAAAATTTTCAATTTTAAATATTTATTCAATTAATATTTTTTGTAATTTATTCATTTAATGTTTTTACCATAATTTTTCGATTTTCATTTTTCAGTAATATATATTGTTCGATGTTTTTGGAATTTATTTATACATGTTTGTTCATTAAAATTTAATGTTTTTAATTTGGGTGTAATTTATATAATTAATATGTATTCATTTACATTTTAAGATATATAGATATTCTTTTTTACTTTTTTTAATTGTCTATATAATTAATATTGGGTATTCACTTTTAAATTTATTCACTCTTCTTATTACTTATTTCTTTAATAGATGCTACATATTATATAATGTCATTTTTCAATTTAACATATATCAAACTTGTATATATAAACATTAATTTCACAAACACAAATATTTACGTAATTAATGAAATCTTATATATAAACACACGCATAATATTTTTGTAATTTATTCAAATTTTAATATTCCTTTTAGAATTTTATTTAGTAACATAATTTATTGAATATTTTATTTATTTATTTATTAATTTTTATTTATTTATTTGTAATATTTTTTCAGTAAGTATTATTTATTCATTTTTAATTTTTTTATTTTTTTTAAGAATTTAGTCATTTTCTAATATTTAACTATACATATTTATTTACTATGTTTTAATATTTTCAATATTTATTCATCAACATTTCAATATATACCCATATTGTTTTTTTCAATAATTTGTATAGTTAATAAAATTATCCTTTTTTAATATTTTCAAAGTCTACTCATTTCTAATTATTCAATTTCACTCATTTTTAACATTCATACTTTTAAGATTATATATTTATTAATAATTTTAAAAATATATTTGTAAATAAATATATTTATAAATGTATATTTACTATATTTATAAAATTATATATTTATAATAATAAATAATAATGATTTTTTAAAAAATATTTATATAATTATAAATAAATAATTATATATTAAAATAATTATGAAATTATAATAAATATATTTAAATAATGTATATATTTTCAATAATCATATTTATATTTGTGAGTGTGTATATATATATATTTATATTTATATAAATATATTTATACTTATATAAAAAAATTTATAAAAAAATTTACAAAAATATTTATTTATAATTATAATTACATTTATAAATTCATATTTATAAATATTTTAATATATTTATAATTATATAAATTTATATTTATTTATTTATTTATAATTATATACTTTTAAATTTTTTAATTATATTAATTATTTTATTAAAATTAATTATATAGGTATTTAAAAATTATTTTTTAGCGATAATAAAGATATATGTATATCAGTGCTTTTTTTTGGAAGCGCTGATAAAAATTTTCCCAATATTTTAAATAGAACCCTAACCAAACTGATATCCCTCACGCCATTCAAGCTCTCATGAAAGTTCATCTCTACCACTGCTCTCCCTTAACCATCTCTTGGACAAATCAACCCTCTAAAATCTATGGTAAGTTATTATTTATCCTCCTCTCTCATTTATTAGTATCATCGATAACCCATTTCATGCATACTTAGTCCAAATCATGTTATTATTTCTCATTTATTTCTTGTTTTTTTCACCCCACCTCCCCACCATCATTGTCTTCATCACAGGCCCAACACCTACCATCTTGAAGTAGCCTTCTAGAGACCACCCTTTCCCCATCTTCTACTCCCTCAGTTGACCAACACAACAAGCCTTCTCCTCTTCCTTCTAACTGCCTCACCACCATAGATATCTCAAATTTTTGTTTAGTGACTTTTTTTGTAAGCTATACTAGTGGGATATTGGATTCAAGAATTTACCATTTAACATTAGGTATTGACTTCAAGATTTTACCATTTAATATATAATTTTCAAAAAATTATTATTATACAATTTACGTTTTTTATAAGGGTGATGTTCTATGATGATTATGATAGAAAAATTATAATTATATTGATTTATATATGTGATATGAAGTGTGTATGAATTAATCTTATTAATGATTTGAGATTAATTTGTAATAAATAAAAATCATATTGATTTATTTGCTATTTTATTTAAACTTATTTCAATTATTTAGATATTAGATACTCATGAATTAAATTGATTTTTTTAATTATAATCCATTTATTGTCACATAATGAATGTTATAATTTTCATTTCAATGATGTGTTTATTAGTTGGCCGTTCCAAAACATTAATGAGAATTAGTGTGATTTTAATTAAAGGAATTACTATGTTTTTTATTCTTTTTTGTGGAATTTTTTATATGTATTATTTGAAGGTAGATTCTATACTTTTATAAAATTATAGATTTTGGTTATTTATATTCAAAACTCAATATAGTTTTTTACTATTTATTTTGAAAACATTTTAAAAGGAAAAATGGATTTTGGGGGTTTAGAAATTCCAAAATAGGTTGGTAATTAAATTTTATTGTTTTATAGTGATTTCTATGAAATGGTTTTTTAGTTGATTTAGTGAATTGGTTTTAAAAATGAATATGAATAGTCAAGAATATTATAAAATTGATTTATAAAGGTATTACTTGATTAAATGCATAAATGATCATTTTTTTTGGAAAATAAACATTAAATTAATTTTTTTTATAGTGAAAAATATGAATATTTTTTTAAATGTAAGAACATGGTTTTGATTAAGCTTGTCTATTATTTGAGACACCTATTAAATGACTTTATTATAGGGGTTTATCCTATGGTTTATTTTAGTTATTTAGGATATGATCATGTTAATATATACATTTTGAGTTATAATTTTTTTGATATTATACTATAAGGTTTATATCATGTTCAGGTAGAGTTGAAAGGGAATAGGATTTTCCTATTATGTGAGGATACAAAATCATTTTTCTGATTTAACTTGTTTTCACCTTACATTCTTGTAAATAGTTATATAATGGACCTTTCAATTCCTTAGGAGGATTTAAGGTAGTTTAGAGTGTTCTATTTATTTTTATATTAGAACATAACTCATAGGATTTAAGGTGTTGTGAGTTTTCCTTGTTTAATATAGATGTTGAGATATTGATTTTTGAGATTCATTTTCTTTTCTAGTTACCTTAAATATGAGGGGTGTATAAGGAAAACTTTATTCATGGTTTGAGCTATGTGGGTATGTATAAGTTTGATCTTCTTATTTATAAAATTATTTATTTTGATTAATCTATGTATATAATAATATTATTATTTTGATATATTGTGTATCATTAGGAATGGTTTGAGTGTCACCCATAAAAAGTTATAATTTAAAACACATTTATCTCAGACACATATAGGATTACTAGAAAGTGGAATAATTTTATAAAGAGGTATTTGTTTTCTTAATAAAAAGATTTTTCGACCCCAAATTTAAAAAACTAGATGTGGGAAATAACTTATTGTGATATATGTTATTATTAGAGGTGGAATCAAAATGTTTCATATCTTAATGACGTGAAATCCAACCTAACTAATTTTTTGGAATTTTTATTAATGGAAAGTATTTTTGGTGTTTTTAAGGAAATTAAATAATAGTTTTGTATATTTAAGGATATATAAAATATACCTAATTTTGATAACTCTATTATTTTTGAAATAAGGGTTCATCAGTCAGTTATAGTACAAATATATTTTTCAGAATTCCTACAATAGATGGTTTATAATAATCTATAGAAAAATAGAGTAACATGGAATCCAAATTCTCTTCTATTTTCAACCATATTTTCATCCATTTATTTCTTGAAATTCCAAGCTCCTTGACCCTGTGTCAAAATCTAGTGATTACATTATCTTGTATGTTCTGCGAAAAGATATTTTTACACAAATTTAGAAATCCATGTTGCAATTAAATGACATTCAATAATAAAAATTTCCAAGGGAATTTTCCATCTGATAATAAATAAATTTTATTTTCCAACATATTTATTACCACATTTTTTGTCCCACACAGCATCAAATAGAGAACCTAGACCAACAACTACATGTTTAACCCACATTGTTTCTTTTCATGCCACTCTTGTGTAAAATGATAACTTGTTAAGAATCATAACCGATAACATTCAAATATTGGGTTACCCTTATTGGAATTACCTATAACATTGTCCTTTTGTGATTAATCTATTATATGTATTTATTTATATTTTATATAAAATAGATATTTCATGGTCCTAATAGGATGGATATGAATAAAAAATGGATGCACTCTATTTGTATGACAAAATTTTATGCAGATAGAGTTAAAGATTTCATTAAGTTTATAATATATCATTCATAAAACCCTTCTAAAATACTTTTTCTCTGTTTAAATTGTTGCTATTAAAGAAAAATTAGTTCAGAAGAGTTGGAGGAATATTTGATTTTCCATGGAATAGATTGAACATTTAAATATTGGACTAAAAATAAGAAAAAAAAAATGTGCACATTGATTGGGATGATACAATGGTTTATAGATAATTTGAAATGAATACCAGTGTAAATAATGGTGGATATAGTATAGAAGAAATGAAAATAAAAATTCAATATGACCTTTATAATTGTATGAAGTTATTTTAGAAGTTAAATATCTAAGCTAAGATACCATTTTATACTATTTATACTAAATAAACAACATTTTTAGCTATATTGAAGTTGTATAATTTGAAATATGGCAGTGGATGGAGTGATACCAGTTTTACCGAACTACTTGGTCTCCTGAATGATATGATACCCTAAGAAAATGGGCTTTCTTTTTGAACATATGATGCTAAAAAAATTCTACATTCAATGGGAATGATCCCTAAAAAATACATGCTTGTCTAATGATTTCATATTTTTTTATAGGAACCATAAATCACTTATAATGTATCTAAGTGTGGAATGAATCGATACAAGAAAATTAATAAAGTCCTCAGAAATGTGTAAGGTACTTTACTATCATTCCACTACTTAGAAGACTATATGGATGTCAGGAAATCGTGAGAAAATTGACATGGCACACAAATAAAAGAATTAAATATGTGAAACTATTCCATCCAAAAGACACTCCTTAGTGGAATAAAATTTATTATGAGTGTCCTAAATTTAGAAATGAGTTGAGAAACTTCTGTCTTGCATTAACTATAAATGGAATAAATCCTTTTGATGGACAAAGTAATACTCAAAATACATGTCCATTTATTTTGGTAAATTATAACATTCCTCCATGGTTATATATGAAGTGAAAATACATTATGTTGTCTCTGTTTATATATGTACCAAAATAACCAAGTAATGATTTTGGTGTTTATTTGGATCCATTTATCAAAGATATGAAATTGATGTGGGATACATGTGTTATAATGTATGATGATCATATAAGCGAATAATTCGCATTGAGGGCTATGTTGTACGAAATAATAAATTACTTTCTTTATTATGGAAAATTTCCAAGAAATAACATTAAAGGAATGTTTAGGTGTTCTATTTTTGAATAAGGAACACACTCAGTTCAGTTCAAACACTCCTCAAAGACTGTGTTTTTCATACATAATTTTTTCTTACCTCGATGACATAAATACCAATCCTGGACGACTGCATTCAATGTGAATACTGAACAAGAAAAAACACCATCTTTACCAATGAGTGATCAAATTTTAAAAAAATAAACTATATTGACATTTTTTTGGTAAACTATTTTTGAAAAACTTTTTGAAATCTAGATGGAAAAAGCAATCAATTTTCCTTGAATTATCATACTGGAATTGTTTATATGTTATAATTTTTCTTGATATGATACATATAGAAAAAAGTTGTATGATTGTGTTATCTGAACAGTTATAAATGTTCTCAGAAAAATAAAATATGGAATTAAGGCTAGGTTGGACAAGATTTACATGAGGATAAGGGAAGAGTTGGCACTAGTGAAGGGTAAAAGGCAAAATTTTCTTCCTCCAGTATCTTACACTATATCTAGGAAAGAAAAATTTTAATTTTTCATTTTCTTTAATGGTTTAAAAGTTATTGAGGGGTATTCATAAAATATCAAGAATTTCTTATTAATGAATAATTTCAATTTACACATACTAAAATCACATGATTTCCATGTTTTAATGAATGATTTGATGCCTGCCACTTTATGTTGCATTCTGCCTAAAAATGTATGACATATATTAATCATACACTATTTATTTTTCAAATCCATGGGTAGTAAATTTTTAGACCTAAGGAAGTTTCCAATCATGAATAAGGAGGTTTTAGTTATATTATGTGAATTATAGATATTCTTTCCACTATCATTCTTTGATATAATGGTCCACTTGATGTTTCACTCGGTTAGAGAGGTTCAACTATGTGGTCCAATCTGTTACAGATGGATGTACCCTGTTGAATGGTATTTTAAGATTTTGAAATGGTATGTTAAGAATTGAAGTCGACAAGAAGTTTGTATTGTAGAATGATATATTGTTGAAGAAGATATTGAATTCTATATTGATTACCTGTCAGATGTTGATAAAATTGGTCTCCCAAAGTCTCATCACAGTGGACACCTTATGGGGAAATAGATTTATGGAAGAGAATATGTTAAAATTACCATCACAGAGTATGAGCAGGACAACCTTTACATTTTACATAATAGTGAAGATGTTGATCTATACATTGAATCCCATAGAGAAATTTTTAGACATTTGAATCCATAAAGGTATGAAGGATGGATATCAAATACACATAATAAATAATTTATAGGATGATTTTGAGATAAAATTTATAAAGATTTATCTAAAAATGTGAATTCAATTGATGAATGACTTAGATAGATAGTCAGGGGACCTAATGAAAATGTTATATCTTATATTGGTTTTTTAATTAATAGTTACACATTATATGAAAAATAACATGATAACTGCAGTATGATTCAAAAAAGTGGAGTCATGCATGTGGTGGAAAAGATACACAAATCTGGTACCAAGGATTGAAATCCAATTTATGAAAATATATCATATTTTGACATAATAGAATAGGTATATGAGTTTAATTATTCTATATTTGAAGTAAATATTTTACATTTCAAATGGGTTGATAAGAGGAGTGTAGTAAATGCTTATGAAATGGGATTCGTGAAGGTGAATTTCAGTGTGGAAGGGTATAAGGATGAGTTATTCATAATGGAATTCCAAGTAGTGCAGATATTTTATGTCTCAAATCCAAAAAATAATAATTGTTCAATTATCTTACTAGTGACTAAAACAACTATAGGTCAGTTGAAAATATAATAAAGGATGACCCTTTTATTGGGAGATCAAAATCATTTCATGGAGGTCCCAATAAAGACAATGTTTTGTATGTTATAGGGGACCATAAAGAGGGGATTTGGATTCTAGATAGAGGAGTCAAATCTCTTCAAAATTTAATGAAAATAAATAGAGTAAAATGAGTAGGTTAAAGTTATTTTAATATACTCTTATTTTCTTCATAATATTATCTATTCCATACAGTATTAAAATAATCAAAATTAAATGTCTGACTACTCATGTAGACAATTACTTCCACAAATGATAAAGTTTCTAATCTCAGGGAAGAATAGATAGCTAATGCTGAAACTGTAGAATTAGTATGGGATCAAAAATATGTTGTAGAAAAAAACAATAACGACATATAATCACTGTGTTGACTAAAATTATCATGGTGATAAGTAAGGGTATAAAATTTTAGGATGGATGAAATAAATGAGGATAACCTATTGACCCCAATAATTCAATGTCCATTAGTTATGTTGGGGTCACAATGAGAATGAATGTTCCAATTGATATAGATTCATGGCACAACGTTCAACCTATAATGAAGGAAACCCTTTGATAAGATATTAAGGTAATGTTGTGATGTATTTCTCTATTTTACTAAAAAATTATATAATGAAACATTGATTTACTTTTCATTATCCTCAGTAGAGTTCATTTATTTTAAATTATTTCATTAATAAATGTGTCTTAATGGCTGCTGTAAAAGCATATAGAGGCTTCCAAACACTTCTTATCAAGCTTCATCTTAGGGATGATGAGGCGAAAGTAAAACCCCACCCACCAATTATGTATGAAAACAATATAAAGTAGAAAAAATGGAATGATTTCATCATTCATAACAATGTGAAATAATTTTAGGTGCATTGCAGTTGATAGTATACTATTTGAAATTATTTACTTTATCTAATTTGATTCAAAATTGATAATTTATAAAACCAAAAAGAATTGACAAAAATAAACATCGTGAATAAAAACCAATGTGCCCCTATCATAAATAAATGAAAGGGTACAGTTCACTAGAGAATAAAATGGTGCGTAATTTAAATCTATAATAAATTTATTATGTAAAATGAAACAATATATGTTCCTTTTTTATATGTAGATTTATGAATAAAAATCTGAAGCCACTTCCATCCAACTTCATGTTCTATGAAAGGAGTCTTGTGTAAATAATAGGTTAATCTATTTGATGAAAACACAAAATTGGTTGGGAAACATGTGTAAGTATGAAATAATACTAATTAGTTATGATTTATAACAAGATTATATAAAAATATATATTTATGTTCACAGATTTTTATACAATTTAGACTCAATAATTGAAATCAATCGTACCTAAAGAAAAACCACTATTAGTAGTTTTTGAAGTGGCCAGAACAATATAGTTGCATTAGAGGTGTAGGTTTCGGAGTGTCACCTAGAAAATATTTCAAGAATACAAAACTGAAATAAGATACATATCAAATTATAAAAGTATTTAAGGTGCAAATAGATTCTTTTCATGATATTATTTTTTGGTCTGGTTTGGAAGACCAAAATATGTGAAAGAATCAAATTGAAATTGACATTGGAACAAAGATAAGTGCATGATGAGCCAAATGATCCCACTAGATTTGAGGATAGTCATTCCCCTCAACCGTATACCTTACCTTAGGTAATGAATTTAGTCATTACTCCTTCTCTTAAATGTGAATAATAAACTTTTGATAACTTTATGTTGCTAAAATTTTATAGGGTGAAGTTGTATGTGATTTCTCTCTATCAACACCCATGCACCACCGCGTTGTGAGGGGGGATAGTGTATAATATCCCTAGAGGCATGCTACACAAAAAATAACTCTTAAAAGATCACATAAGATTGGGTGTATAAGTAGCTCAAGAGTATAGAATAGACTTTGATATTCCATTGATGGTCTAGATATTACAACTGTCAATGATGATATTGTAATATTCATATCATGACCATATAATCTTATTATGATATATGATGTATGTACTTGAATTTTTTTCAAATGAAAAACTTACAACATCTGACAAAAAAGGGTCTAAAGTGAGGTATGGTATTATAGATAGATAAAACAATGGGGAAAACGGCTGGGTCAAGATAATCAAGTGAATCGACCATGAAGACAAACAGAACTTCCAAGAGTACCTTCTCCCTGCCAGTTCCACTATAGTATATGCTAATATTATAACTTCACACATACACCATATTCAGAGATGTAGATATTCCCTACATTCAGTATGAAGAAGAAATATTTGGAAACTTCATTACAGAAATGGTTGGTCTAGAGACTACAAATGATATTGTTAAGTTTTAATGGATGAGAGTCTCAGTTGTGAATACATACATGAGGTACATTTTAATAATTTTTTTGTACAAAAAATGATCTACTATGTTCATTAATTTTAATAAATATTCATATTTTCTATAGGCGCTTATATTACTACTATATAAAAGGAAAAATTGGAAAAGAACAATTTGAATTCATTAATCGCCATATTATTTCCATGAATGAATGTTATTTTAAAGTGAAAGAAATTGATAATAAAAAAGATGATCTAAGAGATAAATTTGAGAAGAAAATAAAAATTGATAGACACTTCTCGGTTCCTATAATTTAGGGGTAAAACTCTATACAATCTAATCATATAAAATATACTTTTTTACACTACTTTTTTTATTTTATTTTTTTAAGAAGTACTTGATGCTGATCAAAATCAATTTAGATACCCTAAATATTTATTATTTTCATCCAATTCACATATTTCCATCAAACCAACCACACATGATGTGTACTATGAATTCGTAATGTACTGTAAACCATATTTTATAAATAAACTCTAAATTATATATTTTAGTGTGTGTTTTAATGAGAATTTTTTTATGATAGGGAGATCAAAAAATGTAGGCTAAATCATGGTATGAGGTCAGTCACTAAACATAAGAAGCCTATATATTTTTCAAATTGAAAAAAATTAAGGTATATGTAGAAATATTTAACTATCAAAACATATTTAAAAAAAATACTTATTTTGTTCGATGTTTTTATAGTGACCCAAGAAAGATAATGACAATGATTGTGCATATTATGTTTAAAATATTATGAAAGATATCATATACCATCAAAATAATAGAATCCTCGAATAAGTAATTTCTGAAGGTAATTAAAATTTCATTAAAAATATTTCTTAATCATATATTTGTCTATATTTTCTCAATACTATCAAGATTTACAATAATATTTTCACTCAAAAGAAGAATTAAACTTATTTATAGATGAGTGGAAATAGTACATGGTGTTATAGTGTTTTCCAACATCAAATTTAGGTGATTACCTATTATTTTTGTGATCTAGTATGGGCTATGACATTAGAGATACACTTGGGATGTGATGCATTAATATCCAAATTATTATATATTATTTTTGATCTATTTCTCAAGGAGAAGTATAATGAATGAAATCAATTTGTTTAGAAATGAATGAGTAGAATATATGGTGTCAGAATGTATACACACATCATGAAAAGGTGGATTATTATTACTTATTTAGTTAATTTTATAATTATTTTTTTAATTTTTTTAGTTATTTTTTTTCATTTTTATATGATAGTTATTTTTAAAAATTTACACATTAGTTCAAAACACACATCACATTCTCAAAACCAAGGAAACAAATTCATATTATTTTGATACTTTAGGGAAGTGATCCATAAGTTATTTTTAATATGTTGTAATTGACTAAAAATTAATCCAAAACATGACATGGTCAATATGACTTGAAGTGTGTGTTTTTAATAAAAAAGTGTCATTTTAGTTTGAAACGTGTCTCACATAGGGATAGAAACAATTTATCCTTAAGAAAGTTATTTTCTAGATATAGTTTTCCAGACAGAGAAGATCAGACTGAGAAGCATCAGACTTAGAATTTATGAATGAATATAACTGATCACATGATTCATCACAAAGATGAAGTTGTAGATCAGATGTAACATCACTCACAAATCTGTCGGTATGAATTTCATATTCATTGGATTCAATATTTATTAGAAATTATGAATTTTTAGAGTGAAGAAGTTAGAATGATGCTGAAGAGGATGGTTGAAGAAAGTGAAGTCAGGTGTTATAAAGTTCTCAAACTTTCTAATCCAAAATTAGATGATGCTTTTCTGGCCTTGAAGTTCTCAGAAATCCTGAAAAACTATCAATATAAAATATGTTAAAGAAATAGATTAATAGTAAATATGGTATTGGTTCCATAAACCCAAACACATAAGATCAGATCTGGATGTACCGGACTCATAAGTTTTCAGAAGTCAGAATGTGTAAAGTAAATGAAGTTTAAAGAATTTCAATATTCCTTTGAATTATGAAAATAAGATAAAATTGTAAAAGATTTTCATTTTCTTGAGAAGAAACCAAGGGATAGTTTATGTTTTTAATTTAATAAGATTGTGACACCAATAAGTTATATGTTAAGGAATTTCATTACAATGATCAGTATAAGAAAGGAAAATTGTAATGAGATAATAAAAAAAGGAATATGGTAATGAGATGAGAAAGAAATATAGATTGTAATGAGATAAGAAATAAAGGCAGATCATAATGTGCTAAGAAACATAATAAGATCGTAATGTGTTAAGAAATAAAGGAAGATTGTAATGAGTTGATAAAGAAAGATAGATAATAATAAGCAGAGGATTATGAAGATGAGGAAGATATATTTAACTGAATAAAAGTTAGTTTGTTCAATAATATTGATCTTGAATAAATATTGAGAAGTTTTGAAGAAGTTAAAGTTGAAGTTTAAATGTGATTATTTTTTGGAGTTTTGAAATTTTGGTAAGAGGGAAAAGTTTTTTAGTTTCCCAATTTTTCTTTTCTGAGTCACTTATAAATTGAAGAACACTTCATTCACATTTTTTCAAATTTTTAATAACTGTAGAAAAAATAGAGCATTAAGTAATTTGATATAGAGTTCCTTTGAGACATAGATCTCATTATTTGATTGGACATATGTTGTTTTTGTTTGCTGTACTGAGAAACATTGTTTTGAGATGATCATATTGAGTTGATTAGAATGAGTTTTTGATATGATTTTGAGAAGTACAAACTTATAAAGGGAATATCCTATTGAGTTGATTGTATAGAGTCAATTCGACTAGGTTTATCAGATTGAACGTCATCAGACTCAAGATCATCTGACCTGGGAAATTTTTTGGAGAAAATTGAACAATGTATTTTTACTTTTTTTTTGGATAAATTGTTTGTAAGAAAACATTATAAACTAACAGGACTCATTATAATATTTCTTATCGAGATATAAAAGGTGTCTAATGTGATTTTACATAAGTTATATTCACTTATTGATAATAGTGTATTTCTATAGACACATGGGAGTGGCTATGGAAAAGATTTAGGTTCTCACACTGAGGCCAACCCATATAAATCTCATGTTCTTTACTTTACTATTTTTTATTGCATGAGTATTTTGAAAAAGATGATAAGTATATGAACTTTAATAGGTTATAGGGGTTATATTATAAAAATTATTGAAACTTATAAAAACTGAACAACTAATTCAACCCACCTTTTTAGTTGTTATTCGATCCTTTGTAACTTTAATTAGCATCAAAGACCAAGATTCCCTTGTTGAATCCTTATCATTGATAATATAAATTCTATCAAAAATAGGGAAATTCCTACTTTTTATGGAAATATTATTATGGATAGAAAAATATAATGATTATTTATCTCTTATCTCTTGGTTTATAATTTTTTGACGCTGGTACAATTGATTTTTCACCTATTGAGAAGGATTCCATGATGAATTTTGCTGATAATTGAAATATTGAAGTTGATGGAAAATATAAAAATGTTATCCTTATGTACTTATCAGAAAATTTTTATATGAAGGCAATAGGTCTCAAAACATCAAAGAGTATCTGGGAAAAGCTGTAAAGTATTTTCAAAGGGAATACAAAAGTGAAGGAATCAAAGCTAAAAATATGTCAAGTAAGTATGAGGACATAAAAATGAGATATGAAGAAACTATTGATGAATACTTCACCTGAGTAAATGAAATTGTTTACAACATCAGAGGATTCAGAGATATCCTCAAATATTCTAAAATTTTTAAGAAACTTATGAGAAACATTATGGATAAGTTTGATTGTAAAATTTATGGTTTAGAATATAAGGATGATTTATCTATTGTTGAATTGCATAACTTTCTTGTTACTTATGAAAATAGGAAAGATACAGTGTTCAAAAATATTATGAAATATAAAATATATTTTTATGCTAAGAGATAAATAAAAAATACAGGATATTGAAGATGTTGATCCTTCTGATTCAATGATAAATAAGATTATGAGTTGAATGAAAAATAATGTCTCCTATATCTAAGAACTATAAAAGAAGAAGATGAATGTGTGGAGGAAAAAATCCTCTCAAATATTATGAGTTTGGTGGAATAAGAAACTTTGATATGAATTTTCATAATAAGAAATTTGGAGAATATTGAGATGATTTTGATAAAAAACCTCAATGGAAGAAGTGTAAAAAAAGTTACAAATAAGAAAATTCATCCAAAAAATCTAAAAAAATGTTTACTAGAAATAATAGAATTATGTTGAGTATGAAATATGAATCAGAGTCAACTAAAAATAATTCTTCATAAGATGAAAGTTCAGAAAATTCATAACCTTCATTGAAAAAGTTGAGAAAACAAAATATTCCTTAGATAGTGAAAAAGGTGGTGAATAATCATATAAATAGTATAAACTTAGAAAAGAACTCTTTTCATGTCTTTAGAAAAACAATACTCTCATGAAATAAATATTAGTAATGAATAAATATTGTGGAGAAGTTTCTAAAGGAAGAAAATATGTCATCAAGTCGGAGGAATAATACATCCAGATAATATTAAGTTGCAGAATGAGAATTTATGAATAGGGAAAGATGGTTGAATATCTCAACAAGAAGATGACAACTAAGGAAGAAGAATTTAAAAGGTTTCAATAAATACTTATTGAGTCCTAAATTACCTTGAGTAAGATGAATGAAAACTTTAACAAAGCTTAAAAAGTAAAAGCTAAGACTTCAAATGTTTCTGAGAAGGCTCAAAACAAGAATTAGGTGAAATCCTCACTCCCCAAAAATAATGTTTCATTGTATTTTTCTAACATTTCTAATTATGTAAAAGGTGTTGTAAAAACTTGAGTGGATAAAGGATGTGAGAAACCTATCACATATACAAAAGTTTAAAACTCATTTAGAAGGAAATATGGACCAAATCCCGAGTATGACAAATCATAATGAAGTGATCAACCACAATAAGGTTTCTACAAGGAAATATCTTACTTCAATAGAAAATCAATATTTAATGGATATTTCTTGTTTTTTGGAATATATCAACATAAGGCTTATAATTGTTGTAATAACTTTTCACTTTCATAATAATTTTTTAAAAAATTGAAAAAAATGTGGAAGAAGGATGAGTAACTTTCCTAACTCAGAGGAAGTTAGAAATGAAAAATCTCAAGGTGTTAGAAACCTTCCAAAGAAAAATCAATTTGAATGTCTAGAAGAAGTTTGTGAAAGATGCGATGAGGCTGGTTATCATGCCAAAATATGTATGAAACTCCTTTTCAAACAAGCTTCTTGTGTTAGAAAATAAAAATAATTTATAAAGAAGAAAATTGAGGAAATAGCCTTTGTTGTTGAGGTAGCTTTGAAATCAAGTATAAGGAACAAACTATGGATTCTTGATAGTGGATTTTCTTCACATATGATAGGTCATATAAAAATATTGAAACATATTGAATGTAATGATGGAGGAGTAGTTAAATTTGGTAATGATAGTTCTGTAAAAATTAAAAGAATCAAAATGGATAAGATTGAAGTAGAAAAGTTGAAATATAATGATGTTTTATTTTTTGTTGGGATAAAACATAACTTAATTAGTGTAATTCAAATTTTTGATGATGGTAAATACGCGATCTTTATAAAATATTATTTTTTTATGAAAAGTGTGAAATATGTAAAAGTTATTACAATAGGAGAAAAAACCAATGAGAATCTATTCCAAATAGAAAAGTTTAATAACTCATGTTACTTGAGTGTTGAAGATGAAAATAATTTGTGGCACTGAAGGCTTGTCCACCATGAAAAAACATGAAGAAACTTTATAAATTTGATGTTTTCCATTTTTTTCTAGAATTGAAGATAAGAGATGAATATGTTTGTGTTAATTTTCAAAAAGGGTAGATGACTAACAAAAGTTATAAGAGAGTTGAGATTAAATATACCAGACCTCTTGATATTATTCATTATGATTTATGTGGACCTATGAGACATAAATCTATAAAAAGAGATTTATAATTCATTATTTTTATTGATTATTTCACTAAAATTAAAAACATCATGTTTACGAAACATAAGTTAGATGTTGTGGTAATGTTTAGGTTTTTTAGAAAATAAGTTGAGAATGAAATTTGGGTTTATATAAAGAATTTTAGAATAGATAATTATACCAAATTCACAAGAAATATTTTTGAAACTTATCTAAGAAGTCATGGTATCAAACATTAGTATAGTGCTCCCAATAATCTAAAAAATAGAGTAGCGACAAGAAATAATAGAAGTTTTTTGGAAATGGGAATATGTATATTATCATAATACAAAATTTCAAAGTTCTATTAGAAATAAGATATTGGTACTACTGTAAATGTTCAAAATAGATGCTTGTTGAGACTAGAAACCAATATGAATTCTTATGAAATGTGGTATAACGAAAAACCTTCATTTAATTACTTAAATGTTTTTGGAAGTCTATGTTTACTAAAAATAAAAAAACCATATCAGGGAATGTTTGATGAGAAATATGAGGAATGAATTTTTATGGCTTATTCACCCCATGGAAGAAGTTAAAAATGTTAAAACAAACTCTTACAGAGGTTGGTAGACTCATATGATGTGAAAGTAATTTAAAATAAAAATTCATGGAAAAAAATTATTGATAATGCTAAGGAGGATAATTTGTATATTTCTGACAATAGTGAAAGTAAGTCAAAAAAAAATACTTACTAAGATCCATGGGAATTTTATGATGAGTAAAGTTCATCTGGAAAAGAAAATTTAAAATTTCCTACCTTACAAAAACATGTTGAGTCTGAAAACATTATAAGAAATCATAAGGTTCCCCTTCATACTAGAAAAAAGATGATATTATAAAAATATACTCAAAATTTGAACCAAAATAAATTTCATAAGCTATTCAACACAAAGAATGGGTGGATTCTAGGAATGAAGATTTGTATCATATTGAGAAAAATGATACATGATAACTTATTCCATGACCAAAAAATAAAGATTTTATTGGAACAAAGTGGCTTTATAGAAACAAATTGAATGAGCATAGATATGTTTCATGAAGCAAAGCAAGACTTTTTTGTAAAGGGTATGCACTGGTTGAAGGTGAGGATTGTGATGAAAACTTTACCCATATTACAAGGTTAGAAGCAATTATACTATTCCTAGAAGTGGATGCTCACTAGAATTACAAAGTATATCTGATGGATGTAAAGTCATCATTTCTCAATGGTGAAATTAAAGAAGAATTTTACATCGAACAACCTTGTGGATTTATAGTTGATGATGATTATTATTTTTATAAACTAAAGAAATATTTGTATGGAATGAAAAAATATCTACATGATTTGTATTAAAAACATGAAAATTGTTTGAGAATGTTGAATTTTTATAAAGGAAAAGTTGATAGAAACTTATATGTGAAAGATGGTTACTCGAAAACTCTAATTATAATTTTTTATGTAGATGATATATTTTTTTATAGGGATAGAGAATATTTTTTATAACATTTTCCAAAGAAATGAAGTATAATTTTGAAATTTCAATATTGGGAGAATTAACTTTCTTTATTAGTTTACAAGTTCATCAAAAAAATAATGCATATTGAAATATCAAGAAAATGAGGTTTGGGATTTGTTACAAAAGTTTGTAATTGTAAAATACAAAGAAGTTTTTACTCTTATATTTGTGAGAACAATGTTGAGTAAAGTTGAGTTTGGAAAAATTGTGAATCAGAAAGACTTTCAGAAATTGGTAGGAAGTCTACTTTACCTTACAACCTTAAGGATTGATATTATTTATGTTGTGACTTTTTGTGCCAGGTATCAAAGTAATTTGAAAGAATCACATATGTTGGAATTAAAAATAATTATGAGATATGTCAAAGGAACAACTTAACATGGGTTGTTATAAAAAATAAATAGTGAGATGAAGTTTCATGGTTATACTAATGTTGATTGGGATAGAGATTTCAATGATAGAAAATCAACCTCAAGAGGAACATTTTTCTTGGGTGAATATTGTGTGATTTGGAATAGTAATAAATAATGTTCAGTAACTTTAAGTACACTTGAATCTGAATATGTTTCAGCTACTCTGTCTTGTACTCAAATTTTTTGGATTAAAGTTCATATGAAAGACTTGAAAGTAAAAAACCATTGAAGATACTTTTTGATAATAAGAGTTTACTTTATCTTTCTAAAAATCATGTCCAACATTCAATATCAAAACATATTGATATAAAGTTTCACTTTATAAAAGATATAATTTCTTCTGGAGATGTATTCCTAGATTATATCTCAACAAAGTATCAAATTGATGATATATTCACAAAGGCAATTCTAAAATAAAGATTTTTTTGAGTTGAGTATGTAACTTCATGTTTAGCCTCATCTAATGACTTCCTAATCCTCATAATGATGGCCCTCACTGTGATTTGGATTATGTTGACCAATGGGGAGATAAAGTAACAACCTTTTTAAGTTTTTTTTGTCTTTATTAAATGAATATGAAGCTATGGTTATCATAAAATGGGGGAAAGAGAAAGAAAAGTTATGAAAGTTTAACTTACCATAGTCACATATCTTATTTACCAGCAAGGGGTGGAATTACTTCAATAAATATTAATTTTTCTAGTAGTGTGGTGTTAGGAAACTCTCTCTCGAGAAATGTTGTGTTTTGTTAAATGTCAAAAAACATGAGTTTCTTACAAAAGTTGAGTTATGAAAATTTTCTGAGAGTCGAAACAATTTCTAATGAGGGTTGTAAACAAAATCAAAGGTGAATATTGAATAACCTTTGTGATAATTTTTCTTAACAAAGTTTTTCTATTTATTGAGAACTAATCTTTTTTATATAAGAATGTTTTTTGTTTTTCAATATCGGACCAATTCCATCATAATGAGTTTTCATAAGAAATATGAAAGTTATTGAATATTGCTAAATCCAAACACATAGGGAGAGAAATATTTTATCCTTAAGAAATTTATTTTTCAAACATAGGTTTCTAGACATAGAAGATCGACCTAAGAATAACCAAACTCAAAATGTCTGAATGATCAACACTGGTTGAAAAATTCATCAGAAAGATAAAGTAGTTGATCAGACACAGCATGAGTCTTAGATCCATCAACATAAAGTTCAGATACATCAGACTCAAAATTTGTTAGAAATTATAAATTTATAGAGATAGTAAGTCAGAATGATGTTGAAGAGGGATATTGAAGAAAATAAATTAAAGTGTTAGAAAGTTATCAAAAATTATAATCCAAAATCAGATGATTATTTTATGGTCATTAGGTTCTCAAAAATCATAAAACCTATCTTGATAAAATATTTTCAATAAATGGAGGAAATGTAAAGATTATATCAGTTCCAGAAAACGGAACACATAAGATCGAATCCAGAAGTATCGAACTCATAAGTTGTCAGATGTAATAATGTGTAAAGATAATGAAGTTTGAAGAATTTCAATATTGATAATTGGATTTATCATCAGATATAGAAAATCTAAATGATGATTCTATCCTAATGACAATTCCATCATTATGAATATTTTAACCAGACTGACTCAAGGAAGAAGATCAATCATATTAAGAACATGCACTGATTCATTAAATTAATGCCTCAAAATGATAACACATCAGTTGTAGAACATTGAAGTGATTAGAGTTTATGTTTTTGATCCATCAAAGGAATACCAGTTATAAAAAGAAGCGAATATTCTAAAATATTTATGTTTTCTTGAGAAGAAACAAAGGGAAAGTTAAATTTTTCAATTGAATAATATTTTTATACTAATAACTCATCTATTAGAGAAGTTCATTGTAATGAGAAGTATAATAAATAATAATCGCAATGAGATGAGAATGAAATATTGTAATGAACTGAGAAATAAAGTAAGATTGTAATGAGATGAGAAAGAAAGGTAGATCACAATGAGTTGAGAAAGAAAGACAAATCATATCTAGAAGAGGAAGCTAAAGTTGAGGAATTTATATCATACTGAAGAAAAGTTAGTTCTTTCAAGAAGATTGATCTCGAAGAAATCTTGAGAAGGTTTAAAGAAGTAAAGGTTAATGTTTAAATGGGAGTGTTTTTGTAGTTTTGAAATTTGGGGAAGCATGAAAAGTTTTTTAGTTTATTACTTTTTCTTTTCTGATTTGCCTATAAATAAAATAACACTTCATTTACATTTTGAAACATTTCCATGATTGTGTAAAAGGTGATGCCCTGAGAAATTTTAAAAAGAGTTCCTTCTGGAAGAATACCTCATTAGTTGATTGGAAATCTATTGTTTTTATTTGATGTACTGAGAAACAATGTTTTGGGAAGATCATATTGAGTCAATCGGAATAAGGAAGATCTCACTGAGTTTTTTTGAAGAGTTTGAGAAGTATAGATTGAGAAAGTTAATATCATATTGAGTCAATCATACTGAGTCAATCAGACTGGTTCAATCAGACTAAAGGTCATCAGACCTAAGAACTTTTGTTGATAAAATATAACAAAGTCATTTCACGTTTTTTAGATCAATTTTTTGTAAGAAAAATTTGTAAACTAGTGGGAGTAAGTATAATCTTTCCTATAGGTAGATAGAAGGTGTCTAATAGGATTTGGAAGAAGTTGTATTCACTTCTTTATAATAGTGAATTTCATAGACCTATGGGAGTGGCTATGGAAAGGGTATAGGTTATTACACTAAGGTCGAACCTTTTAAATATCATGTGATTTACTTTCTTTCCTATTTTTTCATGCATGAGTAAATATAAAAAGATGAAAATGATATGAACTTTTAAATGTTATAGGGGTTATGTTTTAAAATGTGTTAAAACTTCTAAAAATTGAATAACTGATTCAACCCCCCATCTCAGTTTTTATTTTATCCTTTATAACTTTAGATTATTTTCAAAATTTATAAAAATGATCCTTAAATAATTTTTCATGTGTAGGAATTGACCGCATTACAATTTGAAACATGATGTGGTTGGTATGACTCAAAGTATTTGTTTTCAATATAAAAGTGTTATTTTAGTTTAAAATGCATCACATATCCAAAAATATAGAAATTGAGCACAAATTATTTTCAAAATTTATTAAAATGATACATAATTCATTTTTAACATGTAGTAATTGACCACACGTCAATCCCAATGTAGTCAGTATGACTCGAAGTGAATGTTTTCAATAAAAAAGTGTCATTTTAGTTTAAAACATGCATAAAGAACACATAACTAAGAAAATGAGATCTAATTGCTTTCAAAATTTATAAAAATGATTTGATATTTATTTTTTACATATAGGAATCAACCACATATCAATCTAAAACCCGATGTGGTTAGTATGACTCGAATTGTGTGTTTTTAATACAAATGTTCTATTTTAGTTTACAACACCTGTCACGTCACTAAAACTAATAAAATGATATCATATTATTTTCAAACTTTAGGAAATAGTTTATAATTCATTTTTGACTTGTAGGAATTGACTGCACATCAATCTGACACATGATATTAACGAAATTACTCGAAGTGTGCGTTTTCAATTCAAAAGTGCCATTTTTTTGTTAAAAATACACATCAAATAGTCAAAACTGAGAAAACAAGCTTGTATTATTTTCAATATTTAGTAAAACATCCTTAACTCATTTATGACATGTAATAATAGACCACACATCAATATGACACATAATGTGGTTGATATAACTCAAAGTGCATGTTTTCAATATAAAAGTTCCATTTTAGATTAAAATGCATGTCACATCACCAAAATAGAACAAACAAGCTTAAATTATTTACAAAATTTAGGAAAACGATCTATAATTTATTTTTGATGTGCAGGAATTGACCACATGTCAATCCAACACCTGATGTGGTTGGTATGGCTCAAATGGTATGTTTTCAATATAAAAGTTCCATTTTAGTTTAAAACATGTGTAACATCACCAAAAGTGTGAAAATAATATCATTTGTTAAAAAAAATTAGGAAAATGATCCATAATGAATTTTCATATGTAGGAATTTACCTCTTGAAAAATTGACCCACAGTATAACTCTAAGTACATGTTTTCAATATAAAAGTTTCATTTTAGTTGAAAATGCATCACATTGGAAAATCCAAGAAAACAATCTCAAATTGTTTTCAAAATTTAGGAAAATTATCCATACTTCATTTTTAAAATGTAGTAATTGAACACATGTAACACCCCATTACCGTTACGTCAGGTATGTTTTGAACTTTGTTTTTGGTTTCTTTTTTAGATTGGTCGAGTATTGCTGAAAAGGAATTGGGATGACACAGATAAAGGTGATGTCATGGATTTTTTTTGGAATTTATTGCTTAAACCTATAGTTTCTATTATTTTTTGGGAAATTATATGCCATGTAATAGGAGTACATGATTTGTAATGGCTGTCAGACTGAATCCATAGACTAGATACACAATGTGATAGGTTTATTTTCCAAGTAAGGGGTTCACATTGTTTAATAGAAAATATCAAGTTTTTAATAAACTGGGGATGAGTTTTTTGAAATATATGTGCCTTGTAGAATAAATGATGTGTAAAGGGATTACATGATATGTAATTGTCCTGAATTTGACTTTTAGGGTGCTTCAGGAGTGTTTTCTTATTTTATGCATTGCAGGATTCCTTGCTCTCAACCTAGAGGCTCTTCCTAGGAGATTTTTGGTGACTCCTTCTATTATAGATCACTGTCTTCAATTATTGATCACCGTTTTGGTTGGTTTTCTTTTCTCTAGTTATTTATTCCTTTTGGTTCTTCTTTTTATTTTGTTATGACTGTTATTTTTTATAGGGTTCTATTTGAATTCGTGATCAGATAGTTTTTTATATCGATCATTTTCATTTTCTTGGTCTGCCTTTACTTTTGAAGGTTGTTTTCTTAGTATATGGTCACCATTATCGAAGGAATCTAGGTTTCTTCCATGATGAGGTAGGTGTTTCTATACAATGGGTTAATTTGATGAATTAAATTTCATTATTGGTAAATTACTTTTGTTTTTTCATTGATTTGAAGTGATATGTGGTTTAACATGTTTTCTTAGAAAAGAAAATGTTTTTAAAAAGGGGGTTTACTTTGAAAACATATTTTCTTGATTTGTAAATGGATTTTCAAACTCTAAAGCTAATTAGATTGGATATATAAAAATTGTATTAAAATGTGAGCATGGTTTTGAAATGAATTTTGAAAATTTTACATTGGGTACCTTAGGTGCATCGAAAAAGATACAAGGGTAGACTTAGTGTGTGTTTGGAAATAATAAAAGATAATCTTTTTTTTATATTGAAAATAAGGACTTGATATTGGTTGGATTTAACATTATGCCTGATTAGGATTTTAAGTGTCCATTTTGCAGTGTCCCATAAGCTGGAGACCAAAATGTGAGGTGATTTGTCATTTATGGTTATTTATCACATGAATATTTTTATCATGGATTGTTTCTCAAAGGGTTTTATAAAAGTTTTTATCACATGGATTTACATGATAGGCTATTTCATGGATATGTGTACCTCTACAAATTGTACCTCCGTGAACAAGTCCTCTATGTCAAAAACTTTGTGAATAGACCTCCATGAATAAGATCTCTACGATCAGAACTTTTTAAATGGACCTTTATGACCGGACCTCAGTGAATGGTATCTCAATGACTAAAACTCCGTGAATAGACATCCTCAAATAGGACCACCGTGAACCATTTTCAGAGGCCTAACTTCAAATGGTCATAAATTCTGATCTGTAACTTCTTTTAGTCTCTACAACTAGTATAATTGAAGCCTGTAAAATGAGATATGATTTTTGATTAGGGTCATCATCAATTGGTCTACTCTTGGAAGAATTTTTATAGTTCCAACATAGAACTCATATAGAAACTATGGTAGTATCCTACTTTGATTTTTCTCACACCCTACTTTTGTCTTTGGGAATTTTTAGATATTGTATTGTAGTATTTAGGTAAAGGGAAGAGCATATTCTAGTATGATAGATTCTCTTCTTGTTGTTGCCTTCAGTTTGGGTGGGTATGGAGGTGAATTTTAGTTATGTGGATATTTTATATACTTTCTAGTTTAGCCTATTTTGGCTTAGATTTTATGCCTTTTTGGTATATTTTTTGTTTCCACACTATACTATAATTGTTTTTATTGTTTTACTTATATTCCAGACCGGTTTCTATTATCATGTTTTACCTATATTACGTGATAGGCTAGTTCGGGTGTCTTGTATAGTTGACCTAGGTTGGTTCGTTACAATTTGGTATCAAAGGGATGTGCAGCCTAAAGTGTGTTAACACTGTCTAGGTTTGGTTCTATGTCTTAGTAGATAGGAGTTAGGACTATAATAATTTGGATAGTAAGTATAGAAAATGTGTCTGGGTAGCTCACTTCCATGATTGAAACCGATTTTCCATGGGTGGTCAGGGACTTTTACTAGTTTTAAGACATGGAGATTGAGTTCATTAGAATGAAATGTATGGGAAATTTATTTAAATTGAACCATTAATTTTTAAGTAAGGTATTTCATAATTTATTTAAATTATTAATGTTTTAATGTTTTAATATCAATATCTGATGTTAGTCCTATGATTTTGTAATTTTCTTGTGACTGATAAATTTTTTTTATTTTGTTAGACAATGCCTCTAAGAAGAGCTCTTCCAAGAGGGGAAGTTGGAAGTCAGGTTCCATAGTTAAACCCTCTAGTGTACCCTAATTTGGTAGAATCTATTATCCACACTATTTAGACTTTGGGTCAAGTGGGTGTGGGGAACCTAGGATGTGTAGTGGATCATGTATCTAAATTTACTAAGTAGAATCCACCCGTATTTTGTGGTGACAAAATACCCTAGGAATTTGAGGAGTGGATTGAGTGGATAAAGAGGATATTTAACTTCCAGAATAATTTTGAATAATTTAAGGTGGGTTTTTTCACATATATGCTCGTGGGACTGGGAAAGAGATCATGGGATTATATTGTGCAATCTATGTTGCATGAGGTTCTTACCTGTTATTCTGTCAAAAAAATATTTAACTAGAAATTGGATCTCAAGATGTTATGTGAAGAAAATACTATAGAGTTTCTAAAATTTGAGTAGGGAGATCATATCATTTTGGATTATTCTACCCATTTTGTTGAGTTAGTGCATATGGAACTGGTGATTGTCACTAATTAGTACTTTAAAGCTTAGAGGTTTGAGTTAGGATTGAGGCTTGATATTTTTTCAATGTTGATACTCATGTGCCTTCCGACCTTTATAGAAGGTATTTGAAAAGTAATATTTTTCTAATGCAGACACAACTGGGAAGAAAGGTTTGGGTGGATATTCAGTTGGTTTAGTGGTTAGCCTAGGTGAATCTTCTAGCTAGAAGAGGAAGCGTAAGAGTGGTTAGTTTCCTTCAAGACTTGTTTTAGGGTATTTGACAGAGTAGCAATAGGTTTTATACTACCATTTTAGAAGGTGAGGTCATAACAAGCCTAACTAAGTGAAGGTTCCAAATAATTGTCTTCATTATGGATAATCATACTATCTACAACATTTTTTTTGAAAATATATCTCATGGAAGTAGGGCAGGATCCACACTAAGTAAAGATTTGCATGACCCTAAAGATGATTACAAGGGATGTAGGTGTAATTTTTAATCCAAGGGAGATGTTCATGTGGCTAATACAAAATTACATTATACAAGGAAGTACATGCCAGAGGAATCTGAAGCAGGGCCTGCTACTTTTAGAGGTATGATGTTTATATCATATTCTATGGTGATAGATTTGTTTGATATAGATTAAAATCCTTATTTTATATCATCAAAATTATTTAATGTGTTGGGTTTTCATTTTTAACTTATTCTATTCTTGTTTTATCTTTCCACACCTTTAGGAAAGAGGTTCAAACAAGGTATTAGATGTTCTGCATGTCGGGTGATGATCACTGACTATGATGTGGTGCGAGACCTTTTAGTGATTAATCTTTACATATTTTACCTAATTATTGGCATATATTGGATGATTAGTTGTAAGGACCAAATATAATATTATCTCCATTAGGTTCAGTTCTAATATACCGATGGGGTTACTCATGTTTTTCAGGGTGATTGGAACTCTATATTGGGAAGGCCAGGAACTATTGTTTCTTATGATGGGGTAATATTGTGACAATTATTATATATGTTTCTTGATACAGTTGACCATTTTTTGTGTAGAAAATTTCTTATAGTGGTGTGTGAGTACCTTGAGGTCTTTCTAGATGTTTTTTTAGTTTACCTCCCTAGAGAGAGGTCGAGTTTACTATAGACTTAATACCTAGTACGATCCATATTTCAATGCCATATTACCATATGGAACCTTCTCCATTGGTGAAACTTAAGTTCCATATTTAGGACCTATAGGTCGAAGGATTTATTCTTCCTAGCATGTCACCTCAGACATCACCTATCCTCTTTGCTAGAAAGGTAGACAGGAGCCTCATACTTTGTATCGATTATCAAAAGTTGAATCGGGTGGCTGTTAAGAAAAAATATCATTTACCAAGGATTAATGATATATTTGATCTTATTAGAGGGGATAATTTGTTTTCTAAGATTTAACTTTGTCAGGGTATCACTGGTTATGATTCTGAGAAGAGGATATACCTATGACAATATTTAGGAGTTTATATGGGCATTTCTAGTTTCTGTTTATTCCATTTGGTCTCACTAATGATCCTGTACTGTTTATGGATTTGATGAACCATATCTTTCATATGTTCGTGGAATATTTTTTGTTGTATATATAGAATATATTTCGGTATACTCTAAGTCAAAGGAGGAGCATATGGACTATTTGGATATCATTCTTCAAACCTTGAAATAGCATCATCTATATGGTAAGTTTTCAAAATGTAATTTTTGGGTCCAGGAAGTTCTTTTTCTAGGTCATGTGATATCTAAGAGGGGAGTCTTAGTATATCCTAAAAAGGTATAGACAGTTATGTCCTAGTATTATCCTAGTAATGTGTTTGAGATCTGAAGCATCTTGGTTTTGGATGGTTACTATAGATGATTTGTTCAGGACTTCTCCAAGATCACATCTTTGATGAAAATTTTAACTTATAAAGGTGTAAATTTTTAATGGAATTAAAAGTTTTAGATATATTTTGAGGATATTAAGGTGAGGATGACTTCATCACCAATTTTGATTCTTCTAAAACCAAGATCGGGTTATGATGTTTTATGTGATGCTTCTAGTATGGGTTCGGGATATGTCTTGATGTTGGGGAAATAGATTATGGCTTATGGATCTTTCTAGTTATTCCACCATGAGCATAACTACCCTACCCATGATCTTGAGTTGTTAACACTTATTCATGAACTCAAAATGATGCATCACTATCTCTTTGGGGAATGGTTTATGGTATATTCTGATCATAAGATCTTGAAATATATTTTAAATCAGAGGGATCTGATTTTTTTATAGATATGATGGGTGGATTATTTTTAGACTTTTGATTTTGATGTTAATTATACCCATGGGAAAGGAAATTTGGTTGCTGATTCATTGAGAAGAAAATTATCGGCACAAGTTTTGAAGGATTTAGTTAAAGAGTGGTCTATGGTGAGTTTGATTATTTAGATAATCTTGGAAGTGGAAGAGGCTAGTGGATAGTTATGGTTGGATTCGATGAGGGATGACTCTTTGTTTTATGAATGTGTTCAGATTTAACAGACTTCTCACATTGAGTTCTATAGTTTTAGTGAAATCCATTATGGTGTGGAGACCACGGGTGAGTGGTATCGGTCTCCCAATAGAGAATTGTGCTTCTATAGTAGTTTGGTTATTCTATTTTCCTTGAGACATGATTTTTTGGATAGTG
This sequence comes from Viscum album, assembly GCA_963277665.1. Taxonomy (NCBI): domain Eukaryota; kingdom Viridiplantae; phylum Streptophyta; class Magnoliopsida; order Santalales; family Viscaceae; genus Viscum; species Viscum album. The sequence goes on along the minus strand of OY728152.1, from coordinate 1,576,667,362 downwards.
GAAACCATTTTTGTTAGTCCATGCACCTAGGTACTACAATGACATATCATGATCTGAGACATCGGTATTGGTGGAAGGGTATGATATGGTCGATTGTAGATTTTATATCATGGTGCCTTACTTGTCATAGAAATAAGGTGGAAGACTAGAGACCTAAGGGGTTGTTTCAGCCTTTGCCCATTCTAGTAT